>CM070033.1:69670695-69681755 GCA_036250615.1 Ptychadena robeensis | reverse complement strand
ACATGGAGCTAGGGCTTTACATATGCCTACTCCCTGACTTTCAACCCCCAGATGCTCAGACACCCTTTTTTGGATTAGTCATTTACAATGTGACACCACTATCTTTCATAGCTATTAATGTTTCCCTGCGGTTATCCAAGTGACAGAAATTGTATGCATTTAACAATAAAACTGAATCTAAAAAATGAGACTACATCCAAGCAATATCTGATAGGGGGCTTTTTAGTAGGAAGAATTGTACTTAGGGACCTGAAAATTTGCATGGATAACTGGTAAGCCCCAAAAATTCTACCATGCAGGGTTCAAAGATCTATGTGTTCAAAATAGGATAAGTGAAAGCCTGTATGCAGCAGAGTAGTGATTTATGCTCATAGGGAAGCAATATTTGATAGCTGGACTTTTAGCTGAAATGTAACTTATAAGTGTTGTAGCTAGAGGAGTGAAACTCAGGGTGTAAGTAGTAGTAGGGGAGCATTACTGACCATGAAAGTGTCATGATTATACTACGAATGGTTTTCGTGCTATGAATGTTCAAAGTTACACTGTCACACAGGTTTATTTAGCTTAGTTTCTACAGCACTGGAGAGAAGAGAGGGTGTGTCCTGTCTTGCGTTTTGATTGGCTGGGGATGATGTATCTGCGGGAGGAGCTACAGGAAGCATTATCTGTCGGAGAAGCACAGAATCTGCTGCCTGTCACACTGGCATCGGGGAGGAGGAGAAGGGGGGGGGGGGGATGCGTTCTGCCAGAAAAAAAGCCCTGCATACTGGTAATACAATTAAGCCCAATGTATAGGTGAAATGCGTCAGAGGGAGGAGCTAAGAGCCAGAAGTTGATTATGTGTGTTACCTGGAATGTTTGCCAAATTCAACAATAAAGATTCGTGGAATTTTGAACCAAGTGCGGGATCTTTACAGAATATTGGGCTGATGTTTATCTATATGATCTATTTATGTTCTACTTGCCACATGGCTCCTGTGTACCCAAGATGAATGCCATTCAATCTTCCTTATTCTCTATGGATAGGCACAAGAATTTGGCCTCTTATATTACAATAGATCCTTTCTATTATCCCTGATCATACTGGTTTCTTCTTTTCACACATGCCAGGACTATGAACACTCCTATATTTATAAATATGGCCATACGTGTGCTTTAAGTGCCTGTGCACATTCATAAATTGTTGTGATCTGCAGTGATATTTGTTCTATTGCA
The DNA here is from genome assembly GCA_036250615.1 of Ptychadena robeensis. Classification (NCBI taxonomy): domain Eukaryota; kingdom Metazoa; phylum Chordata; class Amphibia; order Anura; family Ptychadenidae; genus Ptychadena; species Ptychadena robeensis. Next base: position 69,680,540 of record CM070033.1, on the reverse strand, counting down.
AATTACCATAACACTTTGTATTACCATGTCATTCATTTAGTTGGAAGTGGTGAAAGCCAGCTGACACAGGCTCAAAAATGTTTGCATTGCGATACAATTCTAATGGCTCACAAAATTATTTATTTTACTGGCTGAATTTCACATTGTCTGCTTCCACTGGTTTTTGATTGGTTGCATTACCATTTGCCATTTTTTGATTGCTTTTCCTGTAGACTTAAGGTGGCCATAGAATTTTTTAATCGATTACCAAGCAATCAACCACCACTCGGTAATTGATTGCAGCCATCCTTTCTTTGAGTGGGATCAGTCGAACAGGGAACCAACAAGTTGTTAAATCCCTTTTCAATTGCTATGATATCCAACAGGATCGATTACGCAAAGTGCAAAGCATAGTGAGGTCATCACACATGCGCTAAAGGGTTTATCGATTATACAAAAATCTACCCTCTACATATAACTGATCTTACTAGTTAAGTCAATCTTAAGCTGGGCCTACATGGTAAAAATTTTCATTCGATCAACTTAAAATACGATCGTATTAAGTAAATCGTATTACATTTGGAGGGAGAACGAGACAGACCGAGAGACACTCGCTGCAGCCTCCAGTTCTTCTGTGTGAATGCCCAGACAGTGCACTGTCCAGACATTTCCTCTAAAGGACACCCATACAAGTGCCCCACTATTTTGTGGGCGGTTCATCTTATAGAGCAAAAATATGATACGTTAAGCAAACTGGTCATTTTCCATTTTGTTGAAAAGTGTTTTGAATATCATTTAATTATGAATTTTGAAAGCCGTCTTATGTCAACTACAGACCAAAGCTCACATTATGATCACAAGGAGAGAGCAGTGTAGTTCTTACACATATTTCATGCTGTAGGGCAGTGGTACCCAAACTGGGGGACAAGCACGGAGGTGTCAAACAAACCTGGCATGCAGTGCAACTATATTCGGCCCACAAGATTATAACATTTATAACATTTTATTGGTACAGATGGCCCTTTTAGTTTTATAGTAGTGCATCGTTATATCTGATGAGAATGAAAAACATCCTCAATCGTAGATATTTTTTCAAAAAATATGAAAGGTTTGCCCGCATCTTTGTCTATGTTTTTCATTTTGGCCCACTCTGTGTGATAGAGTTTGACACCTCTGTTCTAGGACTTAAATTATGTTTCTGAGCAATACAGCCACCATATCTAAGGACAAGAACATTGCAATATATCCTTTTTCATAAACAAAAAGCATATACTGGACAAAAACTTCCACATTTCTTAAGATTTGGTTGCCATGGATCTCTTATGCCCACCCTACTCTATCCAATGACAGCATTTCTGTCCCAAAGCCCATGTCCTTATATAGCTTACCCTCCTTTTACCCAAATCATGTCCAGTCACGGTAACCAGTTTTGACCCCTCCCCCCGGGGTGTGGATTCCAGACCCTACCCCCTCCCATTTTTCCTAACCCCGATTCATGTACCTTTAACACATCTCGACTTTCTGAATTTTTGTTTGTTTTGCAATTGCATATACAATTTTTGGGGGGCAATGTAATGCTGCCTGCCATACTGTGTATCCGTTGTTTACTTTGTAACTTTTGCGGTTACCTATATATTATATTATAAATACTGAATTGTTATTCTACATTAATTGTAAACATTTCCAAATAAAAATGATTGAAACAAAACATTTAATTTACTTTGGTTTGAGGGTTTAGATCCCAGGTGCCCAACCTGCGGCCCTTTGGGTGTTCTTTGGCAGCCCCTGAGACCTAACTATTAATGCATAGGGTATAAGAACTTACATGTCTGCCAAATCAAAAGGTACATGACACAAAATGTGCATTACCACACTACAGTGCTCCCTAATGCTTGAAGTATAATTTAAAACAAATTTTGTTATTTAAAAATTAAACATAATGTCTTCTAGCTATGCCTGCTCAAATTTTTTCATTAAAAATGCTTATAAAAGTCAGTATAGAGTGAAAATGTTATGTGCGGCTCTTTAGTGATGCCGAGGGCCACATTTGTGGCCCTCAATATCAATTCGGTTGCCCACCACTGGTTTAGATCTACTTAAAGGCCATGCCACAGCATTTCTTGATCCATCGGGACCCCTGCGTTAAACGCAGTGCTTGGTAGGGGTTCCGACGGATCACATACACTGTACCTGCTCGATGGATGCTCTGTGCAGACATCTGCCAATTCAGGGGTTAATGTACTGCACTACATTAACCCTTGTATCAGCAGAATGGCTCAGCGCCATGAGAACAGAGCATCCGCCAAGCAAGTGTAAGTGATCCATCGGGACCCCCCGCCAAGCACTGCGCTTAACGTAGGGGTCCCGGCGGATCACGAAACGCTGTAAAGACATCCCCTAAAAGTGATCAGTTATTCTCTGTGCAAAAACATATTTGCTGCACATCTGAACAACATTGTGGAGAAGCCCATCTGGCTGTGTATTTGCATTCTGCAGCACACTGAGCAGCTAATACATATTTATATCAAAGTCAATACTTCTCTGTACAGTTATAGTCTGCATTCTGTCTCTTTTACTTTTTTGACAGTAACATGACAATGAGGGATGAAGAAAATGATAAACGCTTTCAGACAAGTTGTTAATTAGCAAAGACTGAATCATGAAAGCATCATTCAGGAGAAAAGCCTTGGAATGACATTTAGTGTGAGCTCAGCTGAACAGGTAAGAACTGCTGAATGCTTGAGCAGCCAAGCATTGACAAAGCCTCTGCCAATGTCTATTGTAACTCTCAGTATGCCTCCTCAGGCTTCCGCAACACCACCAACTATGTATAAAAGTCTATCAAATATTTGATTTTATTCTGCTACGGATTGAATGTCATTAAAATGCACATACTTTAAAAACAGATACATAATATACAGATAATATATAAGATACTGCCATATATACAGTCAGGTCCATTATTATTGTGACATCAACACAATTCTAAACATTTTGGTTCTATACACCACCACAATGGATTTGCAATGAAAGAGTGCGTTATTTTTTTTAAGAATGTTACAAACCGTTGTTTTGGCCACGCCTAATGTTTTTGCCATCTGTCTAATGGGTTTGTTTTGTTATTGCAGCCTAATGATGGCTTGCTTCAGTGACAGCTATTTGGATCTCATCTTGAGAGTTGACAGCAACAGATTCCAAATGTAAATAGCACACTTAAAATGAACTCTGATGTTAACATATGCAAACAGTTAAATCCACTGTGGTGGCGTATAGAGCCAAAAATGTTAGAATTGTATCGATGTCCCAATATTGATGGACCGGCTATATATATATAATTTTTTTATATAGTATTAGAATTAAATCATAAAATATATCATAGGATGCCTCAAAGGTCCCTGTGCCCTCTATATACTGTCATGCTTGAGGAAACAATTTGTTTTGGTCTCCGATAGACTATTTAGTTTCATGTTGCATTTCTGATTGTCACATTATATACTTCTGTTTTATTTGCCCCGGACAGGATTCCAACACTACAATGTCAATTATTAATGAGGATATTGATTTCACTTTCAAAATAAGAGTGTTTCAAGAGTTTGGCTCCAATTCTCTTTTTATTTTCTAGAGAATTGCTTATGAGAGCACACAAACGAGGTGCTATTTAATCCTGAACCATAACTAGGCATGTCTAATACAGATAGGTTAATGATGGGCTGATCACAACCATGAATAATTTAGTTATGTGGAAACAATGGAATTTCCAATGGCTGCATAACAAGAATAGGTGTGCCATATACGGCTATGATGTCCTCAGGTTTCTGCATGGATACAGTTAAAAACTTGGACTATAGGACATCCTGTCCTACATAACTTTAGATTGACAAAAGTATTCCCAGGGCAGAAAGACCTAAACCATATGAATGCAGTAATTAATGGTTTCAAGCTGCGTCCTGTGTCTAGATTCTATATTTTCTGGGGGGATACTTGTTTCCTAGATTTGATATTACCAGGTTTCTTTGTAAATCTAAAGCTGGCCATACACCTTTAGATCTCTCAGATATTCTTTAGATCTACCAACAGCTATGTAGTGACAGGTCCTCTGCGATTGAACACAGGTAGACTTGATTGTTAAGAAAGTCCCTCCTATTACATGGTTTTGGTAAAACAAAAGGAGATCTCAAGGAAATCTGACAGAGAAATCTAAAGGTGTATGGGGACCCTTAGTTTGTTTTTTTTACATATCATCAACATAATCTATATGCACTTAACATTGCGGTTACCTATAGGTACATACAAATCAAACATATCAAGCCGAATACCCTTCTAAGTACCACAATCCAAGTGATCATACCTTACTTACATAAATCTATTAACATCCCAAAGGGCATATCTAAACCTAAAAAAGACCTCACACAAGGGGATAAGAGAGAGAAAAAAATAAAACAAAAATATGGCAAGAGAAGGAAGGAAAAGAAAGAGAAGAAAAAGAAGGCATACCCAGGGGCACGTAAGGCAGCTCCTCTCCAGCAGAACCCCCACTAGAGCAGGGCCAGCTCATCAAGTTCCGCTATCTACTCAGGGATCGTGGGTGGACTTGTAGATAGCCAGTGTCTAGGGATCACAGCCCTTGCTTGCCCTTAGTTTGTTTTGAAACACTTGGCAAAAGTTTAATACCTTATCTATCTCTTTTCTTTACTGAAGAATCTCTTTTCTTGACTAAAGAAATGGCAGTTATCGCCTAAACAGAAAGGACCAGTAAGCAATAAAAACAACCCTCACCTTTAAAATGTACAGAAGGGGATTGCGATGTACCAGTAGATAGCAAAGGCAACGTGAGTACATAGTTTCATATAAAGTATAATAAGTATATATAACTAAATATATTTTTATTGTCGGTAGCTCGTTTGGACTCATTTTATAAGTAGCCCTCAAACAAGCATGTGGACCCCTGATGTACAGTATTTCTATCTGTGTCCCCTGTCAAAACAATAAAGGTGGAATAGAATAATGTGCTTCAGTATTCTAATTTGTATGAAACCAAAATGAAGTGGCAAACAAGCAAATGGTAATGAATGTAACAAACACTGATGTGAGTGGGAGGTAGAAGTTAAAGATATTCATCATATTAATATGTTACAAATTAAAAAATGCAAATCAAAGAATAGTGGTATTTGTCCAGCCAACACAACTGATCAGTAAAGCAATCTCCATTATCACTGCTGTACTGCCATCTAGTGAGGACCACGTCCATATTCCCCTGCAATACACATACACATTTCCACATCTTATCTCTGACCATAGGAAACACTGAGTAGTGGAGAGTATGACCTACATGCCGCTCCAAGGTAGGAAAACCTCATTCTAACCTGTGCCACACAGCTACATACCCTTTACAACCTTTTTAATGTTACATTACATTTTTCACCACCCAGCCTCATCCAGTTTGTAAACACGATATTGTAAAGTAAAAACGTAACGAAAGTAGTAACATAATGGTGTTTGGTCTATGCTATTTGCACAATTTGCAACATTTATAAACAATTTACAAGTCTATTAGATTGTAAGCCCGTCCGGGCAGGGTCCTCTACTCCTCCTGTGTCATTACCTGTACCTGTGTGTTATACTGTGTTGTATCTCCACTCTAATGTATTGTACAGCGCTGCATAATATGCTGGCGCTATATAAATAAATGTTAATAATAATAATAATAATAATAACAAGTATACTTTTTTCAGTGTACAGAGAGATGTGTCTCTATGTAATCACCTTAGTCCCAATGACAAGCAATGTATGGCTGCTATTTCTTTTACTGATCACCAGTGTAAAATACAAGAGGCCATTGTACTGCTAAACCATCAAACCACAAGGGCCATTTTCAGGCTTACTTGCTGGGGGGCATATTTCCACTAACCCCCAAATTATGAATTATGAATGGCTGGGACTTCTTCCACTAACAATGCAGTGTCCATTTTCCTGTTGGCCACCAATATTTTTATTTTTAATTAACTTTTCATAAAAAAATTCACAAAGCAAAGATACAGGAAATAATGTCATTATGATCGTAACACTGGAATAAAATGTACATATAAAAAGGTAACAAACAGCATACTCTGAAGCAAGCCCGGTTGAAATAAAAATATGAAGGGGGTCATTCTCCCTCTGACCTCCAATAATAAGAGAGGCATTATACCACTGTACATAAACATCTAGAAACAGTTCCTTAACTGATCAGCAATGCAGAGCTGCGTCTTCTGCCCACCAATGTGTATTTCCATATGCCACTAACAGTTAATGCAATCTAATCCTGCAAGACTTTTAATATATATTACACAACCCATTATATCCTAATGTAACAGTAAAGCCGGCCATAGACGTGTAGATTTTTCTTAGATTCTACTGCAGATCGACAGACGGTCGTGCAGAATTGGCCAGGCACCCTTTGTGTGCCGACCATTACTTTCCACAAAGTAATGGGATCGTTCTAAGAAATTACGGACATGTCCATAATTTCATAAGCCCCCCATACACGTATAGATTTTTGGCTGATCCCCGGGCAGATCGACCCCGCATGATGACGCCATCAGGCACGGCCGACTCGTAACGGCAGATTGATCGCAGTAAGCATGCACGGCGGTCAAGCGGTGGCATAATCGGGGTTTGCACAACTAATATCCAAATACCAAATGCAACCGATCATGTAGTGGCTTCCATTTACTTTAAAGGCAACCATGTTATAATCCTTAAATGGATGGTAATCCTGACATACAGGCACTTATTGTAAAACAGTGACAACATGCTAGATTGGTCTTCTAAATAATGTTCAGCATGGTGGTCCTACCCATGCAATGGAAATTTAAGCAGCGGCACAAATCATTGTTTACCATTAGGGAACCAGACTTGAATAGTTTTGCTTGTATGATACGTCTTATCATACAGTGATTTTTAATTGTTACCATCTTTAAAGCAAAAGCCAAGTAAAACAATATGAGAAGTATGAAGTTCCTAAAAGTTTTCTACTGACTAAATGTAGTGTCATCCTTCGGCCAATTCATTTACAAATCCAGTGAGGGATATTCCAACGTGCCAGTTAGCGCTGCTGTAACTCATTTTAGGCCTGAAGAAAGAACAATCGGCATCTGTACTTGTTCATTGTGTCTGTCTGGGACAACATTGTGCTAACAAACAATTCCACAGAAGCGACAACTGTTGTTGTTTTATATATAACACAGTAACATCATACAGAATGACCAATAGATAATTTTTTTATAATTGTACTCGTTTATGTGAACTAAAACTCTTCCCAAACACAAAATATCTATCTTCATTGAGAGGTAATGCTGCAGTTTCCAATAACAGATACACAGTGGGATACATTGTATATATACGCACACAAGACATTCTTATAGCCAGTGGGATACATTGCATATACGCACACACAGAACATGCTTAGGATACATTGTATACAGTTGCGCTCACACTATGTATGATTTCTTAACCATTTTTTTTTTTAAGTATATGAATGAAAACACAAAAACTTTTCTTCACTCATGGTAAGTGGTTGAAGCCATTTATTTTCAAACAACCGTGTTTACTCTTTTTAAAATCACAACACAAAGTACCCAAATGACTCTGATCAAAAGTTTACGCACCCTGGTGATTTAACCTGATAACATTCACACAAATTGACACAAAATGGTTAGACTGACAAGTAAAGGTAACCATATTTCCCCTGTGATCTGTTTGTTTGTAATTAGTGGGTATATATAAAAGTACAATGCCTTCTGGACTCCTCACAGACCTTTGCATCTTTCACCCAGTGCTGCATTGATGTTTTTTGCATTCTAAGTCATGGGGAAAACAAAAGAATCGTCAAAGGATCTATGAGCAAAGGTAGCTGAATTCTATAAAAGAGGAAAAGGATATAAGAAAATATCAGAGCAAATACAAAATCAGCAGTGTTCAAACTATAATTAAAAAGGGGAAAATTAGGGCTTCTGTTTTAATCAAAACACTGTCAGGGAGAGCAGGTAAAATTTCAGATACAACTGACAGAAATTTTTTTCGGAATGCAAGAAAAACCCTACAAATAACTTTAGGTGAGATACAGGACTCTGAAAAAATATGGTGCAGCTATTTCAAGATGAACAATAAGGAGGCAATTAAGGAAATATGGGCTGCATGGTCAAGTGGCCAGAAGAAAGCCTATGCAAATGCCACAAAGTGTACCACCTTCAATATGCCAAACAGCACAAAGACAAGACTCAAACCCTCTGGCACAAAGTCATTTGGTGATATGAGACACTGTTGGCCATAACTAAAAGGATTACATTTGGAGAAGAGTAAACAAGGCCTATGATGAAAGGCACACCATTCCAATTGTGAAACATGGTGGCGGATCACTGATTTTTTTAGGAATGTGTGAGCTTCAAAAGGCACAAAATATTGGGTATGAATGTATGGCAAATTAAAATAGTTATCAAACAAAACTAGAGGGAAATTTGCACTGTTTAGCCCAGAAGATGTGTATGGGACCTACTTGGACATTCCAACATGACAATTATCTAGGGCAAGACAAATACAAGGCCAAGTCATTGACATGACCTGTCATTGGCTACTGCAAAATTAAGTGAAGGTTCTAGAGTGGCCATCTTACTCTCCTGACCTCAATATTATTAAGCTCCTCTGGCTTGACACAAGAATTTACCAGAACTGGACGCTTTTTACCAGGAAGAATGGGCAGCTTTACCATCTGAGAAGATAAACAGCCTCATCCACAACTTCCACAAAAGAATGCAAGCTGTCATTGATGTTAATGGTATTAAGAACTGTATTAAAAACTAAGTATGTAAACATTTGATTAGGGTCATTTGGGTAGTTTGTGTTATGATTTCAAAAAAGAGTAAACATAGTTGTTTGAAAAGAAATGGCTTCAGCTAACCATTAACCATGAGTGAAAGAAAAGTTTTTGTGTAATCACTCATATTCTCTGAAAAATTGCTAGGAAATCATAAATTGGGTGTGTGTGTACATTTATGAGCACGCCTGTACATACAGGCAGAGTTTTTCCGTATAGACTGTGCTTTACACTTACAGGCAGAGATATACACACATAGATTATGCTTATAGGATATGGGATACATTCTAGACAAATACACACACAATATGCTTATAAGTGGTTACGATACATTGTAATGTGACAGGAAGCCCATTAAATATTCTGTATGTATCCAGTATGGGAGGTATGTGTGTCCCAGATCCCGGCAGTATGCAGAGTATTTTACTGTTTGACCAGCAGGGGGAGCTGGAATCCCTGGGCCTGGTTTAGAATGATCACATCTGTGATCTATGTGCTCATTAGCAGCCCTATATAACCTCCCAGCCTGCTCAGTGGGAGGCTCCAACCTGGAAGGAGGTTCTTGTGTGTATCTGACTGAAATACCTATGTGGTTAACTGTGATTTCTGCTTGAGGTAAATAGCCTCTGTTTTGACATGGACGGTTTCTCTGTTTTGCTCTGCTAACTTCCATGCCCGATATGGGCTTTGTACCATATAAGACAATATATTGCACGTGTGTTTGACCTCCAACTGTGGCCTGTCGTGCCTCTCGAGGCTATGTTCCCACATAGGCGATCAGCCGCAGGCCGATGCGATTTTAATTGCTCTCTGCTGATCGCCTCCATTTAGTTGAAAAGGCTTGTGCCCACTTCAATTAACCTCCCTAGCGATATGCCTGAACCCAGTTCGGGCAAAGGTCCCAGCAACTATCGATACGCCCGAACTGGGTTCGGGCACAGCGTGGGAGCTCACCGTGATCGATTGGTGATCAATCGCAAAATGAACGCGCCCACCTGGAGCAACCGTTCGTACT
>CM070033.1:69640303-69670595 GCA_036250615.1 Ptychadena robeensis | reverse complement strand
ATAGTATGTATACACACAGAACATGCTTATAGGAAGTAAGATACATAGTATGTATACACATAGAACATGCTTATAGCCGGTGTGACACCATATACATAGAAAATATATCCCCATATTTAGGTACTAGAGGCTCCCCGTGTACAGCGGAGTAAAGTTGGAGTCCCATGATGAATAGCTTCTCATTAACTCTCCTTTAATCCTCCATATAGGAATGCAGTGTTCCTCGAAAGGCTGGAAGGCAAACTTACCTCGCTGTCTTCTCACTCCATCTTCAAGCCGAAATCTTCTATATAAAGAAAGCGTTTTCTCAGATGTTACTTCTGTTTCTGTATTGGTTAGTGTAATGTCTTCCTCTTGCCAGAAAGAAGTACTAATGTTTGTGAAGCAGTAGATATGCTGCGCGTGATCTAAAGCCAGCTCCTATTCACAGGCCAGTCCAGCACTTCTCTTTTCAATGCGTTCATTGCCATGGCAACCAGTCGCTGCCGAGCATGTCACAGAGAGTTTACATGATGGGACAAAAGTATAAGAAGAGCTTCTGTTCACATGGGTCCTCACAACCCTGAAAACATAACATTTCTTTCTGTTTATGTGTGTGGACCTCTAACAAACCATATACAGTTAGGTCCATAAATATTTGGACAGAGAAAACTGTTTTAAAATTCTGTACATTACCATAATGAATTTAAAACGAAACAACTTTAAACTTTTATTCAGTGGGATGAACAAAAACGACAAAAAACCCCCCATAGAAATTGAAGAAATAAGCCTTTACTTTTTTTTACACAACCACTTAATTTCAATGTACAGATACAACATTTTAAAAAAGTTGTCCTTGGCCAAATATTTTTGGACCTAAATGTATAAATCTAAATAATCATCAACGCTAACCATGCCTGAAAAACAGTATGCTGTCATGTATTGTCTCATATACATTGGTACAGATATGTGACTTTGTATTAGATGTGTTGGCTACAACCAACTAAGGAAACAATGTATACATATAAAATATGGAAAGCCACTGGCTTTCAGCAACACATGAAGTTTGCGCTTCACAAGGTGCACAGGTTTAACATAGGAAACCAAGGGTCACTATTCAAAGCATTACATGGGAATCTACTACACATAGATTCCTATTTATTTATTTTGGTGAATACTTAAGCGCCCTAGCGGTCAGGACGGCAGCATCTCATCCAGCGCTGCTACTGCTGCCGTCCAGTACACATCGGGGCTCCGGCAGCGCATACCTACGGTTTTGCGCTGTCCCGGTGTCCCCAATATCACAGGCAGGCTGGATCTTCGTCTCTTACTCCCCCCCTTCGAGTGATGTGATGACGTCACTCGGGGAGGCGGCAGGAAATTTGAACAGTAAATTGCACTAAATCAGTTTTCTATGAAGAATACTGCTTTCAATGTGCACCTATGTAATAAACATTGCCCAAATAATGTCACCGGTGCCCCAGATGTGCCCATTTGCAGTAACCCTCTCTTCCCTGGTGTGATTTTACCACATCCATCCATTAGAGAGGCTTAACTGCAAATGGGCACATCTGGGGCACCAGAGACTTTATTTTGGCGAGATTTAGTACATAGCAGCATAGCTTTGTGTCCTGATTTTTGTGTTTTCTCATTAATTTTATTACAATTTTTATTTTACATAATTGTTTGTTTCAAACATTATTATATTCAGGATGTCTATTAGACCCTTGTACGGACAGATTTTGGGAAGTTACAGGCCTACAACATAAAGAAAAATTTACCATTGAAGTCTATGGTGCATTTTTAGTACAGAAATCTGGACCTCAGCAGTGCGCTAGGAAGGTGAAGCACAGCAGTGATGATGTCACCAGGCTGCGTTCAAGCAGGTCATCAATTGCACAGGCTTCAACCTGTGTATGGCCACCTTAAGAGGAAAAAGTAGACTGACAGATGAATAAGCAGTGCTGCACCTCCATTCCCTGTCCAGTCACATGCTGGGAAGGGGTGGTGGTTGAGATAAACCCTCTAAGAATCTCTACTTTACCATATAAGGAAGGATGTGCTGTATGACAAACTAATATAAAACTGTTCGCCTAATGCAGTGGTTCCCAAACTGGGGGGCGGCAAGGTACTCCAGGGGTACGCCAGCCCTCATTCTGAACCTGTATTTTAATGGGGAAGGGGGGCTTGTTAATGTTGCCAAATAGAAAAGGGAGGCCCTGCATGGAAAGTTTGGGAACCACTGCCCTAATGTATATAATCTCTGGGGAGTTTGGCTTTTTCTGTTTGAAATAAAACTATTCTTTAAAGTAGAAACGGAGAGAGAGCATCCAAGAAGCATTGCTGTTTGTAAGACAGTCACCTGGCTCCAATTATTACGCTGTTATCAGCACATGTACTGCTGTGTTCTATTTATAATGGTGTATTTAGTGATATCCAATATATCAGCTAATTCTATCAAATCATTACAGTGGAAGGAATGGAGAAAAGTATTCTAGCTACGCAGACTGTCAAGGTTTTGTCTGTGGCAACCCAACAGCTGAACGTAGCAGCTGGGAAATCCTATACCTGAAACGCTGACCTTCCTGCTACACGCTGCCTTGGCATGGACGCCGCTCCTCTCCTACAGTGATGCAGATAAATCTAGGCAGGCTGTGAAGGAAGTGAGATTATATCTGATCACAGTACTAAGTGACTGCCAAGAAGGGAAAGAGTATTTAATATTTCAACGTGGGCCTTCAACACGGGGAGGATCACAAAGCTTCACCCTTTCAGATATATTTAAAATAAAGAACACTCTATTAGACGCCAGATTGGGCAGAGTCCTCTACTCCTCCGGTGTCATAACCTGTACCTGTGTGTACTGTCCTGTGTTGTATCTCCACTCCACATAAGGTATTGTACAGCGATTCGTAATATGTTGGCGCTATATAAATAAATGATAATAATAATAATAATAATAATATCATAACATTATACTTTTTACTATAACATCTTAAAAAGAACACAGAAAATCTGAGCATATTAACCTCCTGGGCGCTATGCCCGAACTCAGTTCAGGTGCAGTTTGATCTCTGATCTTTGATCTTTGATCTCGGGATCGAGCATAAACGGCGCCCCTCAGTGTGCCGAAGGGGGGGGGGGGGGGGGGGGGGGGGGGGGGCGGCGCAATAGACCTCCATGTCCGCGATTGCGGGAGAAACGGCTTTTCGTGCCATAAAAAAATGTCGCGAAAAGCCTGTAAAGCCCAGAGGGATAAGGAGAACCCCAGTTATAATAAAACTTGATACAAAATGTGTTTAATGACAATATAAGAATACACTTCACATACTGGGAAGCATGCTGACAATACACTGCACATTTACACATAAAGCTAAGCTCCAGACTAGAATTTATGAACCCTTGCAGTTTGTCTGCAATGTTTTATTGATTATTGTTTATACCTAAGGGTCTCACTAAAAGGTTGACTTTTATCATGCTGGACTGCCTCTTCTATCCCCTACAGAGTTAAGACATAGGGCAGTGGTGATGAACCTTTTAGAGACTGAGTGCCCAAACTGAACCCCAAAACCCACTTATTTATGTCAAAGTGTCAGAATGGTAATTTAACCTGAATTGCACACACACACACACACACACACACACACAAGTCATATACACATACTCTCTTCTTTCTTATAAGATAGAACAGGAGAGGGCACTGTGTGCAATTAGAGAGAGGGACAGGATGAGAGGGAAAGAGAACTGACAACAATGAAAGCCAATAGGCTGCATTTCTCTAATCTGTGCTGGCTGACAGCTTGCGTGCCCACAGAAAGGGCTCAGAGTGCAACCTCTGGCACCCGTGCTGTAGGTTCACCATCACTGACATAGGGGATGACACCAGAGGCTTAACCTGCTGTGCTGAGCACTTCAGAAGATGGACAAAGGAGTTACTTTGCCAAGTGCTGTCAGTTTATTACTGTAAGCATACCTACAGGTAGGGTGGGGGGTAGCACAGGGTTCATCACAGAGCAAGGTAGATATACATGGGGTTCCGATGCTTCTGTTACAACTATTTTTCACCTCTGCTAAAGAATTAGAGAAACTTGCATATAAATAATTAATAAATATTTTTTGCTGCATCAGTAGAACAATTTACAGCAAATAATTCATGAACAGCTTAAACATGCAAGAATTGCAATGTAAAGAGTGTTAACCCAGTATACAGTGTAAGTTGTGGCTATGTAGTAGATATTGATCTGAAAATATATAACTGGAGAATATATCATTTAAATCATTTCTAGGCAGACAAGGATTTTAGACTGATAATACACAAGACTATAGTACACAGCATAAATGAATTATAGTCTACTTATCACCTAAATGAAATAGAATTTGCACAGCACAAGTCAATCACTATGACAAAAGGAAACATTGCCACCTGGTGGCATTCTGCGGAAGTATTAGTCTGCCATGCTGTATGAGGTTCTCTGCAGCCATTCCCAATTGTCATATACCCATACCACTTTGTGTTGACTAATCATCAAACCATTCTACTACCCATTTACTAATCTGTGTAGGATCATTATACCTATAAGCATATCTTTATTTCAAAATGCCCCCTCTGAGCTTTAGTGTTTGATATCTAAATGTAGCAAGATGTTAAAAGAGCTGGCATATAAAGCCTATTATATACAGGAGTACATAATTGTCTCAGTTATCTTATGTATTTTGTTTAACTTTTCAGACTTTCATAAGTAAATAATTTGGAACACATTGACAAATGTGAGAAGATTAAAAGGTACAAAGGAGTTTTTTAAGATGAGATCTTATATAATAGTAAAGCTGGCGCATTTAGCAAAATTGAATGTGTAAATTATTTTATTTTCTGCTAAACCTATGAAAACATAATACCTTATACATGCGGATCTTAAATCCAGGTATTCACTTTTCATTTACAAAGCAGTTGCTTAATGACAAAATCCCCCTCATATGGAAAAACACAACTAGGCCTAGTCAAGGATTTGAGAATTCATAGGCCAGATGACTGTAAAGCTGGGCATAGACGGGCCGATTCCTGCCATGCACATTCCCACATCTGATCGGCGGTCGGGTCGGCATGGAATCGGGTGCGCACCCTGGTCATATTGACCACAAATCTGCCGGATCATTCTCAGCACTAGCGGCCATGCGTGATGACGTCATCATGCCCGCTTGGTCTATTCGGCAGTCTATGCCCAGATTAAGTAATATAAATAAAGCCCCCCATACACCTTTAGATCACTCCACACAATTTCCTTTAGATCCACCAACAACTACAGGGAGTGCAGAATTATTAGACAAATGGTTAAATAATGTGGAATTGGATAAGATAAAACAAAACGAAACAAAATAAAACAAAATGAAACAAAACAGACAAGATACTCGCATTAAAAGAGGTTTACAAGGAAGTGAGGTCTTCCTGGAAAGCACACGGCCCTGAGAGATCCATCCTTGTAAACCTCTTTTATTGTGAGTATCTTGTCTGTTGTTTTGTTTCATTTTGTTTTATCTTATCCAATTCCACATTATTTAAGCATTTGTTGTACTAGGTTGTGCGCCTCTGTCCTTGTTCTTATTTATGTGGGGCTTTAAGTATGCCTTTTTTTCTAATATATATTATTTTGTAGGTACCGTATATTGACTTCTAGTTAACACCCACTAGGCTTTTAAAGTACAATTTGTACTAAAGATGGAGACAGATATAATGTTGGTGTATTTAATCCCATGAATTATTATTTGAATATAAAGTTCACAATTACTTATTTAAAAGACCTAAAACATATAATTGGTCTCAAACCTTCAGTTTGATCACTTTCTGTTTTTTACTAAAAACAAATTATATACTATAGAGAAAGAAGAAAATAGAATATTTCATCAGTTTTGTTTCCTTTCAAGGAATCTGCAGATACTGGGAATCCTATTTTAATTCTATCTACATATGACTGATTGCTTCCACCACATCTCTTGCAAACAGGAAACTCCAAGGTCAACATAACAGGAGGTAAATCCCAGGATAGCGAAAGATTATACTACTCACATCATATATCAGTGTCAGGCCGGAAAAGTGTTAAACCTGCCCTATTAGCACTCTTACTAGATAATGCTAGTAGTGGCATTGAAAATAGGAGCTTGGTGGCATGATAGCATAGTTACTCCACAAAGCCTACCTGCCCTTTTCTCTGTGACATCGCTAACACTTATCACTTAGTCTTTGGTCAAAAGTGTGTATTACCTCTGGGGTTCTATACCATAGGGACAAAATCTTATAATTTGTCTCTTGCATAGAACAGCTTAAGAAGGATTTGTGAGCTGCTCTACATATCTCCTCCCATTCTGCACATGACTTAAAATTTTATAATGAAAGCATATATTGTGGGTATAAGTACTGTGCCACATCTTCTGTTGGTTCAGGTTCTACCAAGGTTTAACCCTTAAGAACCAGTCCAAACCCCATGGATTAGGTACCAGACCATTGTTTCTCTTGTAGTGTTCTGTGTTCTAAACTAGCAGATGAAGCAAAAACAAACCTCTAAAGATAATGAAAATGCAGCAAATGTACATCCCTTCCCATCCTAGACAGGGTTAAGCAGTGAGTCGATCTCAAAGTATTTTAAGTGGACCTACCACCTGGGAGGTCACTCAGCATTATCAGCTGCAGCTCAGCCGATATTGCCGAGACCCTTATTTCTGAAAAAAAAATCATCTTCTGACAGCTGGAGGGGAGCTGGTTACGAGTTCTCCCCTCCCACTGCATAATGTCGCGCCTGGGACATCTCTCCCATGCAGGAAATCGTCAGCAGCTGATCCCCCCTCTTCACCCCCCCCTATGAGTCTCTGCAGCTCTGATAGAGAAGAGACAGGAGGAGGTGGAGTTGAAGGGGGAGGAGATGGGGGGGGGGCAGAAGTCTGCAGATTTCCAGGAGCAAAGACACAGGCATGAGAACTGCAAGCAAGTGGAGTATAGTGTGGGGGTTTTTTTTTGTGTAGCAGTTTCCCAGCATCTGAACTGCTGACAGGTGGATAATGTGTCTGTTTAATGTAAGTCTGTTTTTTTATTTGAGTTTAAAACTGCTTTAACTTGTGAAGTTAGCCTTTTGCTTAAAGTTCAGCTTTCAGTGAGGACACCTTCACACTTTTTCGTGCTGCTTTGTGTAGTGGCAATACACACGTTACTGCCAGTACTACAAGATGTACAGTGTAAGTTGTTCCAATACAATAGGACATGATAGAGCTTCAAAATAATATCACACACTGCAGCGCATATGACTCCAAATGGTAGAACAAATTTCCATAAGCAACACATGGCACATGCTTATTTGGCATTCTATAGTGTGAATGAGCCCCCTCATAGGATTTGTAATTCTATCAGAATTACTTTACTTTACAAATGTACATAAACAGAATGTATATATTAGGAAAGGGGTGGAGGTGCTACATTGTATTTTTGCATGACTTTTGTCTACAATGAGTAGAGATTAGAATACACTAGCAAGCCGTGCCCCCTGGTGCATAGGCTGTACAAATGTGTCCCATCCAAAGACTCATTTTCATTACTTCAAACAAATAAGTTAACGTCTTCAGAAAATGTATTTAGCATGGAGACTAATGCTGAAAATGCTGTCTATGTTGCTTGTGCTATTTAGAGTACCGGTAATCTGACTGGCTGCCAATTTCATGCTCAGATTATTTCATATAGCTTCACTGGAAGTCCTGCCGTCTCTATGGTGACATGACAGTTTTCAAGGTCATTGGAATTTTAGGGGTCATTTTAGTGGTGTCTGTGTGTAACAAATCTCCACACAAATCATCTTTTTAAAAATTATCATCAATAGGAACACATCATATATTGATGTTTACATTTTTAACGATCCAAACTATAATTAAGTAAAAGCTAAATTCCATAGAGCTATATAAAAGAATTTAAGAATGTTTTATATACTTGTGTTCAGTCAATAACACTTTTTTTCTATTAGCCCCAGGATCCACTGCCCGTTTCAACGTAGTGCTCGAACCACGCACTACCAGCAACAGGGCTTTCACAGGGCTGGCTCCACAGCTCGTCAGAGCCCCGGATCCGCTGGCCCCGCCTCCATCAGGCTATTATCGACGCAGCTTATTTGCGTCCATAGCAATGTGACGGAGGCTTGCGCAGGCATCGGCGGATGCCGGCGCATAGTGGAGCCTGGCGCTAAAAGTAGGCCTACACTCACCTGATGTGCCAGGAAAGTAAAAATAGAACAATTTTCCGTATACCTGGCCTTCCTCATAACAGCCCACCATGGGACAAAACAAGCAATACTGAAGGTTGCAACAAAAAAACAACCCTATACTTATAATGCAACAAAAATATTTTAATCTAGTGAGAAGCAGCTTGTAATGGACGGAGTACTCAACCTAGCAGTCTGGCAGATGATATCCACTAAATGCTTCGCTTGGAAACCCCACAATGTAGTCATGCTCTGTGTGGAGTGTGCCCAAAACTCAGATGGTGGTGGAAGACTCAGAGACACATAGGCCATCTAGATAGTTTTAAGTATCCATGCTGAGATGATACCAGAGGACACAGAGGACTTTCCACGGCCACATTGGATACACAAAGATGATCCACCAAACCAAAGGGTTTAGTCCTCTTGAGGTAGGTGGAGAAAAGATGCACCATATCCAGATACTGTGTTCCATTGAGCAAGGTTGATTGGTCAGCTATGGAGAAGGCTGGGAGAACTAACGCTGGGTACACATATATGGGCTAGATCGATGACCGCTTTGAGCGCCATGCACGCTCACAGCCATCTATCTGGTGCATATCTAATGCGGCCATCCCTGTTTTCTAGCATTTCTAGGATTGATTGAAAACAGAGATATCAGACATGACCGTAAACCACGGTCGATATCCTTTGCTTGCATGCAAAGCATTAGCTGAGCTGGAGAAACAGCAGTGCTGACGTCATCACGCTGCTGCCGGGAACTATGAACGGCTCCTATATTTAGCTGCGTGTTCCCGGCTTAGCTCCCAATTGCAATGAAATGATGATGAGATTTTGGGAAGAAAACCTGGAGAGGGCTTTTTATAGGAGAAGGCGTTGATTTCCGACACCCTCCTAGCTGAGGTGATGGCTACAAGACATGGCAACTCCCACAGGTGTCGCAGAACTAGTGAATGAGCCCTGGTTGGAAAGAGGGACTTCTTTGGAGGGCATAAGCAGGTCCCTGAGAAACTGCCTGATTAATGGCTCTTCCGTCCATCCACTCACACCCTTTTCCAAGCCAGCCTCCAGAAAGGTCAAGACATGAGACCAGAAGTCATTGAATCTTCTCCTTGTTCCCTTGAGAATACTAAAAACCTTCCAAAAGTGCTGGGTTGGGATGTACTCACATATCCTGGAGCAGTAAATGCCTCCACTGCAGGCATGTGGTAAGGCCGTGCCACCACCATCTGGTCTAATTATTGTCAGAGCTGTGTAAAGCTGTGTAATGTGTTGGGACTTAAAAAAAGGTTTAAAACACATTAGTAGGTAGTTACCAGCACATTCTTAAACACATACAATGGATACTGGCCAATGTGCAGCACATGCCAGTGACACAATGCAGTTTGTGTAGTGTGAAATAACCATCACCCTACTTATATCTTAGCTCCAAGTTAGCATTTAAGTTTTTACTCTGTTTGATATTAGGCCCCATAGTAGGCAATCAAAATGCCAGTTCATTTGTTTAAGCAAATGGTCACTTCAATGTGAACTGACCATATCACATGTTTCAGAGTACCTGTAATGTTTTATTAAACTTCATTATATGCTCCACTGGACTTTTAGTTGAATAAATTGAAACAACCAAGGTAAGGGAAATTCCACAATGAGTTTCCTACACCCCCTGTATCAGCAAAAGAAAAACAGAAATGCATTATGATCAGTCAGCAAAAATGAATACTTGACAGGTCCTGGATGGCCAGTATTTCTCCCCACACAGGATGTGGTCCTATAATCTGGGTTAGGAGTGCGGGGATAAATAGGGGCAACCACATTACAGGGTCCCCGACCCTGGCATGGAAGGGAAGGAACTGGGTGGGCCTTCGCATTCAATCTGGGGTATACTCCAAGATTATAATTTTACTTTTAGCCAGATAGGCTAAAAAGTTTCAGGGGGATCAGAGAGAGGTGGTGGGAAAAAAGATGCACAACAGCTGATTTGTGGGGCTTTCAGGTGTCCTAATAATTTGCATTACAAAGATTGTGGAAAAGCAGCCTCCAGCACAGGGGACAGACACAGATGCCTTAGCATTAGGGACTGGTACTGGCTGTCAGGCAGTATAAGTTTCCTGGATAGGGGGCGGCATTTGTTTTGTTGTTTGGAAGCCAAGAGGACAAGCTTTTTGCATATATGGACTTTAATGTTTTTGCCACCAACCCCTGCAAAATAACAATGTTTGATTTTTGTTGCAGTAGATTAGATGGTAGGAGAGGGTAGGAGCTCGAAACACTTCCCTGATCTGGTGTTGCCAGCTTATAAATCATATCTATACATAGCAGTAAAGCCTGAATCACAGTTGTCACAGATTTGGGCCCCCCATTCATTGTGTGCCCCCTGGTATCCCCTGCTGGAGACACACCTGGCTATCTTTGCTGACAACCATCCAGTGAAACTCCCTGGAGTCTAACCTGGGTGAAATGGGAAGGCCACTTCAGTTCCTTCCCTCCCATTCCAGAGTCCAGGGCCCTGTAACCCAATAGCTCCCAAACCGGGGAGGGGAGCGAAGGTGTTGGGGGAGCGTACCTAGAGAGGACAGCCGATGTGGCACTCTTACAGACAATTTCACTTCCACAGAATTGCCTGTAAGAGAGATGGGACAAAGAAATCACCATTTGCTCTCCCTGCTGTCAATTCTCTTCTCTCTGCCGATTGTACAAAGTGCCCTCATCTTGCCCTACCAATGCTAGAAAATCAGAATCCAGGAGGAGAGACATTTTTTAGTCTCATAAAACACTCCGCTGCATAGGACTCATCCTACAAGTGGAGCGTCTCATCCTGGTAAAATTACCAGCGAACTGCAGTTCTGCCAGTAGTTCCCGCTCTGCAGAGCTATATGTGAGTGGACTGAAGCAGCCCCCTCACATACAGCATTCTGCAGGCAGACCTTCCATTCACGGACGGGTCCTCCATCTGCAGATATGTATGTGACCAGGCAGATTCAGTCTCTTCAGTCAGCTCTTAGCAGGGACAGATACAGCTGCGGGCACATCGTCTCTGCTTCTGTATGTGAGCAGACTACAGCTGCCTGGTCATATACATATATGTAGATTTGCCCTGTCTAACCCCAGTGCTTAGCCAAAGTGGCTTGCGACCACTGTGGTGGACAGAGCAAGATAGACACGTCAGCGTGAAGTGTCCATGATGCCCCATGTATCCTATTCATTTAAATTGAATAACCATGGGAAAGCAGCATCCCAGCATTTCGTGTAATGCAGACGCACCCATTGATGAGAAAAAAAAATGTGTGCCATTCCACATTAACCGCACTGCAGCTATGGTGCATTCTTTATTGGGTTGCGTTGCACATTTCCACAAACGGCAAACCCAGGGCCAGTGTATAAGGTAAAATAAGTTTCTTATGGAAACCTGTGTACCTCATGTTACTCAAGCTGTGTTGTATTGTGGAACTGCAAAGCAAACACAGCTAGTGTGAAATGACCCTCAATCTGAATCTGTGTAGTTTGAATGGGGGGAGGGGCTCCATAATATTGCTATATAGATAAGTGGGGTCCAGCAGGGATAGTATGGAAGCCACTGCTGTAACCAAACTAAGGCTGGGTCCACACTATACTGCCCCAGCAACCGTGGGCGGCGTTATGAGCACGTCAACGTGTGCGTGTATATAGGGCCTGCTGTTTGGGTGCCATTTAGGATGCTGTATTCGTCGTGTCGGCAAAACCGCATCCTATACATTTCTATCAGCAAACCACGCCCCGGAAACACAGTGCATGCGGTTTGCGTGCATCACACACGGCGCGGGCATTGAGAATCCGCTTCCACGGGCATGACACGCCAGTAAAGACTAGCACGTTTTCCCCACATTCAACGCACATTGGGAAAATGCACAGATTTCCATGGTGTAGATGCAGCCTAAAGCATTCAGCAACCTGCAGGTACCATCCAATATCAGAGACTCCTTCCCAGGACACACCTGATGGGACCCTTTCACTGCTGGGCATGGTCCATTTACGCAGCAACAGATGGTCGAAGACCGAAAGAAGATTCTGGAAGAGGGTTTAACCCTTCCATTAGCTATTCAAATCCCAAATTTTGCCTATACATACAGTTTAATATTAATGTTTATGTTGCACCAAACACATAAAAACCATGTAACTGCTCAGCAAGATTTCTTTTCTATTTTGATTACAACATTTTTATAATTTTTTTTTTAATTGAAAAGTGATGAAAGTGTTAGAAAAGAAAGTAATACACTATGGAAGCCGTAGCGAAACTAGAAACAGAACAAAACAGGAAAGTATCAAAGATGTCAGATTTCTAGAACATAAAAGGCAACCTTTGTGAATATTAATTCAATAGCTCCAAAGGGATATCTTGTCACTGGCACAAACTTGCTTCCTTGTGCAGCACGGAACCCTAGAGGCTCTTCAATCAGGCTGCCTAGCAAGGCAACCCATAAATCCTCAGAGAGATAAGGGCCTCCCAGGAGACAACTCTCTTATCAACCTGTGGCAGAAACAACATGTCACCTAGCATTATATATAAGCAACCCGGTCTTAGAATGCGGTAAGCATGAGAAAGAGTCTGCCTAGAAGCAGAACTGCTACCTTTCTATTATCAATGAAAACTAAAAATGTATTACGCAAAGAAGTACAACATTACCGGAAACACAGATAGTTGTGCTTATCGTGGTAGAACCTACTTATTGGGCACCTTGAAACACCACCAGATTTGGGTAAAGTCTTGGTAGTTTTACCTAGCCATTTCCTTAACTAAGCCTCACTGGGTTTGTAAACAAAAAGGTGCCCCACATGCTGGTCCCCACTTGTTTTTTAACAATCTCTGAACAAAAGAACTAGCCATTCTTTTAATAACGATAACATTTGCACAACTTTATTGCCAAGATGGTACCAGCACATAACTCCCAAAACATTTAGCTGACTAATTTCACCTGCCCGACAAAGGCCATGAGTGGGTAAGATTCGCCGACAGTCGCCTACACTATTATGAATGGGTTTGTTCCCATTGATAAGGTCATGCGCGGTTGCGATTGGGGGCCGCTATTAAATCATGGCTCCCTGCATTCTGATCGCCAGCGGTCACGATTATTTCGTCTATTCATTCTCTATGGAGGCGGTTTTTAAAAAAAATTGCAGGTGAAAATTGCCTTCCGCAGTGGTGAACTTATCCTTAATGGAGTGATTTGCAGGCAACTTTTGTGACCGCAAACATATTCCGCATGTCTTCAGACACGCCCGCACTGTCTGGGGAGGAGGGGGTGGGTGGTTTATGCACCACTAGCAACCATCCGCCCCCCAACAACTCAGCCGGCCGAACGATAGCAGGGGCAAAAATTTGCTTTGTGCATTGTACAATGTCTTGGTATGCTGTAAAATTAAAAAAGTCCCTCATTGGATCGAAGGGTCCAGCTCATCTTCAGAAAGACAACCCCACACCATTATCCCTCCTTCAGCAAACCTTACAAATCAGTCGAGTTGCATTGTTTCTGTAATACCTAATCATGAAAGTCCTGCCCGTACCTGCCCGCTCAGGGAAACCGATTCCCTGAATAATCAAGTGGAGCATGGAAGTTATAACTATGGAAGTTATAACTACACTGCTTTGTAAGCACCTTTAAGCCCAGTCCAATGTTGTCATTCTTTAATCCTTTAAGGTAGTGGTGGGAACTGAGTATATATGGAGGGCCACAAGTGCGGCCCTCGGCATCACTAAAGGGCCGCACATAATATTTTCAATCTATACTGACTTGTAAAAGCATTTTTTAATGAAAAAAATTAAACAGGCAAAGCAAGAAGACATTATTTTAAATTTTTTAATGATACTTCAAGCATTAGCGAACAATGTAGTATTATGCACATTGTGTGTGATCTATATTATCAAAGGTTATGTGCTTCATAGATATAATCAAAGCCATTTTTTCGATTTGGCAGACAGTTGAATTCCTATGCCATATGCATTAACATTTAGGTTTCGGGGTCCACCAAAGAACTCTCAAAGGGCCGCAGGTTGGGCACCTGGGCCGCAGGTTGGGCACCTGGGCTTTAAGGTGTTCAAATGATATCGCAAATAATTTCTAGCCATTAACCTCTTAAGCGTTTCGCCTGTGACATGCTTTTTTTCATTAAACACTTACCCTACACATCCCCAGCATTCTCGATGACTCTGGGGATGTGCTGAAAAAAGCCAGTGCCACCTCTATGACATGGAGGTCAATGGCACCGCCGCCTGTCCTAAGAGGCGGACCCTGAAGAATCTCTTCAGGGTCCACCGATGCTCTTCATCACCACCAGCTCCCCGGGGATAGAGAGGTATCTCCAAATGTAGCTCGAGGTAATAACACATTTTCCCCTCTGGTCTACACAACAATATATAATACGAACCATCCAAGAAAAGAAGAGATGATCATATATATTCATTGCATATATATTCATTGCAGTTGGTATTTTTTAAATATTCATGTTATCCGTAGTCATATCAGCGTTTTAAAGAGCTTGTGTATTTGTGGACACAAGCTCTGAGTATTGTCTTTAGTTATATACAGTTTAAGTACATTCAATTTTTATATATATATATATTACACCCCCAATCAGTCCCCCTTCTCTCCATACACTCTACCCAATAAAGAAGCAAATAAGCAAGTAGAAGGATCCCCATAGAAAATGTGAATATAATTAAAACTGACTCTGGATTTCCATTTGGGAATTCCGTGAGCTCCATAGATAGTAAAGCATGTTGTTATGGAAAACATTTATATGGACTCTGCACTGGAGTACCAAAGATGCCAATTTTCTTGGCTACCAAACTAAACATCTTTATTAATGGTAAAATTGAGTTTGTCAAATTATCAAACTGGACAAAAAAGTTGGTCTTGTATATGGCTTAGCCTTACAAAAGCCATTCAGAAGATCTAGACGAGAGAACCATCTATATAGATAGAAGTCTTGATTAAGGTTGCTGGTATATAGTAAATATATAAACCATGTACTACTACTAATTATATTAAAGAAATGATAATTATGGATTTAACCTGCTTTCGTTATTAAACCCTCCTGGTACTGGTTCTGTTTATTTCATTATAAAATGTTATCTGGTGCTATAATCTGTGGCAAGATAAACACAGAGAAGCAAGGAGCTAACAACATAATTATAACCAATTTATGGTTAAATGAACTGCAGAAGGAAATAATGGTTTGCTCAAGATGAAAGGGGATATTAAGCAGACTCAGGAATGACCTTCCTGGTCCAAATAAACAGGTCATCTTATCTTCACAGCCATCTTTTAGATTAAATCATGGGAGGAATCTGCAAAATGTCACAAGGCACAGAAGGACCCTTGTTTGCACATACTCAAATCATTGTGGCCACAAGGCAGTGTTCTTCTAAAGTATAATTACAATGGAGGATTAAAGTGGCACCTTTTACAGGCACAAATATACTTTTTAAAAATAAATGGTTCAATTGTTTACACCTTTTCCTATGTATCACAATTATGCTAATCTTTCTGCCAAAAACCACATTGCATCGCTTTTCACATAACACACAACAGATTCAACATAAAATTTGTTAGTTCCCCATCTGGGCCATCTATAGACCATTGTTTAAAAATGTTATGCAATTGGTTTTAATTATATGTAATCTTCCTTAAAGCTAGCCATACACAGTCGGATTCCATGGCCGATCGATCACCTATCCGATCGATTCCGGCGATGTCAGCGGGAATCGGAGGTCCGATCGATCGGCCAATTAAGTGTGTCCGATCGCTACATACCACCTTGTCCCACGGATTCCTGGACGATTCCGTGTCCGATCGCTTACTCCACAAATGGCAACTCCCCCTGATGTGTGCAGAATCGGATCAGAAAGACCAACATGTTGGTTCTCTGGCAGATCCGATTCTGGGTCCCTGATCAATCGGACGTGATCGATCGGACAAGGTGGGCTTCACACGATTCCGGGACGATCGTTTCGCGTGCACGCGCCCGGAATCGATCGTCCCGGAATCCGATGGGAAACGGACCCGTGTATGGGGGCCTTAAGGAGAACAAAGGATACAAATACAAGAGGTTAAACATTTTTTTTGCTGTTTGTCTAAGATGGTGGCAAATATCAACTATATTCATCTTCTTTGATCAAGACTGAAAATTTGGTTCAACATTATAAACTTTCACTCCCACATTCCAAATACTTTTCCCAAACTTCAACTTATGTATATCTCTGGGATTTTGTTTATTATTTTTTTTTTTCAGCATCGGCTGAGCTGGAGACACAGCAGCGATGACGTTGTTGCGCTGCTGCAGGCTTCAATATCGGGCCATGTAAATATTCTTCAATAGGTATATATTTTCCTAAGACACTAGATGGAAATTCTCTTTACTTTATAGGTATAAAAATTTACCAAAAATGCCTAGCTTATCTGTGTGGGAGAGAGAGATTCAATATGTTTATGGGGCCTTACAAGACATCAAGATTTAAAAAGCATCATCAACGGGGGGGCGTGGCCTGACGCCGTCTAGGATGGACGTTGCTTTGTGAGCTACCGCAACCTCACCAACGCTTTTTTTCTTTTTTTTTTTTCTCCCATTAATCCACTTTCAGAGAAGCCAATTCGGTCCGACCTGGCCTCCGTTTTGGCCACACATAGGCAGCAAGGCGGCTACTTGCTGGACCATTGGGGGACGTTTTTCCTTGCGCATTCGCTGCCGATCCAGACGCGGCCCGGCAAATCGAGGCCGCGTTGCTCTGAGCATAGTCTCTACGGTTCATCTTCCGGGGGGGTTTTTTTTGGCCCCGGTTGCACCCGCATCACGGTACCTCTGAGCTCCTCACCCTACCGGGCCCACCATCGCAGCGGAGCAGAACTCCTCTCCAGGGACAGCCGGGCACCATCTGCAACCCTCCGGTTCCGCCAACGAAAATTAGGCCGCCGGCCTCCCGGCCCAGCGGCCCAGATATAATGGGGCTCTGGAGGCTTCACTCCTGACGGCCCCCAGAAACGGAATACAACCTAGCGGCAGTCCGCTCCTTCCTCAGACAGAAGCGCCTCCCGGGAGAGCCTGGATTATACACGAACTTTTCTCCCTGCTCACCATGCCATAAATCTAGGCACCACGCGCTTCGGCCTACCTACGCCGGGGCCCCCCCTACCCACACGAAACTTGACCAATCACCTGAGTGTCACACCCTACCACCCCAATCTTTACATGTGACCCCCAATACCCCCCCCACACCTACAAGCCTCCACCCCTTGGCGACTCTAGCCTACTGTGCCCCCTGACCCCTGTGTTCTCCCGCACCAAGTGATCCCTCCGGTGGAGTCGCGCCCACTTCTTTCTTATTGGCCTCAGACCACCCAGTGGCAGACCCCCCACACAAACACCACGTTCCGAACTGATTGTCCGCATAGGCGGGACATACCCACGCACGACGAGACTCCTTTTTTTTATCAGGGGACCGCGGACACCAGAGAATGAGGAAACGGCTTCCTACGTGGGCACCCCGCGGAACGCCCCCCCCATGATGCTTGCGCTACACTGGATGAACTTATGGTGGTGTTTCTGGTGGTCGCCGTGAATTGCAGCACACTGTGCCCTAAGGACTGATTCCAGCAGTGTGGATTTATAATCATTTCACCAGGGATCACTCATCATACAGCACTACCTTCACAACACGAACTCTTCTGCTGTCCTGTCTTTACATCGGTGTGAATACTTCACTGACTTCACTCGCAATCCCTGGGACGGCACGTGCACGTCTTCACCCACACATGATGGCCGCTTTGACTGACAGAAAACAGCGGACGCAGGCCTTTTTTTTTCTACGAGCCTTTACCTCCTACTAACCTGGCCACACCCTGCACCTAGTGCCTACTCCCCACCCCACGATCCTGCATTCCCCGGGGACGCGTATGATGCTTCTAAGGGCAACCGTCTAAGCACAGTAGGACGCACACAAGTTCTTCACTACCGCCTGATTTGTACGAGTTGGGGAACAGATGGCCGCCGCCCAGACCCTCCCACCAACCCGTGACGGGAGGACTGCATTTTCGCCACACTGTCAGACCCGTGGCGCCGGATCCTCCTCGCAGGAAGCGGCTTCCAGACGAAAGTTTTCGAAGACGCTGGAAGCCCCACCTTCGGGACCGCTGCAATTAAACCGATTTAGCCATCAATTTCTGCTATTACCAGGCCGGAATTATCTCGCGTCCCTCCCATCTTACCAATGAGATCCGCGAGAGAGATGGGTGCGCGCAATGACCCTTCTTGGACGCGCAAGAGGATGAGGTCATAACCGTTGTGGCAATCCCAGGCAGCGAAGGGTCATGGAGAACGTCTCGGCGGAATTGGGTGGCCCACATGATTCCGATTGACAGAGGACCTTCAGAAAACCCGTGACGCGACAGGGGAACATTCGAAGACGGGGGGTTCACCGAGAAGTTATCGACCCATACATTACAATCACCGCGTGTCTGTTTATCAGGAGATGGCCCCTTCTTATCCACTGGATCGCACTTGAGTTTGACAGGATCACAGAGCCTTGGCCCGGTGAGACCTGAGGGACCTCATAGAGACATAATTGTTAAGGCCTAATTTTTCCCCAACAAGAGGCGATCATGTCGGCAGCTCTTGTCTCCGCTTAAGCACCCTGTCATTACAGGGCACAAAGTGAACATCTATACAGCTGACCCCCTGTCCCACCACCACGCTTCTGAAACGTGGTCCATTCGCCCTTCTTGGGATGTCTGAGAAGCCCGGAAAAGTGAAAATACAACTGGGGATTTCCCATTTCTAAGCTCCCGCTTCCAGCCAGCCTGGGTAAACAGCAAGCCGCACGACTCCGGATGAGCTCGACGTCTTTCTGTCGCCGGACTGCTTACGGAATACTTGAGGTCGTCTCAACCTGCTACCGCATCCGACCCAGCGGCAACAACGGGTCTTGGGATGGATATCCGCCACAGCCGTACGCGGCGCACGAGGAGACCCCAGCGTCGGCACCTCCACTGCACGCCGCGGCGCACCAGACACCTGAAAGCCGGCGGACTTCCGCTTTGGTTTCCTGATTTCACAGATTCGGTGAGGACTCTGACCCGGGTGCTATGTTTGGACGGCCCCACGGTTCCTTTTGTTTTTTGTTTCTCTCCTATGCTGGTCATTCATGTGTGAATTTGTTGAAGTTCTTTTTGTTTCTCTCTCTCTTCGGGTCCTCGTTTATCCTTCATATTGCCGTTTATGATTCCACTGTGTATTGCAGATGTTGTTAATTTAATTGCCCCTTGCTGTTGTTCCCAGTGTCCCGTGTGTTCCCCCCCCCACCACCCCCCCCCCCCGACTTATGTCTGATTAAACCTCTGGTGTCACCAGGACCTGGTGCCCTGCTTACTTTTGGTGCTGCCCACATTTGCAGAAGGCCTTTTGGGGGCCTCCTTTTGTTAAGTTGCGCAGGCCCACCCATGATGTGGCCCTGTTCAACAGTCTAACTGCTCCTTGTCTGATACCCCCCTGCCCCTCTCACACTGTTGCGTTTGTCCTTTGGTTTATTATTCGCCAGAAAATGTTAGGCTCGATGGGGCCCGGTACGATTGCCCCTACCCTCTACTATGGTATCACGATGGTCAGCATGGCTGCTGGTTTGGGTCTATGTTGCCTGCTCATGTTCTTCAGACGGAATTTTTATATAGGTTTTTCCTGTATTCCTTCTACTTTATCTTGGCGTTTCTGTTATGCTCTTTCTTTCTCACCACTCTTTAATACCTTTGTCTCGGGTGGCGCACCCTTGGCGGTCGCGGTCAGGCCCCCCGATCTCCCTTCCTGGGGAACCCCTGGCTCGATCCCTGTCCTCCTCCATCCTGATCGTCAGACTGCTCATGCCTTGTTGCCAGGTAGTTCCCTTCGCTCACTTTCCCACAATTGCAGGGCTTAACTCTAGGCAACTCAACAAGGACCGTAAAGCCTTCACTTACTACAATCGCCCGGTAAGGAGGATCGGATGTCATTGTTCGGACTTTGAAGCGCGAAGACTAGGATTTCGTTTTCCATCTTCCTTTGCCCGTCATTACCTTTGCCAAAAAATATGCTACCTCAGTTCCTGTTGCCCCGCTACCCTTTCGGTGAAAAGAAAACGGGGCCGGAATTACTCGTAGATCTTGTATTCTCGTAACTCAGTGCCCTTTGATTTTGCGAATCCTCAATTGCGGATCCACAAAACCTACAAGGAATAGGTACCTTATTATGTTAGGCTCTATTTGTGATTATTGGTCTCCTTTGTGGTGAACTATGCCACCAATCCCACCAAGTGCGCTTTTTTTCCCACCTTTCGCTAAGGCCAGCAGTCCACGAAGGGGGTGCTTATGGTGATGGCCAGGGGATCTCCAACATGGTGCTGAATGTCCAGTCCAGAACAAATCCAAGGGTCCTCACGTGTTTTCATGCCTCTCCCCACTATCGTGCGCAGGTTCAAACCTGCTGAATTCACTACCTGGCCTCCTAGTAACCTGGCTAGACGTGGAGCCGGAACAACTCGAAACACCCACTACTCCGCGAATTTCAACCTTCTACCTCACCCCCACGATTCTTTTTGCCGTATCTGACCACTGTCCTTACGACCCAGCCCTCCATCCCCATGTTCTCTCTCTGCTCGAGCATCACAATCTCCCACCCTCTGGTCTGACCCACTCCCCGTTGATGCGTCCAATTCCTTACTTGTATTGCCCCGCGCTTAAACACCCTACATTGGCCGTTAAATTGTTCTCTCCCTCCTACACTCCCCGACTCTGTCAAGACGATTGCAGCCCCTGGTACCGGGAGTTTTCTCCTTGAACCTGCCGCCCCGGGCTCTCCTCGCCCGTCACCCTCTTGAGGGCATACAGTGAAACAATCCCGGTGGGCGTCTCTTATTGATTTAGCTGTCAGGCGCGAAACGTCCGCCGCGCCACGTCAGATCCAGGACCTTATGCCGAGCTGAGGGTGCGGCAGGCACGGTTTAAACGCTCACCGTCTCTGCCACACCGCCCACGCGCTGGAGCAAATCGCACGGAAAGAATTCTGCTGTTGACCAATGAGCCGGGCAGAATCATCTCGATGGGCCAGGCCAAAGATTTACTACCCGTTTCAAACAAGCCGAACCGGGCCCCTGGCCAGGAGACTCGCCTCCGCGCCCCCCCACCGCGCTCGGCAATTACGCTCTGCAGCCTGCCCTCGGGTGTCGGTTACGGCACAACACCCGAGGACGATTGTGGATCACTTTACGACACAACTTGGACCGGACTTGTACGACCAGCCCCCCCCCATTCCCTCCCTGAGGACCCTGCGACTACCTCCCTCTTGGATCGCGTTGCTCTAGCCCGAATCTCCACCCAAGTGCCCCTAGATCAGCTGCATGAGGACACTCCTCGGAAGATGCAGGTGCCTCCTCCGCTATTAATAACCCCGCCATCCTTAGAGGCCCCAGGCCCACGACGGATACTCCCCCCCTGACTCTGTACTTATCACCAAACGACTGCCCCTCTCTTGGTCCCCACCTCCCGCATTCTTTTACATGCGCTGAAGGGGATCCCCGATTAAACTGTGGCAGCCTCCTCCCTCATGGCGTTCCATCTCCATGATCCTCCAAACCCCTGGGCAGGAACGACTCGGACCCGGCCAAATTTTCCCCGATATTCACTAACTCAACGTAGTATTAAAGCTACCGCTACCCAGGCCCTCACTCGCGCCCACCAGACTCAACACCCTTTTTTAGACAGCCTGTCATTCCATAGGGACCAGGGGGGTTTATCCCGCCAAAAAGACACGCGGGACAATATCCCGTACGAGACCATTCCCCTATAGATACTTTTTCGCTTAACTCCCCGGAACTGCCCAAGGGTATCTACTGTACTCTGGACAATCCCCAAGGCTTTTGACTCCCCTTCTACCGCTGGGACTAACACTTCGTCTATCGTGCGGGAAATTGGGCTTACCGCACCCCCCTTTTCAGCTGACGTGGCGCGTCTCTAGCGAGCCTACGGGCGCAAGTTCGATACATCGGGGGTTCATCCTCCCTCTTTCCCCATGCCTGGCACGAGACAGGGTGCCCACTCTTCCACTATCCTCTTGTGCTCCATTGAGCCTTTGGCTCCACCTATCCGGATCGCACTCACGAAACACCATGGAGGACCCCATAGCGGGCCCTACATTACACCAAGTCTCGCTTTCGCCATGATGATATCTGCCACCTTGACCCAACACCCTGGTTTCCAACTTCCCAAACCTCGCTCCGCCCTCTGTCGGATTTTCTCCACCGGTTGCGGTCTGGCGCGTTCAACTGGCGAAAGTCGGCGGCCCCTTAACATCACCCTCCCATCCCGGACTGTTACCGCCCCTCCAGACTCGTTCCCTTTCGGGTGCGTTTCCTCCTCTACCCTCGACCCCTACTTAGGAATATCTCTCACCAGCATTTACTCCACTTTATATCCTCTATTCATCCCCCCGCTATTACCCGACATTTAAAGACCCTCTCTATTCCTGCGGTCCCTCTACCACCTCTCGTGTTCGGTAGCGATCGCGGCCATCTAAAACATGACCCCTTCTCCGCCCACAGCTTCTCTATCTCTTCCGGTCCTACCTGTCTCTATCCCCTCCTATGCCCCTCGCTCCATGCAAAAACTCAGTTTTAGGTCTCATACTCGGGTTCCCCATTAGGCCACGCATAAAATAGTTCAAGATGCCGCCGTACCAAACATAAGCCAAGGACGGTGGGCTTGGGGGTCCCTAACCTTTCTCACTTACTATCACGCCCTGTCCAGTTCCTATATTTGTGCACTCCATGCTTCCACTCTCCCCCTTTGTGGACCAGATGGACTTTGCTGACTGCTTTCCCGTCCCCTTGGCGGCGTCCCAATGGCTGCCCAGACAGGCCAGACCCTCCCCCGCTGGGGCTCGCTGACCCACACCTTGGCCATTGGACCGGCTCAAGCTCCCCCACAAGCTTCGTCGGCACATACCCCTTTCTGCCCCTAGTGTCCGCCTCTTTTTTACCGGGCTTGGAGTCGCCCAAAGCTTTTCACTGGTGGACCTCCAAGGGTTATTCCTGGGTCCACTAACCTATCTACCAGGTCTGGTGTCGTTCAAGTGGAGCTATCTGCCAAACACATAAGGCCATCCCCAAGCGGAGCTGTTTAGGTACATACAGATCCGCCACTGGTTAGCTACGCTCCCGGCACTGGGTTCTTCCCCTGCCCGGTCCCCTTTCAGAATCCTATGTAGTTCTCGCCGTCGGCTGAAGCTGGTTTCCTACACGTACTCCTTGCTCAATGCCCTCTCCCACACCACAATGCTCACCCCTATGTTACCCGTTGGGGGGGAGATTTGGGCGGCTCCAGAACCGAGGCGGATGGTCCCGCTTATGGGAGTCCCTGGGGCGTTGCTTATGAATGTCACTAACTCAGAAGCGGCATATAAGGTCCTCATGCGATGGTACATGGTGCCCACCAGACTACCCCACACACAACTCCCACACCTGCAGTGGACTCTGTTTCGTGGCTGCACGTCCCGGGACATTGATGCCACCATCTGGTGGACATGCCCCTTTGTTTGCTATCCTTTGGTCCAAAAATTTCCGCCTCTCTTGCCCTGTTGAGAGGCGCACTTCCCAAATGTCCATGGTAGCCCTTCTGCAGACTGGAATCCGCACTTTGAACTCGTAGGCAGCAGGCACTGGCACACCAAATTGTCATCGCCAACCAAACTTTGCATAGGCAAGTAAACTGGAGGAAGCAACAAACTACCGTACTCGGGAGTCCTGGCAAAGGTGAACCGATCATGGTCAATGAGAGGCTGACGAGCATTGAACGATCAACATGACAAATTTCTCTCCATTTGGGACCCCTGGATCCGCCGCTTTCAACCCGGATATGGCTCACTCGAGCCTCCATACCTTGTAGATGCTAGACTGGACCGCCCGTTTGGAGCTCCCTCACCTGACAGTCTCTCTCTCCTCCCTCTCCCTAGATGTCCTGACTCACTTTCTCTACACCTTCCTTCTACATTTGGTTGGCCCGTAGCCCAGGTTCGTTGTGCACGTCCAGTGCATTTTTCTCTTGCTCCCCGACTCGTGGGACCTGTTGACAGTTCATTAAGTATTGTTGAATACTTGAGTATTTTCTGTTTGGTATTTGGACACCCGGTGATTACATTGGTGCCCGTGAGTATTAGCTACCCAGGTGGTCCCATTGGACCAGGGTGAGACGGGGAGTCTGTCCATGAAGTTTTGGTTTTCTTTGTTTTGGTATTATTTGTGTTCGTGGCCATTGCAGGGCGATTGCACTGCTATGTTTTTTTTTTTTTTTTTTTTCTTATTATTCCTTCTTTGATCAATACATGTAGCACCGACGAAATGGCTTTGCATTTTTGTAACTCTGTTGAAAACTTAATAAAAACATTGAAACAGAAAAAGCATCATCAACCTTAACAGTTCTAATTTACTTGTTCAAGATAATCATACACAGGAATCTTGATAAAGGCGTTATAGAATCCCTACAGTGATGCTCAACACATATTGTACTAGAGAAATAAAAAAATATCAATGCTCACATTATCTACAATTTAAATTTAGTGTGTGTGTGTGCGCACAACAATTCTTAGACATACTTATATCCTTTTCCCACATATCCTGGAGGATGCCAGGGGATATTATGTTAAGGCAGTCTCTAATTTACCTGCCATATATACTCGAGTATAAGCCGACCCGAGTATGAGCCGAGGTACCTAGTGTTCTAAATGAGAAAAATATAGAGAAAGCACCATTGCCCCTAGAAATTAATCAAACAGGATTCATCTAAGTGCCACGACCTCAATAAATTTAAGAGAACACGGTATTATTATTATTACAGGATGGGTTGTGCAAGGCAATTCTTATTTTTTAATCATAGGCTATGGAGTGTTGTATGTGTACTAGTAACCGGCCACCAGGCAGCAGTGTGGAGTTTGTTTATATCGATCAGCTGAGAGAGTCGGGAATCACAGAGCTCACAGGAGCTGAGAAAAGATATTGAAGAGGGAAGCTGCCTGCCTGAAGCATTCAGCATAGAAATTTACCTGACGTGAGTGGACCCTGGCTGACTCGAGTATAAGCCGAGGGGAGCATGTTCTGCCCATTTTTTGGGGCTGAAAAACTCAGCTTATACTCGAATATATACGGTTTATACAGTGGGGCAAAAAATAACTTAGTCAGCCACCAATTGTGCGAGTTCTCCACTTAAAAAGATGAGAGAGGCATATAATTTTCATCATACGTACACCTCAACTATGAGAGATAGAATGGGGGGAAAGAATCCAGGAAAATCACATTGTCTGATTTTGAAAGGATTTATTTGAAAATGATGGTGGAAAAAAGTATTTGGTCAATGTCAAAAGTTCATCTCAGTACTTTTTCTTTATTATATACCCTTTGTTGGCAAATGACAAAGGTCAAACATTTTCTGTAAATCTTCACAAGGTTTTCACACACTGTTGCTGGTATTTTGACCCGTTCCTCCATGCAGTAGTGATGTTTTGGGGCTGTCGCTGGGCAACATGGACTTTCAACTCCCTCCAAAGTTTTCAATAGGGTTGAGAACTGGAGACTGGTAAGGCCACTCCAGGACCTTGAAACTCCACTCCAGTACCTTCTTACGAAGCCAATCCTTTGTTACCCGGATGGTATGTTTGGGATAATTTTTATGCTAAAAGACCCAGCCATGTTTCATCTTTAATGCTCTTGTTAATGGAAGGAGGTTGTCACTCAAAATCTCATGATACATGGCCCCATTCATTCTGTCCTTTACACAGATGAGTTGTTCTGGTCCCTTTGCAGAAAAACAGCCCCAAAACATTATGTTTCCTTCCCCATGCTTCACAGTAGGTATGGTGTTGTGTTTGGAGGATAAACAATAGTAGTTGCATCCAAAGTACGAGTTAGGTTTTAAACAAACTTTGGTTTCATCTCACCATATGACATTCTCCCAATCCTCTTCTGCCGCCATTAATACAGGTATCCTGGATTCTTTCCCCCCATTCGGTCTCTCACAGTTGAGGTATATCTATGATGAAAATTACACGCTGCTCTCATCTTTTTAAGTGGAAGAACTTGCACATTGGTGGTTGACTAAATACTTTTTTGTCCCACTGTATTTACTTCTACTTATCATGAAATACATTGTTCTTAAAGGGTTATTAAATCATAGTGGAAAAAACATACACTTGTATGCCTTTGATGTTTTTTTTCACTTACTGCATGTATTCTTGTATATTAGGACTCTATGGAGTTAGGTAGCTGATCATCAGAAAATACATTAATCAATTTAACCTTTACTTGAAACAAATATCTAACTGGTGGTCTGTGATGTGGGGTATCATCCCTGGCTACTCAGTTAGATGGCTGATTCCAGCAAATATCGTGTCCTTTTTGACCATTACTGTAATGGGCAGTATAACTGATCCCTGATGTAGATTAGGAGGCAGATGGGGATGGAACCATGATCTTGATTAATCAGTTTATTTGATAGCAGACCTCCCATTTTTTTTCTTGCTTCAGCAACACCATACTAAGAAATGGACTGTGCACCCACCCACTAGAAGGACCTTCTATGTGCTAAATTCCTGTATCTGAACTCTTTTCCTCACTTTAGATTTCTTTAAATAACATCACTGCTTTAAAAAGATCTCATGTAGTTACTGTGTATCTGTTACAAAATTCATAGGAAAAACTAGAACACTAAAGGCTTCGTATTTCTTCATATCACAAACTGATGATATTATGTAACAGTGTGGCAACATAATCCAAATTGTGTATTACATACAGAATGCTAGGCGTTACTCCTTTGTATCACATTTTATCCTCAGGCATGTCATTCTGCCCAGAGACTTACAGGGTGGGAAAGAATTGCAGAATAAAGTTTAAATTCACAAAACTAACTCCTGCAGGCATTTCTGAACATAGTTATAAAACAAATATACTTTTATTAAGGTGACTGGATCAATTACACTTTTAATATGCCACAAGGTAATCTCTTGTAAATAACCTTCAGTAATTATGTTATAAAACACTATTCTCCTTCTTATACTCTTCAGATACTTTCATTGCTCTGGTTAGTCATTTCAGTCTCAACAGTATAAGTTTATTTGCTAAGCAATCTTTAGTCATTTGGTTGATGAATTCTTCACATATAGTCAATGCAAATAATAACAGATGACACCTTTTTGTACCTGTTTGTATCTCCAGCTCAGGCTGATCATCGGGGACAAGTTGGATGACATCAGACACCACCACCTGGTGATAATCCTCTTCTGCCTCATCATCATACGAGGATCTCTGTGTAGCTAAACAGATGCTACTTCCGAGTTCCCGACAGAGAAAGATGCTCCAGCACTCAGTCATGAAAACTTGGTCTGCACCTAGTGACGTATAAAGATTTAGCAATAATGATGATAAATACTAAAGCCCCCCATACACCTTACAATCTAACCATACAATTTCTGTACAATTCACTTTTCTTCTACCAAAACCATGTAATATGAGGACATTGCTAAACCTTTCAATCACTATGTTTTCTATCAAGGAGGACCCGGCACTACATAGTTGTTGGATGATGTAAAAGGCGTATGGGGGACTTGATGGCTACTTCAACGCAACCTATGAATGTCAGCACCAAATTATTTTCTTGTCTTGTGATTTTAGACTCTTGGTTCAGCCAATGGCAGGTACATTTATTTTGAAAGACTAATCCCTGCATGAAGTCTTACAGTAATCTTTATTGGCCAAGCTTACTAATATTTTAATAAACTACATAAAATACTCTTTTTCAGTAGACAAGCCTTGCCTAGGCAGGTGTCTTCTCTCCTCAAAGCCTCATTCGGCATCCCTGAGACGCAGCTTGAGGAGTGACATCATCCCACATAACCCAGAGGCAATGGCCCCAAGATGTAGTAGCCATTGAGCACCCGCTCACAGACAATTTACTGGGGGACTCATTATGGCAAGAATATTTTTGGCCAGTGGAAATAGTATAAATGTAAATAGAATAGTGTATACTGGGATGCTATAGAGCAGTGGTGGGCAACTGAGTTGATATGGAGGGCCACAAGTGCGGCCCTCAGCATCACTAAAGGGCCGCACATAACAAAACTTGTAGAATCATTTTACAATGAATAAATGACAGCAGGTATAGCTAGAAGACATTATTTAAAATTTGTAAATGACAAATCTTATTTTAAATTATACTTCAAGCATATTTATGTGCCTCATAGATATAATGAAAGCCTCAAAGGTTATATGCCCCTATTCTCGAACTGACATTGCAGATTGTATACGAACACACATGGTTGGTTACATCGACAAAAATAGTTCGATAACAAAACATCAATCGAGAAGTGATCGGATATGTGGAAAAAATTTCGGCAATTGCACAACGATCAAACTAAAATCATAGCATTGTGTTTGTTGGTCGGGTCAATTGAATTCGATGAACACATTTATATAAGACTCTTTCCTGTGTTTTTTGATCAAAACGAAAATTGTCCGATCAAACCCTCCACATGGTACTACTTTGGATTCGATAACGATGTTCGATGAAAAGATCAAGATCTAAAATTGGATCGAAGATTGATTGTGCTGAAATCGAACCGTGTATGGCCAGCTTTAAAGAGCACTGCAATGTAGGGAATGGGGTGGTAAGTGTCTATTCATCATCAGACATAAAGCATGGAATTAATGTTTTATACTACAAAAAAATAAGTAGAAGATTTCCATTTGTGCTATGTTTGTACATGCTTTTACAACCCTGGCAGGATATGGACTAATTTAGAGGAGTATTCAGACTAAAAAATGTTTTAGATTATTTATGTAATTTAGATTGGATTATTAATGATGAAGGAATAGCTTGCCTACAAACTTAGAATATAGGTCCCCATACACGTGCCAATTTCTCATGCCATTCTTGCTCGAGCGATCGTCATGTTAGTCGATCGATCCTTTAAGAATCGTTTGCAGTCCACCTTGAACAATGGACCCAAAAGCTGTGTGAATCGATCTTACAGGAATCCGACATGTCAGGTTTTTTTTGGGTACGTTGGTGGTGGTACACCTTACACCATGAGGATCAAGTCATAATTGGTGGAATGAACCTTGCGTACTCTGCGTTTTAGGCTAAGTAGTGATTACTTGATTGTGTCACATACGGACTTTTTCTCACCCATGTATGGAGGGCTCTGTATAGAGCAGGGACTGTGACAAATATGTGGATGTGAATTTTAATAATATAATAAAGATACCTGTGTATTATTCTGTAGGGTTTCATCCTTCTCTGCCACCCAAATCTTTTGGGGCTAGCCACCCCTTCACTCGACCAGCCGAGGCTGGATTCAGTGGGGTATGTGCCTGCCATTTTTAATATGACAGTGTTCTGGGTTGAAAATGATGCCATTCTAGAAATCGATCTGGGAAAGTTGGATCGTCCAAAAATTTATTATTCAGGGTGGGGTGTTAAATGATCGATCGTCAGTTTTTCGTTCACTGTGAACGATCGAATCAATAGTCAATTGGGAAGAAATCGACCCTTGTATGGGGACCTTAAGTCATATCCCATGTTTAAATTTGTAGCAAAAATAGTAACCCTGTTGTCAGTTGTTTTATATTTTTTCTTAAAAAGCAGTGGAATGTAACAATCTAAATCACATGTTGTGATTCCTCTGCATTCTTTGTATGAAGTGGCATAACATGCAATTGCAAAAATTGATCGATCATACAGTGATGGCAGTGCACACCACTTTGGGAAACAGATTCTGGTTTGATAGATTTTTGCCCTACCGATGGAAGGACCTCACCCAAAATAACAGTGATTGGCCAAAGAATTACCGAAATGTCCTATCACCACGATTTTATGTTCGATTTTAATTTTTTTTTTGGGGGGGGGGCGGCGATCGCTTAAGGCAGGCAAGAATCAATTCCTGAAGGATCGTTTTGGTCAATTGTTCAGGAATCGAATGCAAAAAAATCGATGCATTATTTCCAAACAACAAGATTGCTGCAATGGTACCCCCCCCCCAGCATCAAAAGGGGA
>CM070033.1:69606344-69632083 GCA_036250615.1 Ptychadena robeensis | reverse complement strand
TTTCATTTGCAAGCCAAAAAAGTGTGGCAACCCTGCGTTACAGCATTGGGCTGTGAAAGGGACTTCATAGGTCCACTACAGATTGACTGCAGTAAAGTACAGAAAGCAGTGGACACCAGACCATTCACTTTGCACATTTATCTTTAAGGAAAATAAAAAGACAAAGATCACCAGCAATTTAAAAATAATAAACCTCTCACTTTAATTTCAAGCATGTCAACAAAAACAAGTCCATACTCCATAATATTTCAAGGGATAACTTTTGCGGTTCTTTTCATATAGTGCCAACATATCTTCCATTACATATATCCACCAAAGACTTGAACATATGCAGCTTACTTAGTCACAGGGAAAAAGAATGTGTTCAACATACAAAAAACTACCGGTAATGACATTTGAGATTTCCAATGTGAGCAATAGTCTCTTTTGGTCAAAAGAAAAAAAAAAACTAATAACAAATATTATTTGCTGACATTCACAAACTGATTTCTACCGTAATACACTGTACATGTTTTACAAATAAAGACAAAAAAACAAACAGACAAAGCAGATGATGATGATGTACAATAAGCAGGCACAAGAAAACATAAGTCTGTGTTCCCAGCATAGGGCATTGTGCGGCCATCCGTATTTACAGAAATAATGCATTCTATAAAAGTGGCAGAACCATAGGATGTAGGGTACGACTGGGGCATGTCTAGGCACCAATGAATATCTGTATAAAACTAAAGTATGTGTCCTCATAACAAAAACATTTTAAAATGGGGAGCCGAATAAACACTTTTCCTTCTTTCCTTGTAAAAGGTGCCCTCTTCCACATTGAGCAGTTGCCCAACCACTCCAGCACCTGATGCCGTTTGACGGAGCCGCTTGGGCAATCAGAGCATTGAATAGTTCCTTTGTATCATGGGAACTTGGATTCTGTTCCTGCTTGAGACGTATTCAGCTATGACATGCTGAAGAGAAGTGGTCATGCATAGGAACAAAGAAGAAAACAAAAAGGAACCTGGCATTTAGCGATATGAGACACCATGAAAAGTATGTTTATTTCACAGACATATGCAAATTGAGAATTCTATTTATAAATAGAAACTGATTGTACAGAGAAAAAGTGCAAATCCCAGTTTTTGTAGGAACAAGAATTCATCTCTTCGTTGATACTTGCCATGGTATTGGTTATCATGAGATAATGCACTTTGCACCTTCTGTTGAAAAGTGAAAAGGCCTGTTTCATGCACTTTAGTAGTTCTTTCATATTAACACTTATTCCTAAAAAGTAAATGTAGGCAGTAATTCAATATTTCATGGTAATCACAGTAAGACCTAGGCTTCACTATGCGTTGAACACCTGCGTTTGACGTACGTCAAATGCAGCGAAGTTGACACATCCATTGAAAGTCAATGGATGTGTCTATACATCTGTTGGTGTGATCCGCCAGTTTGCGTTGACGCACCTAATTTGACGCACCTATAGAAAATGAATTAAGTATGTTGAAACACAATGGTATGTGTTGTTCAATGCGTTGACGCATCTCTAACGCATGGGTTGCCTTTATTGGATCCGTAAACGCAGCGCATCCTTAATGCATAATGGAGCGTAAGCCTAAGAATTCATCTCCAATAAGGAGAAAGTCTAAAGGAGTCCACCCACGGCTCGATTTTTAAGCAATGTGCACATTCACCGCACTCAATTGTGCTCTAAAAATCTTTAAAAAAACAATTCTAGCCATTGATGCCTTTCTTAAACCGATCCAACTCAAAGACAGGTCTGTAGAGCAGGTAATAAACAGGACTGTAAATCCTGCTCTAAAGTCCCCATCCCAAGGGTTGACCGGGAATCGGGCACCTAAAGTGATGTGCCTTGATTCCTGTCCAATGGAACAGGTCATCTATCAAGTGCTGGTCGGGAGACATGGATGGACACCTTATCTGTCCAAGGTAGGTAAATAATATGTGCAAAGTAAGAACATTAAACAAAGTCTAGTATACCAATACAATTTTGGGTTTTGGAAACTACAGGGGATGGATTCTATCTGCTACTGGAGAAGGTAGGACTTCTAATAGTAAAAATGTGCCAACTAATTGCATCATATTTGCTTTCATTTCTAAAGCTGACCATACATGGATGATATTTCCTCTTATGTTATGCAATAGTAGAGCGATGTACCGTGTTAGCCATTGATAAATATAGAGAGTTTGTAATTCTCTAATGACTTCAGTTAGCCAATAAATGGTATCTCGAAATCCAAACTCTGTTATGTGATGAAAAAGGTAGGTTTTATCTCTGGACAACTAAATACTGTACAAGTGGATAAGCAGACCTAAGAGCAGAAGTAATCTGCATCAAACCCATTACTTAAAACGTTACCTTGAATGGATGAGATTCAGTCAGTTTTATCCTTGGCCCAATCTTGAACACTGTTTTTTTCATTGACCTGCCCATATGTTACAAGAATAACTCGTACTGATATGAGTAAAGATGCCCACACAAAAGAGCTGACATCACTTGAGCAACCCTGGACACAATCAGATCTGTTAAAAAATCTTATCTGATCGCTGCTGTATTCTACACTGCTATAAGCAAGTGTCTGAGAAGTATGTAGAATTCCTCTCCTACCCTCTCTACAGTGGAAACATTCCTGTTAAGAAATTATCATAGATACCTGAAGGCAAAACAGGTCAAACCTGCACATCTGAACACCTTCTAGATCTTTTATGGTGCCATTGTTAAGAAAAGTAGTTGGAACAGTATCAGTGTAGGTTCAAGATATTTATTTGGGTAGAAGATACCTTTGCTCTATGGGTGCTTCTGTGTTTGCATGTGGTCCCCATATAATTATTTGCATGGTACTTGAATGGCGCTAGTCATCGACAAACAGCTGATGGATTCATGTTGGTAAAGTTGCACCAGTTGTTAAATATCTCACATGTTATTCTTGTCTGGTGCCGTACACTAAGGCTGCATTAAAACTCAACAAAATGAGATACACATATTATAATAAATTACCGAAACTTCATGTCAGCAATTGTGTCAGGAAATTAAAGCTTTTGTCATGTTTTCATATGATGAAAGTAATTTGTACAACTGTGACTGTGGCTAATGCTAAACAAGTTCAGCAGAATCAGTAACATATTGAAGATATGCAACATGTAAAACAATCCACAAAAGACTACTCTAATAACGGTTATACATGTAAAATGTACTTATAACTGTGGATAATTTGCTGATAACATACAGTGTGCAGTTTTACAAAGCAGTCTTGTTCCATGTTTTACCTTCCTACAGTGGTAACGGCACTTATTAGTGAAGCATTAGGGTTGATTTATTTGAACTGGAGCAAGGAGAACTAGACACGTACCTAGGTTTAATGAGTTGCTGATCTGCCCAAAGCAACATTTTAGTCTGGGAGTTTATTGCAAGATAACATTAAAGTACCTGAACCCATCCCTTGCAAGCAACGGTACCTTTGCACTTAGGGAATATGTGACCTATCTCCAGCAGACTGCGAGAGCCAGAATCAGCACGGAGAACACATTTGACTGTCTGTAAATTTTATATCTCATAAAACCTATTCTGAAACTGCTAGTAGGACACAGTCTTGACTAGTTAGGCCATAGCTGCTTTAAAAACAAAACAGTAGAAAATGTACAGACCTTGAAAGTCATTTGTTTGATGCACCTGGAATTAAAGTCAGGGATAAGTTGACCTCTAATGGTTGATCC
Source organism: Ptychadena robeensis (assembly GCA_036250615.1). NCBI lineage: Eukaryota > Metazoa > Chordata > Amphibia > Anura > Ptychadenidae > Ptychadena > Ptychadena robeensis. The sequence continues at coordinate 69,628,360 of CM070033.1, read as the reverse complement.
AATGGTACCGCCCACATGTGGGTTTGGCTAATAATGTTTAGGGGTAGGACCAGGGTTAGGCTTGGGTTAAGGCCTACATGTTGCAGTTAGTTTGTAGATCACAGCCTAAGTTTACATTCAAGAAAATAGCACTATTGGATATGATGCACACTCATAGCACCAACCTTTTTCTCAATACTCCAGTTCTAATAAATCATCTGCAATGTAGGCTACACACAACACATGAGCACATATAGGAATCCAGAGAGGAGCTAATGGGAGGAGGAATACAACTAATACATTAACATATTTGGCAACTTACAATGACATGACTGTTATAAAGAGTTTCTTGAAAAGAAATGAACACAGGGGAAACACCAGCATGTTCTTTTGGTACCAGCAGAGGAGGAAAAAAAAAACAAGATATTTAGTTAGACAGAATGTCATGCTGTACTTACCAGCTACCATTTGACTTAAACATAGAATATAAATCATTCACACGCAGTTCAGTAGTATAAAAAAAACAACTAAAGCAGACGTGACTAATAAACCACAGAAATCTCTGAAGGGGTAACAAGGAAAAGGTATAGTGCTCTCAGTCACACAGTACCAGACTGTGAAGATTGTTCTTTGCTGCAGTGCTTAAAAAAATAAACCAAAAGCCTCCCAGGCCCAGAAAGAAGCAATCTTTCCTAAAGTTAAACAGTAGTTGTCGGCTTCCAAGAGGCTATTGTTTTTACAACAATCATTTTGCTGCATTTCCAAACTTATAAAACAAAATAAAAGAGTTCATAAAGGCTTGCAGTGGTGATCTGTCACAAGGATGTTTCCAACCCTGACTGGTTGAGGTATGAGCCCGTACTGGAGCTATAGCGGGCATTGGTATAGCCAAAGAGGGATGGAAGGTGGAAATTATTATTGCCTTGCCAGTGAGTAAGCATGACTTTTTTAGAAAAATAATTAGACCTGCTGGCTGCAGCACTGTTGAAATCGTTGCTTTGGTAGTCTGGGCTCTGCATGGAGGCTAGAGGTGTGAACTCAGAAACATGGTTCTGAGACCGGCTGGAAGCATTCTGTGGAGAAAGGGAACACATGTTAGGGAACAGAAAATCTTAGTAAACTGGCTATTCATTTAGAAACAACAAAACAAATATTTGTACCCATTCGTAGAAGAAAAAGGGAACGTTGATGTTTACTGGTTCTGGCCAACAACCAAGATTGGATCCCATCACCTATGAAGTACTTTGTAGTCTTTAGGTGCCCATACATGGGCAGATTCTCCCTCGATAGATGAGGGACCTCAGAGAATCGGTTGGCACCCTTGCTGTGTCTGACAGTACTTTCTATAGGGACCTGGTTGGAATGCGTACAATGGTCGATCAGCCGAAAAAGTGGGCGGGAATCAGCCCTTGTATGGCTACCTTTAGGGTTACCCAACTACTGTCTCCAGGTTGAGGTTTACCAAGACCTAATACTTCTCTCTCTAGCTGATTTTAGTGTGAAGTTCTTTGGTTCCAATGATCTTCAAAGATGACAGCATAGTTGGTTTCCAGTCAGTTTCCATTGGATAGAAACAGCTGACTATATCTGTTTCACAGAAAAAGTTCTCTTCTATTTGGGTGTAAATATGTTTCATCTGTAATGTATAATTCAGCAGACTATGGCCTTAGGGCCCTTTCACAAGGCATGTATTTTTTAAAGGCATGTGTTTCTGCATATATACAAAAAAGGCATGCATTTTTCACATTACATCTGCGTTTTTTTGAACAATTCAATGAAAAATGCTAATTTTATCAAAAATTTATGTGGAAACGCTGCGTTTTTAAAACAACCTTCACAATAGTTTTCCTGCTTTAAGGCTTATGTGATTAAAAATAAGTAAAAATAACACATTGTATGTACATCAAACCATATTACAATGCCTTGCAGAAGTATTCAACCCCCTTGACTTTTTTTCGTATTTTGATGCCTCAGAACTTGGAATTAACATGGATTGTTTGAGAACTTGCATCATATAATTTACAGAGCATGCCCACAACTTTGAAGGTGTTTTTTTTATTGTAAAGCAAATAACAAATAGGACAAGATAACAAAAAAAATCAATGTGCATAACTATTCACCCCCCTAAAGTCCATAATTTGCAGAACCACCTTTTGCAGCAATCACAGCTCCAAGTCACTTTGGATAAGTCTCCATGAGCTTGCCACATCTTACCATTGGGATGTTTGCCCATTCCTTGCACAACTGCTACAGCTCCTTCAACTTAGAGTTTGCGCTTGTGAACAGGCCATTCCGACACATTTACATGGACCCCCTTAAACCCTGTCCTGCTGGAAGGTGACCCTCTGTCCTAGCGTCAAATCATACTCAGAGTGGTACAGGCTTTGCTCAAGAATATCCCTGTATTTAGCACCATTCATCTTTCCCTAATAGTTTCCCTGGTGTTCTTAAGGTGATGTGATGTGTTGGGTTTGCGCCAGACATGGCGTTTTCTTTGATGGCCGCAAAGTAAATTATTTGTCTCATCAGACCAGAGCACCTTCCTCCATACATTTTGGGAGAATCCTACATGTCTTTTCCCAAATGTGACATCTGAAGATAATTGGTTGCTTTTTATGGGCTGAATTCATACACATGCCAATTTTCTGTTTTGTATTTCTTGTGGCCGATTGTCCGGTGTGCGCGTTCGCACATGTAGTGACCGATCTATGTGGGCGAAAATCTCGATCAGCCAGGGAACGGACAGGTCAGTTTCTCCCTGGTAATCACAATACTTTAGATGGGGTCTCTTTCCAAAGTAATGCCCGTCATCATGCTGCAGTCGGACCCTCAAGAATCGAGGGAGAATCGCAGCATGTATGGGGGCTTAAACAATAGTTTTATTTATATATTGATCTCATTTCACTTCACCAACTTAGACTATTGTGTTTTGATCTACGTCACATGAAATTCAGATTATCAAAACATTGAACTTAATGCTGCAATGTACCAAAAAACAAAACAGTCAGGGGGTGAATACTTCAGCAGAGCACTGTATAAACAGTGTTAACTAGATTTCCAATTCTGCCCACTTTGACTTAATCACTGTATTATTTCTTCTGATTGTATACTGCTGCTATTAATGATGGCGTTTACATATGTATAGTAAGTATAAAACCATAACAGCATTTGATTTTAGTCTGTTGTTGTCCTAATTTATATCACACGGACATCTGTAGTTTGCATCAAACATACGTTTTATGTAGAAAATGTCAAACATTCAACACCATTAAAAATTGCTATCAGCATACATCTATGGATAGAGGATCATATATTACATAATATGATGGGGGTTTCCAAAGGTGCCTTTTCAATCAATATATGACACAATTAAATACTTAAAAAAGATTCACATTTAATTTTTTAGGGTAAAAATACATATATTCTTTTTTACTAAAAAACAAGCAATTTGTTGATATACAGATATAGCCAATCCTAACAATGGGGGTGATGTCTAAGCTGTTTATGGGAGTGACCTTTGACACGTTTCGTCCCTTTGGGACTTTATCAAGAAGACCCATTCACTATAAGCATTAAAAAACATTCGTAATCAGCAACAAAATATTAAATAATGTGCATTTGTCATTTTCCCTTACATGGGGTTGATGGATAGTAAATGTTACCTGTTTTTTTTTTTTTTTGAATGACATATTTGTTTATGACATGGATACATGGGAATATAATCTACACTAGGTAGGGTCAAACACTAAGTAAAAAATATGTATAGGGGATATGTCAATAAGGATTGATCAAAATTTGGGATTTTTTGTTATAAGGGCTGTCACATTGAAGCAGCAAATAAGGGTTCAATGGGGGCACACATTGTATAGCATAACTTTAGCACATAGATAAGGAAAAGATAGGGGTGACCTAGAAGGGCTGCACGGTAAGAAATAGAGAAGTAGTATATAGGAAAGATGCACACTAAGTCAATTGTTATGTAAAAGAGCACAAAACACAGACATAGAAAATTGGAGAAGATAGATTAAAAATAAGAGACAAGGCTCCAGAAATAGAAAGGGAAACAAACTATTTTCTTTATTTATCTTCTGAAAGGAATGAGGGAAAAAAACTACTAGATTAAAAGCTATGAAAAGAGACTTCCTGAATGAGAAGTTGATGCACAGATGATAACAGGTAAAATGTACTATCAATCAACCCCTGGTAAGGGAAAATAACAAATGCACATTATTTCATATTTTGTTGTTGATTACGAATGTTTTTTAATGCTTATAGTGAATGGGTCTTCTTGATAAAGTCCCAAAGGGACGAAACACGTCGAAGGTCACTCCCATAAACAGCTTGGACATCACCCCCATTGTTGGGGCTGCTATTTGAAGAAAAAATGTATAAGGATTGGCTATATCTATATATCAACAAATTGCTTGTTTTTTTTTATTAAAAAAGAATATATGTATTTTTACCCAAAAAATGAAATGTGAATCTTTTTTTAAGTATTTAATTGTGTCATATATTGATTGAAAAGGCACCTTCGGAAACCCCCATCATATTATGTAATATATGATCCTCTATCCATAGATTCGTCAAAATCCTCACTATTTGGTAAGGTGGGGGGAGGGTGCCGTTTCTACTCTAACCTCCGATATAGCGCAAGCCATGAAACACAATACATTCTATCAGCATACAGAGAATCTCTAATATATTAGATGTCTTGAATGATCTATAATAAAGTGGTTAAAATTCTCGGTTTTAGTAGTGGAGATGAGATGTTTATTCATTGGTGACAGCCCAGTATAACCGAGTCTTTTAGTATAACATGAGTTATGATTCCTACGGATTGCCTCGTATATCAACTGAAGTCCTATTGACATTTAGTACAGCGTGATGCACGATTTCCCAAATGAAGGGAATGTTGATCATGAATGTTGAATTGATTCTGATGTGTAATTAATAATTATGAAATATTATTAATGTGTATATTTTGTTAAAGGGACTATATATTAAGTCTCCTGCTGAGCAATCCATCAGTTATTCTAATCAACATATACAAAAATAAACATGCCCTTGTAAATTGTAGATTATTCCACATAGGAACAAGCAAACATTGCATTTCTATTTTAATCTCCATATATAGGTGATCTATTTGATTAACAATCCATCAACAATACCAATAAATAAAATAAAAGCTTTAGAACACGCCACAAGTTCCTCCATTTATAGATGTCTTAAGCCCCCCCCGTGTTGCCTTAACCCACAACATTTCGATATTTTTGAAACTAAGATCTTTACCCTTATTGCCCTTACCTGTTTTTAACATATCACATTTATCCTTGGCTATTACACCCCACCCCTTGTAACCCCATTTGAAAAAAAAGCAATGTTATCCCTAGGTTCCACTGTACGTTAAAACCCCTGCGTTAAACACAGGGGTTTTAACGTAGTGCTTGAGCAGGCAATTAATGCCAATGGGGCTTTGACAGGGCTGGCTCCACAGCACATCAGAATCCCGGATCCACTGGCCCTGCCTCGGTCAGGCTAATAATGGCCAAGCCCATCTGAGTCCATTGTAACACGACGGAGCCTTGCGCAGGCATCAGCAGATGCTAGTGGAGCCTGGGGCTTACGAAGATGAATTAAAAAGTTGTGTTGCATATAAATATAGCATATATAAGCAACACAACTCATTTTAACATTTAAAATGTAAATGCATCTACATCTAATATTTAAGCTCCCTAGCGATTGAATTTTCTGCATCCCCTTGCCCCTGTCCACTAGGAAACCGATGACCCTTCATTAACATAGAGGTCTATGGCGCGCGCGTGCCCCTGCTCCTTCGGCGTCATCGGTGGTTCCCCAAACCCGGAAATGCTGGGGTGATATAGAGAATTGCTTTCCAGGGGTATATCGGGATCATCGAGTCACTAAATGGTTAAAAAGAGAGCAGTCAGCCCGAGATTGTTCAAATAGTTGTATTAGACCAGTGCAATATGTGATACAACTATTTGAACAATCTCGGGCTGACTGCTCTCTGCTTTAACCATTCAGTGACTCGATGATCTTTGACCCTGTATTTCTTAGTAACATGATATTTATTGAGTTGATTGATCAAATTCTGATATCCTCTCGTAGATTTGTTCCTCCCTGAGGAAGCCCAGTTTAGGGCGAAACATGTCGGAGGGAATCTGTCACAGTTATAGCATTGCTGTATGATATCTATCAACCATTGGCGATATACCTTTTCTTGCTCTTAATATGTATGTAATTTTTGAGGTCATCCCAATGTATGTCGCGGCTCTGACCCTGTAAGTGTACTATTTAATTAGATCTTTTTTGAAGAAATTTATCAATAAATTATAGTTTTAAACGTATGATCCAGTGCCTGAAAAGCCTTGGACCCCCCTACCGTTTTTTTGGACCCCCATACCGGTTTTTCACTATTTATTTCATATTTAATTAGGGGTGTGGCACTAATTCCACGTCATGTGTACCTCAGTCCTCCTCCCCACTATTTATATCTGAACCTACTACTTACACGATGCCTACTATTGTCACTAAACAGTGACCCCACTTTCCTCCCTGGTGACTCCATTGACGGACCTACCCAGACCTAAACATACTCCTCCTGATGAAGACTTTTTTTGTTGAAACGCGCGTCGAGGTATGATGCCATATATTTGTTGAATCACAGATTTACTGGATGACTACACGGACCACATTCAGCCAGGATATCTGGTGACATACTAAAGTTAATTGTCGAAAGGATAAAGCTAAGTACATTATTTTTCTAAAGACTTGGACTTTAAGACTGAATTTGATTTCACTTTCTGGATCTTGATTTTGGACTTCATAACTCTTTTGTTTAATTAGCTATGGACTAATGATTTAAATCCCTCTGCATGATTGTCATGAAAACAAAATAAAGTTGTGTTTTTAACGAAAAGTTTGAGAGACAATTCATAATAGTACTAGACACAAAACTGCTACGCAAACAAGTCTACAGTAAAATGGATAATGTTCCTATATAGAAAAGTGGGGCCTTTGAGGGAGCTTTTTGGTGCTGCTGCTTTTATCTTACCATAGTAGGCTATAGACTGGGAATGAGAAGGTAGACCCTTTGGAATTATTCAAACAGTTATAATCCAGAAGAGAAGCCTGGTATAGTTTTCTAGAAAATTTGCCTAAATACCAAAAAATCTATTAGGTTACTAAAATACTGAACCACATAGCAGATATAATGAAGGAAGATAATAATATACTTACAAAGATTTTTTTTTACATTCTTACAGTATCCAATGTAATACTTATTTCTATATTACTAATATAAAATCACTCACAGCAGAAAGATTTGGAGGAAAATATAGAGTCAGCACACTAAGATAAAAAAGGATGATCACATATCATACGGTACCTATCCAGTCAGCTTGCTGCATTTATGTGTTAACAGCACTGGATTCTTCCAGAAGTGGCCCCTCAATGCCCGACTTTATTTTCAATGTCTGCTGTAGGGATGAGGAAGAACACTAAAGAAATGCTCTGGCTGGCACACATGGAAAGGGCTACATATTAAATTTAAAGATGCATCCACCCATAAATGATATTTAGTTACAAGTTAAGCCGTGGGGATCAGACAACATTGGTTTTCTGGGTTTTCAATACTCAAATCTCTTCAATGTATTTCTTTGTTCTGGTTCTGTCCATTTCCAAGTGATCTTGCTCATTTGCATTCTAGCATTTTAATCATATATAGCAGCAAAATATTGCAGACTATAATAAAACGATTATGGTGGCCTACAAAACCAAGAACTCAAGATCTCACCAACAGGAACCTGTTGCATGGTTCGTTCACCACATCTAGAACTGAAATATCAATTATGGGTGCATTTTTATCCAAGATTGTATTACATATTTAGATTTTAAAGCCTGTTATATGTAGAGAATACCTGTATTTAACAGAAATGAATAAATTATAGTGTATGCAATGCTAAAACTTTTTTTTTTACTATTACTTTTGGATCGAGCAGAGAGGGACTTTGAGCTGTTTTTAGATAGATATTGTGTAATCATGGTATTTGCCATTTATAACAAATGGGAAATCCAATCAGTTTGGGAAACCTCCTGTTGCCTCACCAGGAATACGGGCATTGTATAAAACAAACTGAACCTTCCCTTCTCTATCCAAAATGAAAAAAAAAACAAGCTATTGATAATTTTGGCATTGTGTATATACAGTATATATAAATTAAATTATGTATATAAATATATATTTATGTATATAGTTGTAGGTATAATATTTGCATTTATTCAAGGTACAAATAGAATTACTAAGTAAGTAAATAGAAATGGCAGGACATGGTCAGCACATGGTCAGTTTGATAAGCTTATCAGAACATGATCTTAACCAGATCGTTTGATTGGATTAGGTGATCAAATTGATGATGAGCTTCTCTGTGGCTATGTTACCACACCGATTAATCGCCTCACGCTTGCGATTTAAAAAAACAAAATGGCTCCTACTATTAAAAAAAATCGTCTCCATAGAGAATGAATGGACGTGTTCGAAAAATTACATCCATTCATTCTCTATGGAGGCGATTTTTTTTATAATAGGGTAAAAAAATTTTTATTGCAAGTGCAAGGCGATAAATCGCCTATGTGGGAACATAACCTAGAAGTCCTTTTATAGGAAAACTTGCCATAATATTTTAGCATTCCCTGTTAATGTTAAATCTGCCCCTTCCTACATTGAAGCCTATCAATTGGTCTCTTAATGTAATGGCATGTAATGGTCTCATTGGGAGTCTGATGAAATGGTGGAATTTATCATTTGTTTACAACTTCAGATGATGTCTGAATTTACTGATCATTTTAACAATACTTTTTACTTATGGATACTTCCGCTCATGCACATTGCAATCATAGTCTATGCTTCTATAGCCCCAGTTTATGACAAGTTTACTTTATTTCTGCAAATAAAAACAAACAAGAATAGATTGCAAAGAAACCAAGGCATCTATGGCTACCTTTAGAACCTCTGTGACCACTGACCAATTGTGGTCCACATAATAGGCTATAGACCCTTTGAAATGATTCAAACAATTATAATCCAGAAATATCTATAGAGCTCTGATAAGTATTTTAGACAAGAAATTAAATATTAAATATTATGACTGCAATGGAAGTTTTTCCTGTAACAAGCGCCTACTCATCAAAGAAGCTGTGGCCTGTGTAGCAAAATTGCAAGCATTGAATTGTGATGGAGATGATGGTTCAATATCGTTGAATTACAAGGTTAGTTCATTATAAATTAAATAGCAAGCATGGAGACTGGTTTTAAAAATGATTGATTCAGGAAAAATTGTGTGCAAGACAGAAGCAAAGTCTTAAAATAAAAGAAGCAAGCAAAAAATAAAAAGTACTGCTCTCAGGCTATATAAATCCTCCAAAGATTTTGCTTTACTTTGCAGCCAAGTCTAATAGTCCCACTGGTAATGATGAAACTCTGATGCACGTCTCTGGCTGTTGGCCATTCAAATGCGATACACCCATAGTTGTACTGAAGATATGCGGCAACTAAGCATTGGGTGTGTATGTTTAATAACAAACATAGATACAACTAAAACTATTATAACAGTTACCTAGAAATGAGGAAAACTGATCAATCAAGCACAACCACTGGGAAGATTGGTAAAACTAGCAAATAAAGCAAATATACTTCTGTATATTTCGGACTATAAGACGCATCTTCAAAAAGCACCAGTGTCTTATGGTCCTAATGTGTGACCTGATCGGCCGCGGATGGTCGCGCCTTGGCTTACCGGCAACTCTCCTGAGCTGTCAGATGAGAGATGCGGCCACAGCCAGATCTCTCATCTGTGCTGTACTGTTTCTACCACCAAAGCCCTGCTCATAGAAGCAGTACAGCAGACATACATGGAAGCTGCCACGACGAACAACGCAGAATCCACTGCGCAACACCCCCCCCCCCCCCCCCCCCCCCCCCCCCCCCCCACCTTTTCTGGCTAAAATTGGTTTATTTTTTCCAAGTCATTTGAACATTTAAATAAATTTTTTCTGGTTTTCCTGCACTAAAAACTATGTTTGTCTTATGGTCTGGTGCTTCTTATAGTACCAAAAAATATGTTAATTATCCCTTTGAAATATCAAGCAATGCATGGTAAAGGCCACTGCCTACAGCCGTAAGTATAGGCAAAACCATGTAATTGTTATTCTGATTATACTACTAGGTAATACGGTAATTATCCCTTTTAAATATCAAGAAATGCATGGTAAAGGCCACTGCCTACAGCCATAAGTATAGGCAAAACCATGTAATTGTCATTCTGATTATACTACTAGGTAATACGGTAATTATCCCTTTTAAATATCAAGAAATGCATGGTAAAGGCCACTGCCTACAGCCGTAAGCATAGGCAAAACCATGCAATTGTCATTCTGACTACACTACTAGGTAAAACAACTGCAATACAGATTTGATTTATATGAACATCCAAGTTAAGTCAATCTGTATCTTTTGTTTAGTAGATGCACAGGGGACTTGCATCACTACATTAGTTGGCAAAGGTATTCCCATGAGCAGTGGTCTTAACCAAGAGCCAAGCTAAATATATAGAGAAGTGCTAGAAAACTGAAGACAGGTGTCCCCCATCAATAATAGTGTTGTTAAGTTGATTAACAACTTTTGGGGAAAAAGTTTTGCTCTAGTATGTGTAGTTTTTGCATTAATTAAGTTCACACAATGTTGATTTGACTTTAAACTTAATTTATGCAAAAACAACTTGTGCTTGAGCAAAACATGTTTTGTAGTATACCCTGGACCCTTCTCTACATATCCAGCAAGTTTGGTAATGATGGCATGCTCGGGGGCTTTGCAATCAACTCACAAATTTGAACTGGTTACATTTTTGAAAAAAATTATTTTGCCATCTCTACATATTACGAAGTTGTACATTAAATTAAATAGTTGCATATTCTTTTAATTAAAGAAGCATTAAAATATAGAAGAACCATTCCTGAAACATTTTCCCCAATACCTCTATTTAAAGAAATGGTAAATCTTTCAAATATTTGAACTTTGAGTGCAAGCTGAAAACATGTCTGTGTCATACAAGAAAGTTCAGTTGTACTGAGCTGTCTTTTCTAGAACATATGGACTGGTAAAGCCTGGCTGGATTCTCATCTGTATACAGTATATAGGAAACATTTGCTTTCTTAAATGTTTCCTTTGGCATGCTGTAAAGGCAAGACAGAGACCCACTGTATAAATGGATGGTCCTACCCATCTACATGTGTATACAAGAATTTCCAGAATTATACATCAACGACAAAACTTGTTGAAACAGAAAGCAAGAAAATGAACAACAGGAAGTTCCATGTGTCTTGTAGACGAAATTACGGTCATGCAAAAAGTCAGAAAAAAAGTATCACCTTTAGGTCCATTAGAAAGTTATATTGCCTGTGGTCTGAGAAAGCATAAAGATGGTGGACTGCTCAACAGAAAGGCACGGTTGTTTAGTCTGTGAGTTTCCCAGAAGGTGGCAGCAGATGCCCACGTGCAATGTGTAAGCAAGGAGTTAATTATGCAAAGCAAGTAGAAGATAGCAAAGGCAAAGGGAAGAAGGAGAAAGAAACACAAGGGATACATTTTAATAAACACTAAAGCATTGCTACTGCATATTAGTGAAGTGTACAGAGACAAAAGCTCACAAGGTGAATGGACACCCAAATATTTTACTTTACTATAATTTCAAAAAAATATTTTCTAGGGAAGATAAAGTAAATATGTGAGTATAGGGGTAGGCCAGGCAGAGCAAGTTGGAATCTAAGGTTGAGAGATGTGGTTACTTTTCTTTTAAATATGTTATTACAATATATATAATTTCTACAAAGACTAAAGCTAGGAACACACGGCTCGATTTAAGCATACAATCGATGTAAGATTAGATGAAGAACCTCGATTTTGGTATTTTATCGATTGTACCGCGTGCGCTATAGTGTCATACAATCGTAGTACAATATCGATGTAGAGAACATCGATTATTGACTAAAATCGTCGATGCTATTGATGCCCTACAAACAGTAAACTATCACTTCATCGAATACAATTGTACGATGAAAATGAAAAAGTAGTACAATCATGGTACAATTCGACGATAATTTTCCAACTAGTCCGATCACTTTTCAATAGATGTAAAGCTCTTCATCAAACTAAAATCGTCGATTGTACCATGTGTCCGCGCTACGATTTTGGTACAATCGATGTAAATTTTCATTGATTTACATCGATTGTACAATCGAGCCGTGTGTTCCTAGCTTTAAGCTGGCCATACTCCTTTAGATCTCTCTGTTAAATATCCTTTAGACCTACCAACAACTATGACCCTGGCCCTGCGATTGAACACAGGTAGACTTGATGGTTTAGAAAGTCCCTCATATTACATGGTTTTGGTATAATAAATCTAAAGGAAAATCTGACAGAAAGATCAAAATGTGTACGTGGACCCTAATGCATAGGCAACAGATCTCTCTGCATTCTCTGTGCCTGTGTGATGCATGGACCAATTTATAGTAGTTGCACCCAGAATAAATTAATTGTATTATAATCTGAAAACCGTAAAGAGAAATGTTTTACTTTATAAATCACTAAATGTCCAATCAATGCAGTATGAAACGCAGGGGTTTGTTACCGGTAACCAATCCAAAAACTGCAGCCACTGCACAGCTACTGTGAAATGGCCCTCAGTCAGGATGTTAGCGTGTTTCCTTATAAAAGCAACAGACAGTTCTTACTTTCATTTACTGGGAGATTCATTTAGGATGGAAATGAAATGATTTTTTGTGTACAAGAATTGTAAAAAGAAATGTAAAAAGATTTCAGAGTGGACTACTTTGCTAACTTTATATTTTCAATAACAGAGTCTATAAAACTGTATTGAACTAAAGTTGACATAACAGTATGTAACAGAACTGAAAAGGGCAAAGCATAGCCCCCCATACAAGCATTGGTCCCAGGGAGATTTGTGTGCGCTATTCGTCAGCCGATTCTGGTCCCCATCCAAAATAATGTGATCATCCACAAAAGAACCAACAAGTCGGAACACAGTGCAACCAACTTGTAGTGCGGTCCTGGTAAATTGCTCCAGACGGGCACATTTGTTTTGCGGATGATCAATCGCAATTGTGAATGCCGTCCACAAAATCGCCCGTGGATCTATGTATGTATGGGCGGCTTTAGAATGAAACGTGCACACACAGAACATGATCAGAATCTATTCTAATTGGAATCTATTATGTACAAATTCCTCATGTTGATACCAGAACAATGTTGTTGTTTTTTAATATAAAATGCGAAACATGCCAATTTTGTACACATTTCACATTGTGAGCTTTTTTTCTCCAACAGAATTAGTTACAAATCACATATGATATTATTTTCACATTAAAGCTAGAAGCAAATAAACACAGTACCTGGATATTGACTATTGACTAGCACCTAATAAATATCTAGCAAGAATGAAGGTTAGCTTACATACTGCAGGTGTATATAATTCTATAAACGACCGTAATTAAACAGACAAAACATTTGTTATATATTAAATATATGACATGTTTATGATGGAGCTGGTATACGAATGTGTAGGTCACAACATATTTTGCACACTTTTGTATATGTTTTTCTAATGTCATTCAGACCCACCTCATGTGTCTGTGTTAACCTTAGGCTTATACCGCTTTCTATGTTGTGATTGGTATAATCAATCACTGCTGTGTTTGGAGGGGGCGGTGCAGTGTTTGGCCAAGAATGCCGGTCTATTTAAATGTTGGGTGTTTTTCCAGTCCTATCTCTATATTTAGAGTCAAACGTGTCAGAGGGGGCTCTGGTTTGAACTTGGGGGTGACGTGATGTCTTTTCACATCCCTGGTTTTAAACTACAATAAATCAAAGTATACATGTGAAAAACTTCTTGGTCTGTGAGTGCTGCTCCCTTGGGAACACCCAACTACTGCAATCATTCAGACACTGGTATTAATTGTCTGACCTGGACTTTAAAAATGATAGATAGAAATAGGACTATGTCTTAAGTCCACATACTGTACATAGCTTTGTTTCAAGGTTTAGAATCCATAATGAAAACGTTTTCTGATTTATTGCCAGTTTACTGCACTTTGAACATTATTAATTTAAAGCTAAGATTAAAGTTTAACACCTACTGACAGTATGGATGTTACTTGGCACAGTGAAGGATCCAATCCATCTTGCCACCATCTTACTCTCAGCCAACACTCATGGAGTATAGCAAAGGGAAGCTCCTAACATGGCATGTGACAGACAGCCTCCATACTGTTAGCATTTATGTATCAAATGCATTCATCTATGCACTGATTAATACACGTTATAATAATAAACATACAGAAAAAGGTACATAAAAATGACAGTATAATTAGATTAATGCAAACGTTTTATATATTCTTATTTGATCTTAACAAACCAAGAAGAGATAGTCTATTGAATGAATGGTTGCTAGTGGCTTGTTATCATTTACCTGTATCCTTTCTGTGGCCGTAGGCCACAACAGTCTGCATATGACCTTCTTCAGAACATCTGGGAGGAGACTGACTGTAATAAGAAGTATGATGCCCAGCCACGCGGGACCACTGGACAGCATTTGCATAAATACATAATACATCCGTTGATAATTGAGGAAAGGCCTGAGAAGATAACAAAACAAGAAGGAAATCAAATGATATAAGTGTTTTAGACTTTTGTTTGTAACAATGCTAGATGTAATAGATGTTTATCTATACAACATTACCATAAACTCCACTGTAAACAAGCTATAGTCAACCTTAAACCTTTTTTTTAACAGTGTGTGTTCGTTCAACAATCTTCCATAAAAGAACCTGTATAGCCCCCCCCCCCCCCCCCCCCCCCCCCCCCCCCCCCCCCCCCCCCCACCCCATACACCTTTAGATCACTCTATACAATTTCCTTTAGAACTACCAACAACTATGTAGGGCCCGGTCCTCCCTGATAGAATACATAGTGATTGGAAGGGTTAGAAAGGTCCTCATATTACATGGTTTTGGTAGAACAAAAGTGGACTGTACAGAAATTGTATGGTAAGATTGTAAGGTGTATGGGGGCTTTAAGTGAAAAACAACATGGACACTTAGGTCAGACCCTACTAATATTCATGGCAATAACCAGAATAAAAAAGCTAGTACAAAAGAAATTGTATGTGTTATACAAATCTATCTGTACTTCTCAGTTTTATTCGGTTTGCTTTTTAAATGTTGCCAAAAATACTCTATATATCAACGTTTACAAAAATAGGCTTAAAACACTTGGTACACACCGCATCTGGAAGTGTCGAAAATACAACACTAGCTTCGAATAATAGTGTGGTATCTGGAGCACAGTCAATGATAAATAATTTAACCATGTCCTTCTGGCATTCTTTTCAAACCCAGACATCACATGTACATTTAGTAATAGTAGTAGTAGTACTAGTAATTGCAAAAGTCATATTACACAAATTATATTTAAATATTAAACTGAGTGCTATAGTAATAGTGATTCAGGCTGGTGTTTCATGTTGCTCCCATACTTGTCATTAAATCTAATTTTTTAATTATTATAATGCAGGTTGTCCTATTTCTGTTGATATTTCTATTTGATGACTTACAAGTAAAAATTATTTAGAGGATTATATATCCATTCCTCTCTGTTCCTTATTGTGGGTGTTGGCAGTGATATGCTAATATACAATCACAAATAAATACCTAGTCACCTAGTCACAGAAAACAATGTACTCAAAATTTATAAATGCTGCGGCTACCTTGTTCTTAGACATGTTTAACTAATTAACATGTATTCCATTTAATGAAAGAACACCATATACCGATTAACCCTGGCATTGATGGCTTCAGGCTGGCTTGATGGCACGGGCATATGCCCGTGCCATCAAGCAAGAAAAAATCCATTGATGGAATAACCTGGTCATTCCGTATATTCATGTAGTCAGCGGACCTCATTCAAATACCTCATTGTAAGATAATCGCCTATGCAGTAATTTTCCAATAGCTCGTACCTATTTGCTTAGTTAAATCTAGGTGGCGACTTTTTTGTTTTAGCCAGGCAGTGTACATGTTTGTTACATTATTTGTATACCACAAAAAGTTGTTTAGCAAGAGAATATTGTGATTATTACAGTGTTTTTAGTTTGGCTATATAACGTTACAATGATTCCATGCATCTTCAGTAGTGCAAGTACAGTAGTGTGTAAAATACACCACTCAGGATTCTTGATGAAAAACTTACCAGACAATCCCTCCCCACAGCAAAGAAAAGACTATATAGAATACAAGTGATCCCCAGATCACAAAGTGATTTATCCATGTCCAGTATTGTGTATCCAGTGCAAGCTGAAATTAAATAAAACATTTTATACATAGGATATATAACTGATTGAGCATAAGAAGTAAATTGTACTTCGCTCTATTTACATCTATGCTACAAGCATACCTCACTGACACCTCAAATTTACTAAACTCCCCAACAGAGTCCCTCAGGCCTCTGACATCAAAATTTTTTTGGGTAATGAAGAAAGTGGTCATGTGTTTGTACCACTGATCATACTCAGCATGTGTAGTAGTGGTAGAATGAGTATAGGCCAGATTTCTGCATAGCCAACACAGGCTGTGGTCTAGGGTGGCAGGTTTGCCAGGGGTGGCAGTTAATCATTCAGGTAGTCATTCTCATTAACAAATTCTGATACATGCTGCTGCCTGCTATAGTAATCCAGCTGAGGCCTCATAAAGTTGTGCATATATTTGTGCTTTTTTAATTAACCTTCTGAGCGTTTAGCCCGAATTAACTCGGGCTGAGTTTCATGCATCATGAAACTCAGCCCCAGTTAACTAGAGCCACGCTCTAGGTACCGCCGGATGTATGCCGATGCTCCCGGGTCCGCCCCCGATCGACGTGTTGACGTCACATCAGGGAGGCGGCGGGAAATTTGAAAGTACAGTGCATGAAATCAGTTTTCTTTGTAGAAAACTGCTGTCATTGTGCATCTATGTAAAAAATATTGCCAGAATAAAAAGTCTCTGGTGCCCCAGATGTGCCCATTTGCAGTAACCCTCTCTTCCCTGATGTGATTTTACCACATTCATCACACCAGGTTAGAGTTAACTGGAAATGGGCACATCTGGGGCACCAGAGACTTTATTTTGGCGAGATTTAGTACATAGCAGCATAGCTTTGTGCCCTGATTTTTGTGTTTTCTCATTAATTTTATCATAAAATAAATTTTTATTTTACATAATTGTTTGTTTCAAACATTGTTATATTCAGGATGTCTATTAGACCCTTGTACGGACAGATTTTGGGAAGTTACAGGCCTACAACATAAAGAAAAATTTACCACCTCAGCAGTGCGCTAGGTAGGTTAAATGTATTTCGAACTTGTCATAATGTCATTCAATAATTTTTTGTTCAATTTGAAAAATTTGCATTAAGCGACTTTCGGTTTAATGTGTATAGTTGGGTTGAGCATACGTCCGTATTATGTTCATTCGTATAATGTTCATTCGTATTATATTTGTTCGTATTATGAACGCTCATATACTGAACGACCTGAAGTGTTTTTGGCAACATCCCATCACTTGGGGTGGTTCGTTCGAGTACATACGATCAAGTTTTCATTCGACATGGTGTATGGGTGAATGAAAATCGAGTATACATTCAATGATCCAATTATCGGACAACTAGATCAAATTGATGGTCGGTTGTGCAAAAATCTATACGTGTAAGGCTAGCTTAATGTGCAAGTGCAGTGAATCAATTCCACATGTAGGAATACAGAATAGGCAAACAATGTGTAATGTGCTATTATTCCTGATGACATCCGTGTAATACTAAGGCTACCTAATCCAACTGTGCTGGAAGACAGGAGGTATCAGATCTACTGAAATTGTACATAATAAGCCACAATAATGGCAGGTCCAGACAACACATACAACAGCATGAAAAACAACTCCTTTTTAATAGCTGGCCATCTGACTTTTGAAACAGTACTACATTTTTTTTTATGAAACTCAGTCTCAGTCATTCTGTTTGTACTGCTGTTAGTTCAACTAATAGATTAGTAAATTGTGGGTGGTATGGCACACCATTTAATGAGCATCAATACATTTCTGGCATGTGTTCTATGGGTATTATCTGTATTCTTAGAGAATATTCATGCACTTTTCCCCAAGGCATGATTTGAGAAAATCCTTTTTTTAGCAAAAGTTACATGTTATCTTTAATCTGTTATTTATATGAGAGAAGGATAATAAAATGTCTGACCATTCATAGCTGTATTGTGTTGTGTTCAGTTGTTTGTGTTATTTTAAAGACTGTAATGGACCATCTAGGACTACAATTACTCCCTAAGTTAGAGGTATGAGGAGACTTGGGAAGAGAAGGCACAATTTACTGCAATTTCAATCCAGAAAAAAAACAGTTTGTTGTCAGCCACAATTTCAGACTTTTCAACAGGATCTTAAAATGACTATAAAAGAAATGCTATGTCTCCTCTGCAATAAAACAAATGTCCTTCTTGTTCACAATCTTTTCAGAAAGTGTCCTTAGCTGCAAATGCACAAATCAGTGGATATTCTTTGCACGGTTGAGTAACAGAATTGATGAATTCAGGGAGGTTAAGTTAAAAATTTCCAGACCGCTAGCATTTGTAGAAGGTTTCTCCGAAGCCTTACGTATTATAATAACGTATTAAACAAATGAAAAAATTTGAAATAAAAACGTACCTCTAACGTATCCCCAGAAACCTCATACTGTACTTTGTAGTGCCAGTGCACAGTACAACAAATATATTTTTTAACATAGCCGCCATAATATTTTATTTTGGAAAGTTTTCCTATCGTGTATCGTCATTTTGTCTGTCAGAGATGCCTACACTAAAATTTGTATCCATCCTTTCCGCATTTTTATGACTGAATGTATTACAAAAATGTATTTTCTTAATGTAGTCTATCCTAGAACAGAGCAGTAGAAGGACATCTATTGGAAAGATAATACAACTATGACTAATAGGTAAACCAATAATTTTGGCATGTATAATTTGTATTTGTTGTCACCACTATAACTGCCTAAAAATCTCAAATTGTAATACAGAATCAGCTTATAAAATGTATACTTTCATATGTATACTTTTCAGGGATATTTAGCACATTGCTTTTAAAAAATAGTTCTCTAACATACCTTAAGTGTAACTGTAAATACTAGGACAGTGAATACCAGTGTTCCAAAGGTCCAGTTTCCCAGCATCTATAAAAATGTCAAAGCCCAAAAAAGATATTAGTTTTTCACATATTTTAGAATCAATTGAAGTAATCACCATTACTTTGGAACCAGTTCTGATGCAGCACAAGCAGGTAGTGCAGTGTGTTGGGCTTCTTAGCGCACAAGAGCACAAGTTATCGCTTTGCTGGGCATTGCACTGTGTTCCTACTCTTATGTGCCTTGCAGTGCCATTCAATATTCTATGGAGCCCCTAAAAATCTTTGGTGAGAACATGATTACATAACTAAACTAAAAAGAGCTTGAATACCAGACTTTAATCAGTATTGATAAGAAATAATATAGAACATGTTATTATGCTCTTGGTATATTTTAGAATGTATGATCATTTATTAGATGCCCTTTTTTTTGTATACTAATTTTTTTTACTAATGCACATGCAAAATGTTGTTTTGTAGAACCAATAATCAATCAATGCATGATACATGTTTTATAGATGTCAATGGGAGGGCATTTTTGGTGTTATTGACATGGTACTAAAACTGTATTGTCATAGCAGAATATATACAGTACCTCCTATGTTTTGTTTTCAATGTTAAGGGGTGAATAAGCTTCAAGATAGATATATAAATTATTGCAAGATTAGGAATTCAGTTTTAGGGCTTGTATAGTACAATGTATAACTGACCTGAAATACATTATGAGGATGTGAAAAGTACTTTGTAACACATTTTCAAAATATGTCCATTG
The DNA here is from genome assembly GCA_036250615.1 of Ptychadena robeensis. NCBI lineage: Eukaryota > Metazoa > Chordata > Amphibia > Anura > Ptychadenidae > Ptychadena > Ptychadena robeensis. The sequence goes on along the minus strand of CM070033.1, from coordinate 69,608,307 downwards.
ACAGCATTATACCATTTACTCAAGCCCAAAGGGCTCACAGCTCACAAGACTCAGCCTGACATCAGATATTCAGGGAATTATCTTAAGTACAACTAATGTTATTAAAATTAGGACATGCATTTCATAGTTACTGAAGGACCATAAATATAGCATCATTGCTAAGCTAAAAATGAGTATTTACAAATACATTTGTTTATTAAAATATGTTGGGGAAGCACTTGTTATTGTCTCATTTTTATTCTCTAGAGCCCAAAAGGGCTGCATGCCGTCCTTTGGGTGTTGTTCAGCGGCCCGCTTGGTTCTCCACTTGCGGCCCTCAAAACCTAACTGGTAATGCATAGGGCATAGGAAACCACCTGTTCAACAGTCCTCACCTTGGATCTTCTTAGAGCATTAAGAGGAGGAGAGACTAAGGACTTGCTCAGGCTCCGAATGAGCATTCTAATTGGCATACGTAAAAGCCAATCAGCGACCCAAACACCTGAGCGCCTACACTTCCACTATAATATTTGATAATATCTATGAGGCACATAAACTTTGATGATGTATATGGGGTATTCCATATATCACAAGCTGACCCTGCTTTCCTGATCAACTTTGGCGCTCCTACATCAGTAAAATTGTCAATGTTGATCAGGAAAACCAGGTCTACATATGACATATGATGAGGTGGGGGGGGGGGGGGGGGGGGGGGGAGTGGGTGCTGTCAGGTTTTATCTGCCTGCCGGGATATGGTCCACTTCCTGCAGGCATCTGTCGGCGGGGCTGGATCAGTGTTATATGCGGCCCTTTAATGATGCAGAGGGCCACATTTGTGGCCCTCCATATCACCTTGGTTGCCCACCTCTGCTCTATAGCCATCCTGCCTGTAATTTGCACACATCTTGCCAAGAAGGTCTATTGATATCCAGATGTTTCCATGTCAGTTGTAGCCAAAAAATTGACATATCTTGTGTATGCTGTTACAATTGTCAGTCTGCTTCCTAATAATCCCACAAAGTGTTGTAACGGATGTAGGACCAAGTGTGAGTATGTAATATTGCCTTCTCACATTATTGAACATTAGAGACTAGTTATAGCTACTAAAGTACACAAAGCAGGTTTGGGGATGGTCTGCCCCTCTATAGTTACTTCATCACATGCACTAGAAATTCTAACATTTTTTTATTGTTTTTTGTATCATTCTTTAAAAAAGTCAAACATTTTGGGAAAAGCTGACTGCTCATACTAAGATAAGCTCCAGTAGCAAAAGCAAAGAAAAAATGTAGTGGTCATTGAAGGGTTATCTATAAGAGTCTAATGTAAAGTAAAAAGTATGAATAACTGCACAGCATAACACATCAGCGGGCACCTTACCATATACGTGTTGGTTGTCAAGATCTGAGGAAAGCAACAGTGGCAGAAGCAAAAGAAACATAAACATAAACATGCACAGCACAACAAAACTATGAACATAAACCAAAAGGTATGTGTCAAGTCAAATCTAAAACACTGCTACCAGATACTGCAAATTCTGGATAGTTCCAGTTTGTGACGTGTTTCAGTACTTTGCTCTGACACATAACCCATTTAAGCAGAAATGGCTACAAAATTACATATAACATAAACAAATTAATACATGCAGTTAGTAGAAATTAAAAGTTGTTGTTTTATTGTGGTCTGTATTAACATGATTATAACATTATTGATCTAGGTTATTAGCCAAATCATTGCTTTCAGAAAGATAATTGACCAGTCCTATTATTATCAACATCTTAAATCAATCAGAAGCAAACATTAATGGCTGAACAGATGTTGATAGAAAACATTGCTCTCTGGTTTAGCTTTATCAGGTTTTGTTTTTTCGTTCATTGTATACCCTACATTTCTAGAATAATACATTTTAGGAGGGTCAGCTTTACTGCTTCCTGGACATGGAAGTGTCATCTGTGAGGTGATTGTGGGGGAAGTGTAGAGGAGACAT
>CM070033.1:69586261-69601118 GCA_036250615.1 Ptychadena robeensis | reverse complement strand
CTGCTACTGACGGCAAGTGTGCTCACTAGCGACATTGTGCGTTGTGGCTGAAATTGGTATCGCAGGGATATTGAGATTAATGCTAGAACACATTAAATAGCTGTACAAAAACTTCACTTTATAATTCATACACAACTGTATTACACTATATTACATTTTTAGATTTCTGGGTGTTGAAATCAGAGTAGACATAACTTTTTTTATTTGGTGTGCGTTTGAAGAGAACATCTTCAAATGGCGAGAATATACCAAACTCTATATTTGAACTGGAAAAGTTGGGGGTCGTCTTATATGCCCAGTTGTCTTATACGCCGGAAAATACGGTATATTTTTTATCTTTTTACTTATTCGAATCATAAGATGCACATTTATTTTATTGGGAAAAAGTGCATCTTATAGATAAGATATGTGTGTAACTCGTTCAAAATATGTGCCAAATTCTAAAGACCATTCTGTAAACTCTGTAAATTAGAATATAAAGCATGATCAAGCATAAGGTGCTATAGTATCTTTAAAGCTTGCCCATCTACACTCCAAGGAAGGAGGATAAGGAAAAACAATATTAAAGAAAATGTTAAAGAAAATAAAAAACGTATAAAACTATTTAAAAAAGACACATTGCTGGCCCACTTAAACTCAGTACCTGGGCTTTTTGCAAAGGGGCCATGCGGCAACATAGAACAGCACTGCAGTTCCTGCAGATCTCTAGGAAGACCTCTCTGTAGTTTGAAGAGCTCCCGTCTTCTCTAGGTTTCATTAATAATGAAAGTGCAGCTCCATCAATAATTAATCCGTAATCGTGGAAATCGTCTGAAAACCTATACCATGTTAAAAAGAAACAAAATAAAAAAGGTATTAGTATGATGCTTCAGCTGTCTAGTCCATGTCATTTACTTATACTTTTACTTATTTAAGTATACTTATACTTATTTACAATAGAATCAATGTGCATCATGCCTAAAACAAATACTGCAAAACAAGAGGATCTTCTGTAATAGCTCTCATTTACGTCCTTGGTTAAATATAAAGTTAAATGGTAACGTTTCCCAATAATCATCTGGTAGCAGTAAACACTCAACCACTTTCAAATCGATTAAATACCTGAGCATGCAATCAAAATCTATCACCATAAAGTTCTATCATCTGTTTGAAATTGATATATTGAATCACTTATTAAACATACCGGCTATAAATTGGTAACTCCACTAAAGGTTATTTGAAGAAAACATCAACCCGCAAAATGGAAATGTTATTAAACGTCACATTTTTTTTTTACCATTTTCTCACTGTTGATCAGAACCACAAATTTTCAGGACTAATTGCTTTGGGTTTTAGTTCCAGATAAATGTAATTATTTTAAATGAGAATGTTTCCATGTTTGTAACTCGGACGGCCATCAGGCCAGTACATGGGGCCTTCCCAGCCCAGGCCCGACCATGTAGGGGGGCCTGGCGGTCTGCAACCTTCACAACCGCTGTTGTTGTTGCAGGTGTTGGTATGGCAACCAAGTTCCCCATCCTGTGCACTGCGTAGAGGCACACATGGAGAGAAGCGCCAACCTGCACAGCCATCAATATAATCCCCTGTGCAGTCAGAGACACAGACTGTGCATCACATGTATGCAGTCTCTGATTGGTGGAGATGAGAGATGACATTTTCAGGTAGGGTTGACATCATATTCCCAAGCTGGACATTACTCCGATGGTAAATGTTAAAGGGCATCAGCGCCTTCTTGTGAACGTCCTGGTAATTTTTTTTTTCTAGAGATGAAGAAAGTTCATTTAGAAAATTCCACTATCTGACTTTGAGAGTAAAGCTGGGAACACATGGATAGATATGGGCGAGATCGATGGCCACTTCGAGCACCGTGCACGCTTATGGCCATCTATCTGGCCCATATCTAATGCGCCCATCCCTTGTTTCGAACGGAACCGAACAATCCTGCTCGAAAACCATGATATTGGACATGACCATAAACCATGTCCACTGCTTTCTATAGAGACTGTGGGGTCTCCATGCAAAGCATCGGCTGAGCTGGAGAAACAGCAGTGCTGGGTCTACAACTCCTCTGATATCACGCAACAGCGCAATGACTGGTGCTGGGAACCTCAAACGCTCCTATATTGAGCCGTGTGTTCCCTGCTTTAATTAACTGATGTACCTCTTTTGGTACAGAAATCTTGATTTCAGTGGACCACAAGGGTGCTTACATTATTCGTACCTCTTTTGGCACAGAAAACCGGAATGAATTGGTAATTTTTTCGGGCCCAGCCCCGACTGTCCAAGTATTGGACTCCGAAATTTCTGATGGCAGCCCTGTTTGTACCATTTTAAGAGGACAAGCCAAACCCCAAATTTTGCAATTTAAAGCAAAAGAACCCGCAAATTACATTCAGTTTTATTAAAATAAAATATATAATCAAAACACTTAATGTTTTCATGTCTGAGTTTGGCAAATGGTAGTAAAGAGTGTCAGCAAGGGCTACCATATAGTATATGGCATTACTACTATGATGACTACGAATTCTCCTTGGGCTTATACAGTGGATATAATGGATACAATAATGTGGTTGCATAAGTGTGCACACCCTCTTCTTACTGAGGATGTAGCTGTGTTCAGAATTAGGAATCACATTCAAAAGCATGTTAAATAGGAGTCAGCATACACCTGTCATCATTTACAGTGCCTCTGATTAACCCGAAATAAAGTTCAGCTGTTCTAGTTGGTCTTTTGCAAAAGCTATGGTCCACAGAGCGCTTCCAAATCATCAGAGGGATCTCATTGTTAAAACATATCAGTCAGGAGAAGGGTACAAAAGCATTTCCAAGGCATCAGATATACCATGGAACACAGTGAAGATCACATCAAGTAGAGAAAATATGGGACAACAGTGACATTACCAAGAACTGGACATCCCTCCAAAATTGATGAAAAGACCAGAAGAAAACTGGTCAGGGAGGCTTACAAGAGGCCTACAGCAACATTACAGGAGCTGCAGGAATATCTGGCAAGTACTGGCTGTGTGGTACATGTGCCATTAATCTCCTGTATTCTTCATATTTCTGGGCTATGGGGTAAAGTGGCAAGATGAAAGCCTTTTCTTATGAAGAAAAACATCCAGGCCAGGTTACATTTTGCAAATACACATCTGAAGTCTCCCAAAAGCATGTGGGAAAGGGCATTATGGCCTGATGAAACCAAGGTTGAACGTTTTGGCCTAAATTACAAAAGATATGTTTGGCACAAAAACAACACTGCACATCCCCCAAAGAACACCATCCCACAGTGAAGCATGGTGGTGGCAGCATCATGCTTTGAGGCTGTTTTTTTTTCAGCTGGAACTAGGGCCTAAATAGAGGTAATTATGAACAGTTTCAAATACCAGTCAATATTGGCACAAAACCTTCAGGCTTTTGGTAGCCTGAAGGTTTTGAAAGGAACTTTATCTTTTAGCATGACAACGACCCAAAGCATACATCCAAATCAACAGGGATGGCTTCCCAAGAAGAAGATTAAAGTTTTGGAATGGCCCAGCCAGAGCCCAGACCTGAATCCGATTGAAAATCTGTGGGGTGATCTGAAGAGGGCTGTGCACAGGAGTCAAAATGTGCCATGCTGATAAACCCATGCCCAAAAAGACTGTGTGAGTTCTTTAATAAAGTCAAAAGGTGCTTCAACAAACTATTCCCTCCACCTAAAAGATTTCAGTTTGTTTTTCATTTGAGTGGTACAGATATAGTTCACATTAAAGGTGGAAAAAGTTCTGAAATTATTGATTCTTGTCTAATTTTTTGTACAGCACAGGAACCTAACAAGTGTGTAGACTTTTTATATCCACTGTAGACCATTAATAGAATTAAGTATTTCACGTACCCTGAGAAGTTGTCTCTTGGTAAGCTCTCACTTTGCCGCAGGACTGTTTTGCTTAACTCAAAGAGCACATCATGTAAACTTTGTTCTTCGATCTTCTTTGTTGTGAGCTCCAGCAGCTGTGTGGTTCTCCTGAAAAGTTTGCAGGCGTAACATGTGGCAGCAGCGGTTTCCATTTTGTCTCCTGTGAGGACCCACACCTTAATGCCAGCTTTCTGTAATGATTCTATAGTATCTGCTGCTTTTTCCTGGAGTCTGAGAAGAAACAACAAAAACTGATTTCCCGGTCATGGACCAACACTATCGTTGTTACATTATGTTTTATATTATTATCTAACACTGGCAGTTCTACTAATCTGTGCAGAGTGGTTATGCAGACCTTATCCTTACAATGTAACTTAACGCCACAAAAAAAACTATTGTATACTGTGGCTTACCAGTCCCCAGTTGTGCTAGCAGGCTTTGTTTGTTTTTCTTTCACACAATTTATATTTTCTAAAAATGTAGAAATTCCCTTAAATTAAGTGTCCACTTGTGATGAACCGATATATCAAACAATGTTGTCTTCCTTTCATGGTATGTTTTGTAAACTACTACAAACCTTCCTTTTTCCTGGAGCAATGGGAAAGATGCTTCTCTTAAAAAGAGGTGGCCAAACATACATCAACTTTTGCTCAATTGATCTTCGATTTAACCACCTTGAACAATTACGTTTAGTTACGTTTACATGCAGTTTCATACCAAGGTCTATACTACTATTCCATTATTCTGTACTATTCCATTATTAAGTCCATACACTTCTTGACCAAAAGCTTATAGAATCAGGCAGTCTGCCTTACATTCACAGTGACATCTCTTCAGTGTTCTGTATATTGGAGGGAATATGGGTCAGTGAACACGGGTTTCAGACCTGCATTTAAGATCAGTATGAGATCACTTTGTGGTCACATAAGGACACATTGCAAATGCACTGACTTGTTATGAGGAACTAAAATAAAACTACATGATGCATGGCAAAAGGAGCATTGTGTTCTGCTTAATATCAGACACTGCATCCAACATGCTGCAACAGCCCTATATCAAGCTTTCTACTCACAATCTTTTCAAAGCTTTTTTCACATTTGTAGATGAAGATCTCCATGTAAATGTGCATTTGTATGCATCCGATCTGTATAACCTTATAAAAGTCAATATGAATGGAGAAGCAACCCTAAAGGCTCCCATAAACGGGCCCATTTTTGAACTCGAATTTTGACCGATCGATCACCGCGCGTGTGCACACCGAGTTCTGCCCACCCTGAATGATCGACCAAACAAAATCAGAATCGACTAAAAATAGGATCGGACATTGAACCAACATGTTGGTTTTGTTTTGGGTCTATCACTTGGCAATCAAAGTACGTGGGTGGACCCATAGCTCCCTAAGCAGCAGCCTTCCCGATCGATGGATTTTGTGGAATCAGCCATTTTGGAGATCGGCTCATGTCCAAATCGACCACAAATCAGATTCCCAAGGTTGTGTTCAATTAATTCACATTCCGATCAATCACCGATTCCACAATCACCTGGAATGATCAGATCGGGAATTGATCAGTGATAAGTCGACCCTTAACACACTGGTCAATCTTTTTGCTGCATATGACAGTGCAAGAAATAAATAGCTGTAGCTGGTGTACTCATGTATGTAATAATCATACCTGTCAACCCTCCCGTTTTGGCTGGGAAAGTCATATTTTTTATGTGGCTTTCCCGGCCAAATCCCGATTTCATAAAACCCCAGATTCCCAGCATTTTGAAATTGGGCTGAGGTAGGAGGGAGGGGACGTTATGAGGGAGGGGCCCCTCTTATGCAGATGATGTGCAGGCTGGGATATAATTAGGGAGAGTAACGCCCTCCCCCTCCCAAATTAGGCAGGAACTGAATGGGAGGGAGGGGACTTAAATCTCCCGATACCAGAAGTCAAGTCAGTGATGTCACTTCCGGTATCTGGAATGCATTCGATTCTGACGTCTGACTGTTTCTTTTTTCCAGATTTTTATTTTTTGTTCAATCTGGTAAATATGACTACTACCATATTACACTTATTATATTCCTTCCTATATCATTAAATTATCATTATTATCATTATAATAAAGTTCTGCAATATGTTTCCTTCTCTGCTCTCTGGAAATGAATTGGAGGCTTTGTGCTACTTGCTGTTATGTAGCTAGAGAATTATTAAAACCAGACTAAACCTGTCTTCGACGGCTGTGGCCCCCAGTAGGATGAGGTTCTGCTCAATCTGTTCATATGCCTCTGCCAACTTCTTCTCTCTGTCTTGTAGAGCCAGCTGTGCTCTCTTTAGCAGCTTATCCACTTCTTCGTATTCCTCCTGTGTAAACCTCTTATAGGCAACACATAGAGTCCGAAGACCTTCCTGTAATAAGAAGTCACGGATAAAATACAATGTAATTCACACAGAGGTTTGTCTGCCTCACATCACATCCTGCTTCAGTCTAGTAAACTCATTCAATAAAACATACGTTCATTCAGGTTCTAATCCTACCCGGACACTGAATCAGCAAAGGTTTGTCAAATGGACAGCTCCAGGCAAACAGCTGAATACATAGGTCAAATACTATACATACACTGTCTGTCAGACGAATTGTAAATGCATACATTCCCCTCATCCAGCGAAGGATTATACTTAAGGCAACCCATGTCCCAGTAAATTCACATACACTTCTAGTGACTAAGAATGTTAATATAAAACAATTTATTAAGTTAGGCATTAAATTATACCACAGCATTGCGTTCAACTCTGGCTCGTATTTGATCAACCTTCCCCTCCCGGACTCTGGGAAATATAGAGGAATCGGCTCCTTTACAAAACAGTAAGATATCACCTGCAGAAAGAATTGTGGGCTTTTTAGTAATAGGTATATTCAACCTTTTGGATTTTATGTCTACTTCATCTTATAAAGCTTTAGTTATAGAAAAATATATAATTTGTTATTACAAAAACACATAAATAATATATAGATGTTGATGTTCTTGGCAGCCCTAGGAAAATTACAGTTGCCTGGCTGTCTCTAGTGTTTGTAATTGATTCTCTAAAGCTGGGCACACACAGGTAGATTTCTAAATAGATTTGAGTACAATCAAGGGTCACAGAGCTTGATTGTGCTCTTATCTATTAGGAAATCTACCCATGTATGCCTTCCTTTGAGCGGGATCAATAGATCCCACTCAAAGAAACTCGATTGAACAGGGTTCCAACATGTTGGAAACCCCAGTTCGAGTGCATTACTTCGGAGGGGAACTGTGAGTCCCCCTCAGAAGTAACGGAGGAAGAAAGCTGCAGCTGCACAGCCTACCGACTGTGATCAGGTCCCAGCTGTGGAAAGGGGACAGGGCCTGTCACTGCTCTGTGTGCTGTGCGAGGGAGACGAGGCTGGCTGTGGGCTGCCCTCTCTCCTCTATACAGATGTCAGCCTGTGTTGTGAGAGATTTTCTCACAACACCGGTGTATTGGGTCCTCATCGAGCGGCAATTGATGTGCAGTTTAGTGTACATTGTTACCCATTCAATTGGCCCGCAATTAATCACAGTGTGGTGGCGTCAGACTTTTCAGTATATATACCTTTAAATGCACAATATACTATTAGTAGTCTATATTAGCGTTATTGAATAAATTATATATATATAAATAAATATATATATATGTTGCTCATACAATAAATTATGAACACTGCACAATGGCATGTATTACCACAAGGCAGCGATGACTAGAGCCTTAGGGGTGTACTAGAAATATGTATTGATTAAGTTGTACGGCGAAATGACTAACTCATACTACATTTCACAATGATGTCACATCCTCCTTCCCACACCTTCAGCCTAAGGACATAGAACTGCTTCATCTAAAATTCACGTTCTCGCAGTCATGAAACATGCTTTGTTACATTCTTTCCTGTTCTATATAGTGATAGAATAGATCTGGTATTTGGAACACAAACAGCAGACTAGACAATGATGAAACAAGCAATGTAGGCATGGTCTACCTGTGTATGATTTCACTATGACGCTCATACGCCTCCTCACAGAATCAAATGTTAAAACTTGCAGCAATTCAAATCTGCAAATCCAAAGAGACAAATACGAATTAGTGACAGCTAAACAAAGACATACTATGTGTACTTACTGTATAGCATCAGCATATTAGTGGGAAGTTCAAGAGGTCTCATTGTATTACAGCATTCTATGTCCTTCATCCCCTTTTTCCTATCACTATACAGGGAAAATCCACACACAGGGAGAAAAATTCTATTCGGGTGGAATGTACATAAAGTGCACAGGCTGCTAAGACATTCAGGGGTGAAAACGATCTGAACCTCGGAACCTATCTTCCCATGTGTGGAATTGGTACATAGACCCCATCATATAGACCAGCCTTTTAAGATCCGCGATCCCTGTATTTGGAACACTGAGGTTCCGATGCAGGTTTCACATCCACTTCCAAATACTGGAAGTAACACTCCGCGATCAGGTAAGTGTAATTTCCCCTCCCTCCTATTCTCCCACTCAGCTTGTGAAAATGATGTAGGGGTTAAAAGTTAGGAAGGAGAGTAACACCCACCTCACCTCCTAAGTTAGGAGAGTAGGGGTGTTACTCTCCCTCCTAAATTCCCACCTCGCTTTTGGGCATCAGCATCTGTGTTGCTTTCAGCAAACACGGCGAGGCCTGGGAAATGGCCTTTAGACCCCCAAGGCAGTTACGACCCACAGGTTGAGAACTGCTGGACAGGCTCAAAGATATGCAACATGGTATCAATCTATTCCATACCCTGTCAATACTAAATCTAAATTGTAATTTCAGGGGATGTTCCATACCTCAGTGAAGGTTAGGTTTGGGGTGCAGCAAGATTCTTGTCAAGGATATCTATTACAAACACCCACACAAATATTGCTGTGTAATAGAAATGTATTTCACTTAAGTCAGTGGTTATCCAGCATGATAACATATTAACGTCTCCCTGGTAAATGCTTCAGTAGATTAACCTAGATTCACGAGTTTCTATTTCTGAAAGAGTCTGCCATCTAGAGCAATATTCATGGCTCCTGCTGAACACAAGCTATAAAGCCAACATGGATCATTGCTACAGAGCTAGAGAACTGTAAAATTAAATGTCCACTTACAGTGCTCTCTATGTATTATCATTAGGTCGTTTTTATTTTCTTTATTACTGCTGGTAATAAATCACAGATAACAGAACATTGTGGCTAATCTGCTGACTCAAACGTACCTTTCAATTTCATTTTCTCTATTACATATCTCCATGTAATTGTCCTTTACTCTCATAAAGGTATAACCAAGTCTAAAAAAGATGGAAGATATATAATATCATTAGTAACATGTTACAATTATAATGGCATTATAATGCTGACTGAAACTTAATGTCCAACAGACAGAATGTGGATAGAGGATCATGTCTAGGTCAACCTGACAATGTGTTGTAAAAAGGTAATTTTTGTCAGGGAAGTCTTTGGAAACAACCAGGAAGTGGACTTTTGCACTTCTAACCACTTCTCAAAGGACCAGGAAGTGGAGTTTTGAGAAGCAACCAAAAAATAGCCTTTTATAAAAACAAACAAAACAAATATATAGTTAAGCCAGATGGGGAATAAAACCACAACTTCAATCTGCACACATTTCTTGTTTGCATCAATGGAATGGAATTGTGGGAACAAAACACTTTCTTTTGTAAAAAGTTGGTATGTGTTTCATCTTTCTTAAAAAAGAACATGTATATTGATGTTGGTGTAATGGGTAAGTGGTACCAAGTAGTGCTTTACACATTGTCCAGGGTGAAGGGACAGGTCTGGGATCTCCTTTACTTGAGTTAGATTTCAATCAGCCCACCCTTTTAATGATCATGCCTGCCCTTAATGTGTGATAATGGGCCCCAACCAAGAAACACTTAAGTACGGAATGCAGAGACATGTAGACAACCTTAAAATGAAACCATTTAGGTATTCTTCAACTCTGCAGAATTTGTTAAATTGCAAGCCTAGGTATACAATGTATTATAGGAGATTCTGAAGTTGCAATTTTGGGTTCAGTATTAAGTAATTAAAAGCTTATAAAAAAAAATGAAATGCAGAAATTTCTGAAACCTATTTATTCATTCTAGCATCTAAAAATTTATTTTAGTGTCTAAAAATGCAATCTCTAATACATAATTTGCCAAAGTTTATTTCTATGTACCAGTTGGTCATGTCATGGGACATGACAGTGGACATACTCGATACTTGTACAGGAATTCACTAAAATGTTCTTTATACATTAGTAAATCGGGTCCAAAATTACTTAAATAAATCAGGTCCAACATATACAAAGGGACCCTGATCATGTATCATGTATCTGTACATAGCATATTATCCACCTAAAAAAAAAATATCTCAATTATGTTGTCACTGGTCAACACTTTTAACCACTTTAGATGCAGCTGTTGGCCCAGAAAAATATGGAAATTGATGTAATTTACCTGTAACAAAAATCAGAATAAGGCTATGTTTCCATTATACGTCTAGTTCCGACATAGCACATAGACTTACCTGCTTGGCGGATGCTCGCTCTTCACTGCGCCGAGCCACTCCACTGATGTAAGGCTCAATGTAGTGGAGTACGTTGAGTCTCTGCATCCATGGATGCGTAAACACAGCATCCGCCGGCAGGCAATGTCTATGTGCTACGTCGGGTTCCCTGCCAAGCAATACACTTAGCGGAGGGGGTCCCGACCTTAATGGAAACAAGCCCTTACAGAGAGGCTCCATACTTCTATGATGCATTGTTATGAATAGATGCAACTGATCCAAGTCTCAGATCCTTACCTTTGTATACCTTCTACTAGAGCAACTTCATCAGGTGAGGAGGAAATGTACACACTGGATTTCCCAGACTGACTAGATTTTCTCTCACCATCTATGTGGTCTTCATCTTTCACTTGTACAGTGTGGCATAGACAGAGAGCACGGAAGAACAAATCCTCTCTTTCCTGGAGTTTTGAATAAAGAGGAATAATGATTAGGACCTTGTTTTTCCTCAAACACATTGTGTGTATTAAATAAATAAGACAGAGAGTAAGAAACTTTTAGACACACAGCAATACTGGTGGTGCACTTAATTAAGCTTAATAGCTCTCAGGTAAAGAGCTCATAGGGAAAGGAAATCACTCAATCATAGCTAAAATCATTGTTTTTGTGGTTTCTGTGGTGGCTCACCTCTCCTTTTAACTACATCCTGTAAGGTTTGGAATATGAAGCACTTGAGCAAGCTTTAGGCCGGTTCACTTCCAAGCCTTCAAGTCCTATGAATAGGATGCATTTGCATTCATTGCTGGTGTGAGGAATACCAGATGAGATTTGTTCTGAAGCTGGCTCTAGGGCTTACCCCCCATATCAGTGGATAAGTGGAACTAACAAAAATCTTTCTATTGGAGAATAATTCTGCTAGCTTCATATATGCTGCACCCAGGGTTTGTGTATTAGCTACAAATAAATAAAAAATTAGAACTCCTTATACATTTTTGCATCACTACAGTATTTTCCAGTCTAGGTTGGTCAAACAGACAGAACAAAAAATAAGGAAAAATCTCTCTATTGAAGAAACACATGCAATATGTTCTAGTGAAGTTGACTGCTGGGCTAATCCAGTAAGAATGTGTATGGGAGGACATTCAATTACATATATATTCAGAATATTGCCTAAAGCAGGAGGGTTGAGTTATTCAGTCATTCATAAAGGCCTAAACACCGTGACGATTTAAAGGCCCATAATATTCAGACCATGGCTTATATATAATTCCTCATTTCTGTCATAATAGTTTATAGAATATAAAGACAAAAGTATTGATACTTGGTCTATTAATAATTTAATTCTAGTGTTGAATTCTAACTCAACTCAAATAGAGGGATGTAAGTCATCCCACCACTGGACTCTGGAGGTGAAACAATGTGCTTTACTGTCTTTTACAGAGATTGCAAACCAGGCCTTCCTATCCAACATCTGTGTCTGACCTCAAAAATGCTTTTATGAATGAATGAGAAAAAAATAATCCTCAGACACACTTCAAAGTCTTGTGGAAAATCTTCCCAAAAGAAGGGGAGCAAAAAGTTTGGTGTTTAGTAGAACCAAACAAACACCAAAATAGTTACTATTGTAACACTATTACTATTTCATTGTATGTACGTTTTTTAAGTATTTTAACAGACTTACTTTTCCTCCAGCTCCAGGAGAAGAATCAATCATGTCAATGCCCAAGCAATCATGAAGAATCTGCCCATTACAGATTACATGTGGTATGTACACATGACCCTCAATGCAGCACTCAATAAACTCCATGTTATTCTCTGTCAGTGTCCCAGTCTTATCAGTAAATATATATTCTACCTGCAGATAGAAGAGTTAAGTAAAAGAAAAAGGTAAATGCTAATGTTACATTGTAATTCACAAATAAAACACATGGTAGCCCCTAATGGACATTTAGTAAAACCACAGAACCAAAGTAATGAAATTAGATCAAGTTGAATAATCTAATGACTGTTGTTCCTGAAATACAGACAGTGTCACCATATAGACTTTAATATAGGATGTTTTGTGAGGTATATTTGCAACAACTGGTTGTAGAAAATAGGAAATACAGTTCAACACAATCGGATTGCTTTATTTATTCAATCTGCTAAACCTTATTGTTCATCTAACCAACATGGAAATAAAAAGGTTGCTTTAAAATGTTAAAAGGTGACCCTGCAAAACTATCTGTAGACATCACTAATGTCTGAATTACCATATGATTGAATTATAAGATTTTGGTCACTATTTATTATGCTTCATTACGCTTTATCCCTGATCTCCCAATGAGTTGGTCTAACTGCATCAAGTTTTACTTTTCACATAAATGATCATAAAGGTCACTGTAACAGAATATGCATTGCTTTGTCTGTTGGCGTTATGTGCTGTGCATTGTATTGTACGCACAGCATGCGTTATTGGACATGAAGCGTTATCTGACATGCTGCGCTAGTGTTTTATAACACAAGTGTGCTTCTATGTTTCATAGGAAATAAATAAGTATGAAAGATAAAATAATGTTGATTTAGAACTGCTTGTGTGCTGCGGTGCCAGTTTTTGCCGGTAATGGGCAAGCTAGCGGTAACACTACCAGGTCCGTTAACCGCATCCATTTCGGAGAAAAAAAACTGCATTTTTCATTGTGCTGCCTTTGAGTCTCCGATTGCTGTTGATCACGTCCATTAAATTTAATGGGCTTGTCCACACTTCAACTAATAGCTGCGTTCTGATCGCGGTTGGTCATGATTTTTCTGCCCTGATCGTGGCCATAGACATGAATGGATAAGATTTTTGATCACGTGTGGACGAAAAACATTTTTCTTTTTAATGGGGGAGATTTAAAAAAAAATCACGAGCAAAGATCGCCTGGTCAATCGCACGCGATCACCACACACAATTAAAATTGCATCCGTCTCACGGCTGATCTATGTGGGAATATAGCCTTACAGTTGAGCAGAACTTAGCAGTTCCTTTCATATTTGTAGCTAAGAGAAAGAAAACATGCTGACATTTGGAAGGGGGATAACCTTGTCTAAATGTAACTTTTGTAAGCTATATTTGTTTGTTTGAGGACTAGGCCTTAAAGGGGAGACTATTATTTGAATTATGTGTGAAACTCCCTACAAGCCTGTAATGGGTAATGCAACATTCTTGTTTTGCAGGATGGAATTTTAGCATTAAGAGATGACTTCGAGTCAATACTAAAAAATGTTTTGGAAAACCTTAAGGTTTTTGTAGAGATAACATGAAATAATGCATGTGAACAATGCCCAGCTCACGGGTATACTCATACTTACAAGCTCAGAACTGAAGCTTCCTCCTATTACCATTTCCTACTAATTGTACCTAAGTAGAATAGATGCAGATAGGGACCAAAGCACTTTCAGCCCAAAACATGATCTAATGGAGACCTACATGCATATGATAAATATAAAGTTTCATATAACTATTATTATTATAGTTAAGCCAGGAACTGAGAGTTTCAAGACAGTAATGCTCACCACTGAGTTACCATACTAGCCATACCATACCATTCCGCCCTTAAATGTTTGGTTCACCAGGCAAAAACATAGCAGAAGATAGCAGGAAAAAATTATAATTACCGCTTACTACTAAATATACAAAATGCTATAAAAACATTATTAACTTGCTTCTTCTTAATGAGCATTTTCATGCATATCCTCATATAAATAATTTATCTTTCTTAATCAAAACCAAAAAAAGATTCAGGCCTTTGTTCAATTACTGTGCGTTTGAAATCGGAAAGGCCTGCTATTAGCAGCTAAAGTAATTAGCCACAGTGCATTTATTAGAAAGATTCCAAACAGAAGGTGCTAATTATACCCACACATGTATCTCCTCCTTCATATCCAAGGCCCTGTGTTTTTAAAAACAATACACATAGTGGTAAATAAACACCAGCTGGCTTCCATGACGTGGCTCCCTATACATATGTGAAAATTCTGTTATTAACCTGGTGTTCTGCACTTTATTAATGAACAATAATGGACACTAACAAATTATGACTATTAGTCATTGCTGCTATGACTTTTAGTCATTGAAATAATCAAAAATATTTATATATTTATTGTGCGTCTCAAACACTCAAAACATGTTCCTGTAAAGTAGAAAAAAAATTACTGTATGTCCTGCTTTTAAACAAATCAGCAGAGTATATTGAAAAAACCCTTCCTAGAATTACATTGGTTAGATAGTTTAGATACAGTACTTTTAGCCTTTCATATGTATACTTATACTAATCCCCACTTATTGCAGTGAGCGAGCAGAGAGGAGCCAGAGTGTCTTATCACCAAGGTCTACACATTTTGACTGAAATATGGCATGTCATTTTATTAATTTTTTGGTCTTTTCT
>CM070033.1:69559968-69586241 GCA_036250615.1 Ptychadena robeensis | reverse complement strand
CCCCCCCCCCCCCCCACCTTAGCAGCATGGTTATTTTTTATGGAAAGCGGTACAGCAAATAAAAAAAATATTTAAATGTCGCCTCAACACATCATCAGTGATGTTGATGACACATGGAATGAACACACCAAAACAGGCTCTGTGTCCAGTCCTTTGTCAAATTGAAGAACCCTTTGTGGCCCACGAGTCAAAAAGTTTGCCCGTTGCTGGTATAGTCCCTCTTTTGACTGAGCTACAATCTGTTCTAATGCAATTTCCAAAGTAGTATATAAAAAGAAAGAACATAACCAAAGTAAGGAACTCTGCCTATGGACCATGGGATGTGGGTCTATAGCTAGCCATACACGTGTCGATTCTTGAGCGATCGATCGACGATCCGATCGATGCCGGTGAAGTCACAGGTGTCGATCGATCTACCATACAAGTCTGTGCCTACCACCTTAGGCCACCGAATCCTGGGCGATTCTGTTACCAGTCGATCGATTCACAAATGTAAACGCCCCTTGATGTGTGCCTGATCGATCAGAAAACACCAACAGGTTGGTTCCCTGGCCGATCCGATTTGGGGGCCATGTCGATCGGTCGAGGTTGATCGGTCAAGGTGGGCTGCACTCGATTCCTCGTCGATCGATCGGCGTGCACGCACCTGGTGATCGATCGGCCAGGAATCGAGTGTGAAATCGGCCTGTGTATGGCCACCTTATGTCATTTAAGACAGTTCAATACAATCGTTCATTTTAAATTTTTATACACTTGACCTAATGTTAGCTATTTTAATTAAATGTTTTTTTATTACTATAGGCCCCTATACACCTTACAATCTTACCATACAATTTCTGTACAATCAACTTTTGTTCTACCAAAACCATGTAATATGGGGACCTTTCTAAACCTTTCAATCACTATGTATTCTATCAGGGAGGCCACTATACTACACAGTTGTTGGTAGATCTAAAGGATATTGTATAGAGTGATTCAAAAGTACATTTGAGTAGTGCTTTGCCAGAGTAGTGCTGATAGTGCTTCCAAACAAGGCATGCTCAAGTTTTTAGTGTTGTCATGATTTTAAATATGCTAACTGAGGCCAGTAAAGTCAAAAGGCCCCCATACACCTTACAATCTTACCACACAATTTCTGTGCAACCAATTTTTCTTCTACTATAACCATGTAATAGGAGGACCTTTCTAAACCTTTTAATCACTTTGTATTCTAACAGGGAGGACCCAGCACTACATAATTGTTTGTAGATCTAAAGGAAATTGTATGGAGTGATCTAATGGTGTATGGGGGGCTTATGGGAGAGAATCTGTCCTAACATGAACAGAAGCTGGCAACAATGGCCACTTCACTACTAATATGGACGGTAAATAATTTCCCTATACGCCAAAGCTGTTCTCCAGAGCTGTTGGTACAGGATTTGGAATATCCACATATAATATCCACAAATAAGGTAAGTAACAACATTCTCACTCACTTGATTGTTTATTATCTCATGAGACGTGCCCACCTCCCTGAAATGAGGTGAAACTCATGTAATTGTTCTTCCTCTTTTGTCCTAAAACGCCATGAGCCTTCACCTGAAGACCCAGGAATTAGATCTCCTATGTTTTCCCATAAGCGCTGAAAGTCTTGGTAGTAAATGACCATCTTTTAGCAAATAAGGCAGGGGTGTCAAACTAAATTACACAACGGGGCAAAAAAAATAAAATTTTTTACAGATATTTGCTCGGTGGGCCAAATTGAAATAAAGTAATGGGAAGCTTCTCAAAATTGCCATATGAGACACACAGGCACAAATTGCTTATGCGAGTTGATGTTTATTTTAGGGAATCCTGATTTTATTCTTCAAATACAGGAAGCAGGTTAACATTAGAACAATTTGAATGGACATCAACATCCCTCTGTTTATTTTGTGTAATCGAATCTATTAAAAAATATAGTTATGGTATATGCACACTTATTTAAATATTCTAACCAGTTTATGATGGGAGCAAGAAGGAAACACAGATAGTGACATACAATCCAACGTGCAACACTCCAACATCTTAGCATTAGAAAGGGACAGGACAAAGGAGGACAACAGCTATAAAATAAAATCAATGCATATGAAAGTATCTATCTTTTTTTTTTCTTTACCATCAAAACAGGAAGAAGGCATAGATATAGAAATATTAATGAGAACAAGCTGCAGAACACTTTTGCAATGCACAAGGGAATATGATAAAACTAAACTGCTCTACTGTAATGTTTCTTTCAGTAAACAATATTTAAATGACACTGACGACAAATTAGATTTAAAAGAAGAGCAGTGAGAGGGAATAAAAGGAGGGTATCATATGTTCTCATGTAAACTCAATGATCAAAGGGTAGGAAGATACGCATAATAATGCATCCCTAAAAGGACCTAATGGGGAGTGGGCAAGGTTGTAGCCCTGTGCGCACATCCAAGTGCCTAATGGAGACATAGGCTCAGAGCAAAGGCAGAGGGGAAAAGAATGTGCTCTGCACACATGGCCTTCATGATTTTCTTTGTTTCCTTTACACAAAACACAACAAAAAATGTGCAGTACTATTAAGCAGGGAACACACGGTTATACAAGGCGTTCAAGATTCCCGGCAGCAGCGTGTTGATGCCATCACGTTGCTGCCCAACATCAAAGGAGCTGGAGGTGCAGCACTGGTGTGTCACCCAGCTCCGACAATGCTTTGTATGGGGACCCGCAGATGTGATTTACGGTCATGTCCAATATCCCTGGACGCATTCGATATGGGCCAGATAGATGGCCGTGAGTGCGAATGGCGCTCGCATCAGCCATTGATCTATCCCATATATATGTGTGTGTTTCCTGCTTTAAGCTCTTCCTTTTTTTGGTTTGAAAACCTTGTTATTTCCAGTTCTAAAATACTTGATCTGTCCCTTAAATTATTTTTTTTGTACAAAAGATTATTTTCTATGATATTGTTAGATGGAGACAATCTTTTTTTGTGTATATGGCATTTCTAATCTTTACCTTGTTGCAACAATGTAGATCTTTATCAGAGCTTTATCAGTAAAATGTTGCACAGTACCTCAGAACATGCTGACAAACCTACGGTTTAAAAATATAAAATCTTTAGTGATAAGACATAGGGCCTAGTCTATGGGATGCGTTTCAGGCCACGGCCACCTGTCTGAGTGGGGACCTGGCTATTGAAATTAATGGAGGTGGCTGTCTGCGATCACCGCGGTGCCGCTCAAAACCGGCTGCCCGTGCAAGTGGGGACAAGCCCTTAGTTGCATTAAGCGTCTGCTTACCAAACAGTTTAAAACAAAAAATCTAGAGGAGACAAACCTACACTATGAACATGAAGCCTGATCAACAAAAGGGAATAAATCCCCAGTAAATGCTGAAAGACACAAACTCAATGACGTATTTTAATCCTAGGACTAACAATACACTATAGTGATTCTAGCAGGAGAAAAGCCGCATTTAATGGTAATAATATAACTATAATGTGTGATAGAGAACAGCTACATCCTAATGTTTTAATCACTGTGCAAACACGTAGATTAGAATTTGTGAATATGTTAGAATGTTGTTCTGGAAAGGAAAAAATGCTGAATTATTAGCTCACTGAAATTGCAATGCAATATCAGGAAATAATAATAATATGGCGCATCTGGGGAAAAAGATCAACAAGTGCCACTGGTAAGCTTCCTGGTGCCTAAAATGGATGATAATGAAAACATTTCTTCAAATTCATTTCTATTAAAGTTTGCAAGTAAAACCAACGTTTTTATTTTTAATATATTGGGAGAGTGTGCGGCCATTTACCTGTCCAAGTTCTTCGTTGAGATCTGAGGTATTCACCAGGGGACCTTCTCCTGTTGTCTCATCAAACATCTCCTCATCCCATGTGAGGAAATAGGAGCCCAGGAATTTCTGCATTTCCACTGTGACGTACATAGAGACAGGAATAATGTAGTTGAAAAGGACCATAAAAGCTAGAAAGTCTGTGAAAGCTCTGATAAGCTGTAATGACACAAAGCAACAAAAAACATCATTGTAATGAGATGTATAACTAGATGCATGCACAACACTAAGAAGAAGTCGCATGGAATTGAGAAGACAAGACAAGTAGCAAAGAAAAGACACAGGAAGGGTTTACATAGATGTAGGGGAAAATGAATGAAATATCTTTTTACCAAGTGTCTTTGTCTTTCAGAGTCTGTCTTATTGTTGTACCAAGGCTCATCACGAGAAGCCTCACTCTGCCATACATATTTCAGGACAGTGTTTATTATAGCTTTACTGATCAGAATGCAAAGGTAGACTATAAGGTAGGCATTCATTGACCTAGAAGGGAAAGAAGTCATCTGTAAGCTTCCTGTTATACAGAAAATATTTCAGCGTGTGTATGTTATTTTTAGTTATTAATACCTGGAACAGCATGACAGCTTAGCAAGGATATTCTTAGCCATACTAGTATTATGTAAAGGGATTCAACATATTGTGTGTGGGGCAGTGCAAAGCACTTAGAAAGCCAGCACTGATGGAGGACTCAAATAGCGGATCATAATGTGTAAGCTGTATCCAGCATAGCCATGCCAACAATAATTTGACAGTTGATTCCATGAGTATTTTGCATACTGTGAGTCCCAAAACTAACTTCCCTGAAATGTCAATATGGCTGCATTAAAAATAGAAGAACAACCATAAAGGTTATGGTGAGAAGGAATTAAAGGAATCAAAAAGCAGAGCATAGCACAGTCAAGCCTTCTTAAAAGAGAAGGTAGTCATACGCCCCAATCCATCATAAATGCCAAAAGTTAAGGGAAAAAGCCTCACATCAGGACTGTGGTTGGGGCCATGCAAATCATCCCTTATGTCCCATCAACCAAATGCACAACCAGAAACACTGGTGTAGAGTGCAAATATAGCCTTATGGTGTAGAGCATTAAAATATGCAAAGTTAAAGCAGACCTACCACCTGTACAGTATCGGGTGCAGCTCAGCTCATACTGCAGAGATCCCCGACCAAAAACTCTACAGTATCGGGTGCAGCTCAGCTGATACTGCAGAGATCCCAGACTAAAAAAAAGCAAACTATTTCTGACAGCAGGAGACGTAACAAGCTGCAGGGGTTGCTGGGTATTCTCTCCCGTAAGCCCCTGTGTCTCAGTCTTACAGATGTGACGTCCCATCTGTGAGACTTTGTGAAGAGGGGTGAGACTGTGCCCCCCCCCCCACAGAGCTCTTCTGCAGAGGAGTCTCTGTCTGTGAAGGAGTGAGGTGGGAGAGGGGGGGGGGGCGGCTGTTGTCAGCTGCTGGCTGCCTGGAGAAGAATTAATCGGGAAGTGGCTTCTCTTGCCCTTAATCAACATACTGCCACTACCAGTGAAAACATGAAGAAGGTAAGTTTTATTTGTTTTTGTGTAGCAGTTTTCCAGGATCTGAACAGCTGACAGGTAATTAATGTGTCTATTTCATGCATGTGCTTTTTATTTATTTATTTATTTTTAAACCGCTTTAAGTCCAAAGTGGTCTATCATTTTTTTGGAAGATTTCCCCTTCCTGGATCATTGCTGACCAAGGCAATTATGGAAGATGTACACATGAACACACATATCGCTGAAGAAGAATACCAGTATAAGATACAAGTGTCAGTTATACATCTTCAATTTAAACACACAATTCAAACAGGATAGGCAAAATATGGGAGAAACCACAATGTGTAGTGGAGGCAGAAGCTATTTAACACAACTTGAAAAATAGACTATATGCCTTGGCCAGGGAACAGAAAAGTGAAAATAATAATTCCTAAATTTACAAGTGTGACATATTTTAATCCATATATAGGGTTTTTCATTTTTTACCAAAAATATGCCTTTATTCTTATGCGGTGTTTCTACGGTTAAGGTGAGTTATCAGGTAGCAGCATTACTAAATGATTACATGTGACAACAGTCATAAATAATGCAGTGGGACACTTTACTTTTCAACAGCAGATCTCTTCTGTGATTTGGATTGGTAATTTAATGCCATCTTGGTTTCCATTCCAGTGTATATAGCAACGCCTAGAATTAGATAAGTAGAGTAAGAGGAGATTGTTACTCGAGACTAGCAAGCAAAAAAATCTACAGAACTCAATCTATCAAGGACAGACCCTCATCACAGAATGATTTAAACTTCTGCTGAACTGGAAAATCTAAGGTGGGTTAAACAAAGTAGCATCATTTTACAATTTAAGCTGGGCATGCACGGCTCGATTTTGTAATAGATTCAAGCTAAATTGAGCGCCGTGCAAGTTCATGGCGCCGATTTTGCTCGAATCTATTACAAAATTTGAGCAATCCAGGCTTCCTTCAAACAAGATCAACCGATCTTGTCCGCTTGAAGAAGCTCGGCCAAACAGGTTTCCAACATGTTAGAATGCTTGTTCGATTTCCATTACTTTGGATGGGGACAGCTGGTTCCCATCCAAAGAAGTGGCCAATATTGAAGACGCAGCAGTGCTGCGCCTCAATATAGATGAAGCTTGAGCGCAGCAAGATGATGCGGGGATCTACCTATGTATGCCCACAATTAGTAATCTATTGCTTTCAAAGGATTTTGAAATGGCACTATTAAAATAATCAAGCAATCCTTTTTAAACCCCCCTGGAGTTCCTGAAGGCAACATCTCATCCAGCACTGTCCTGTTTGCACTGCACTGGACGAGATGGGGCCGTCCATTGGAGATCATAGCCCCGGCAGTGCAAACTGACCGTTCCGCGCTGTTCCGGTGTCTCCGATCTGACAAGGAGGCTGCTGCAGGAGAGTGGATCCACCCTCCCCGATGTGACGTGATGACGACACATCAGGGCAGGAGATTTAAAAGTAAATTGCACGAAACAAGTCTTTAGGGGAGGAAAAAGTCAGCTACAATTTCACTTCATACAGAGTATGGATTTGAAAGTAGAATAGAAAGCAATACAGCCCCAAGCAAATAGAATGAAACATGGAATAAAAAGGAAAAAAGGAAAATGTTTAAAGAAAAATCGAGGCCCTTATAGGAATTCACTCCTTACGGCTATATTATATTTAATGACCCTGTACTCACGTTGGTGTTGTGTTGTGCAACGTTAAAATCAACGTAAAGCCATACGCCGATCTTGCCGCAACAGAGCTGAATGCAAGTGTGGGTGTGCTGATGCACCCACAGAAAATGCTTTGAATCTGTTACAGCTGATGTTTTCCCTTAAAGAAAACCCCCACCTTACCCAGCATCACTTCCGGTGTTTCGCAATCATCAATTCTGGGATCGCGAAGGACCAGAAAAATGGGCAGAAAGGTCCATCCATCTCTGATGCATATCCACAGATGTCTTAACCCATCATAGATGCGTTAGACGGAGGGACCTTGGTGGACTCAGGGACGCCGTAGAAACGTAGCCTAACAGAGGCATAATTGTAGATGAGAAACCATTTTACAATTCATTAAGAATTCTTTTCTGCTTACCAAAGACTTTTTCTGTGTTTTTCAGTGTGGCACCACGTAGTAGAAGATTCTCTGATCCTAGAGGCCTTAAATGAAAGAAACATATAATAAAAAAACAAGCAATAAAAAAAAAAGGAGACATAATATAGAAATGCAGGAATAAGTCACAGAAATGTTTATGTATAACCTGGCAATCGTGTCTTCTGGTCCATTATAAACATTTATTCGGCCAACAAACCTGCACAATAAAAGACCCACAAGTTACAATTTCATACAGTACTTTCACTTTTGTGTCAACAATAATATAGTAGTTTTTTTTATAATATTTAATAATAATATTTAAATATTCTTGAAAAGATATAGCAGCTTTCTTTTTACAAACTATGCATTTAACTAAAAATCACTTTAAGCCGGCAGCAGTTGACACATGGCCTAAATGAGACCTAATAAAACTGTTTTGAAAACTTCTGGGATGCTGATTTTATTAATGTTTGTTCTTACTTGTAAAGATCAGGCTGAGGTTGTTCACATTCAATGGTAGCATGAAGAGTGTCCATATCTTGCTCATGGTGAAACCCTTTTGTATCTTGAACAGAATAGTATGTCTAGAATGGAAATACAAATTTTATTTCCCTGTATACAGTATATTTGATCTTAAAATAATAAAAATATTTGTTGCATAATAGATTTCCGTTGTTTAACAATATTACTAACACAACCATTATCCTCTGTCCTCACAGTAATATGAACATACAGAGGAGTCCAAATGTGGTCCAAAACAAAAATTCCGTTGCTTGAAGCCATATTCAAGACAATGAAGTTGAGTACAATAAACTAAACACATCTCTGTGAGCCCAGCCTGTCATGTAAATATTCCAATGCATTTTGCATACAACAATAAAATAGCACAAGTTGTTCCTTGATGTGCATGACATATGTTCTATATGTATGTGATATAAAAATATTATTTTATAATAATATAGATTATATAATTATAATAATATAATAAATATTATTTTATAATTTCAATACTTTTACCACCCTCAATGTGATCTTTAACTTAAACCAAGCATATACATGAAAAACCTTTAAAACCTGCGTGCCACTCCCAAGCCAAACCAGGCTGATGACATACTTCTTAAGAAAGGGGGCATCCTCTCCATAAACTGACAAGTGTTTTGGGGGTCTGTGGGTTGGGGTCCCATTTAGGAACTGGGGGATCCCTTTAACAAAAGCAAACCCTCGATTGCAGCCCTTCACCCAATGCAACAAGTTTAGTGCTCTGGGGACCCCCTACCTTTTCCTAGTGGGCATTAAGGAGTAGGCTACGAAAACATTTCCACAGCATTGTTGGACATCCCTCAGAAACCGATTAGTATACAAGACCTAAATCCAATAGAAAATCTGTGGGGTGACCTAGAGAGGAAGGTGTACAAGAGTGCACCTAGCAATTTGACAGATTTCAAAACGATTTGTTTAGAAAGTCACTCATATTACATTGTTTTGGTAAAACAAAAAGAGGTCTTGAGGAAATCTGACTGAGAAATCTAAAGCTGTAAGTTAAGATTTGCCATTTCTCCACCCAACAATCAATGCTGGGAAATGTTTTTAAATGATGTATTATAGTCTAGTTTTATAATATCTAAAAGTATACCAAATCGATTTAATATATATAAAAAACTGGAAACATAATTAGTGTTTTTACCATATGGCGCCAGAGATACAATAAACATGACTTTAAAATAGACCTTTTTACTCACTTTGTGGCTGGATTCTCCATCCAAACTTGCTGTTGTAACAAAGCATGTCCCATCTTCTCTGCTTGAGGAAAGCAATATCATATCACATGGAAAAACTTCATCCTCTTTCACCATTACAATGTCTCCAACCTTGAAAGTAAAATAACTTACATAAGAAAAATCTGGAAAAAAATGAATTGTAAAATGTAAAAGTGTAAACTTTAAGTTTGATTCTTAACACTCTGAATTTTAAATGCCTGTCTTTAAATACTTAACCCTTGAACTGGATAGCCAACACCAGTGCAACAACTATCCTCACACTGGTGTGTCATAAGTGCGCATGCAGAAAGATGTTTTTCAACACATGGTTAAAATTCTGATCAACCCCCCCTTGCAGTCCTATTCCTCTGGAATTGTTGCGTCTAAAACTGTACAAAAATGTAAAAAGAATGTTGAGTAGTCCATTTACATTTTGCCCCCACTCCCCTCCACTAACACAAGACTTAGGAAGCCTATGCCATCTATGTCAGATAATACAAGCATATGAGCAGGCATCTGCCCACATCCCTAACATCAGTGATGACACTGGGGATATTGGGCTGCTCTTGGTTATGCATGTATTGTTTACCTAGGAATAGGTGTCCCAGGAAGTACCAAAACAAAAGTGATCTTCAGCCAGAGGCCATGATCTCCTGGAGCAGGTAGGTAAGCTCCCAAAAAGTTCTCAGGGTTACGTTTTTTTGCAGTGTAAATGTACTCCGAACCACACTTAGAAATACTGGTACGAGTTTAATATTTTAATGATAGATTAGAGCAGGCATGCCCATATGGTGGATCACTATTTTTTGCTGGTCTTTATTAACACTAGAAACGGAACACACTGCTTTATGGACTATTTTAACACTGTTAATATGAATATTTAAAAAGTGTATTAACATAATTAACAAAAAAAAAATTTTGTTCACTTATGTTACGCTAAAGGGACCTATTTTTGGCTTCTCCGTATTAACTAAAGGGGCATTTTTTTTATTGGTAGATCACTTTAACTCAGGCATGTTAAAAGTAGGAAGTTGGCCCAAAAAAACACGCTTATATTGAAATGTAATGGTGTTTTATACACATCAGAAATGGGGCCTTGAAACCAGTGGAGCCTATTTTCCAACTTTTGTTCCCATTGAAATACTATAGGTGTGTGAAAGTCACAATCATGTGCGCAATATTACATGACATGTACTCACTCTTAGTTTCTGGCTTTGTTTCCGGACAAGCTTGCCATGCTGGATGACATGGACAGAATATTGGTTCATAGCATTGTCTGCTTTGTGCCTTAACCAATCTTCATAGCCCTATAGGTGAATAATAGTAAAGTAGTTAAAAGTAAAAAGATAACATCAGTTTTTAAACCACATTTTAAATGCAGTTATGGATTTAAAAATGATGTGGACTAGTTACCTGTTTAATTGCAGTCACAGTGATGACAAAGAAAAGTGGTAGACCACTAGTTATTGGACTGGTTGGGGTGTCAATGATAAGCTGCAAAGCAGAACATACAATTAAAAATATAGTTAAAATACAATATAATAAAGAATCCAAAACTATGATTCACAGGCCATAAGAGTAGAAGCATCACAAATCAATTTAAAAACTGCAAAATACACATGGGCAGGGTAATATAAAGTTATATGCATCTGCCTTGAACAAGATTGAGTTTCAAATATTTCATCACTATAAATAATGTATCACTCAGAACAAGTGACTTGTTCTTTGTGATTGTATACATCCCTGGATCTATTTCATATTACATTTCATATAATGCCTATTCATCACTATTTCAGCCTCCAAATAGCAGCATCTTTAAATACTAATCAGAGTAAGGTGCCTTGTAACAAACATTAAGAATACTGTAAATTATTCCAATAATTCTATTCTAAAATTACCCAAATCTGCCTAAAACCTTACATAGTAATTTCTGCTCTCTGTAGTTAGATTAGACTTGTTGTTACCCAACAGTTGTCTTTAAAACTATCCTAAGAGAGACTACAGATCCACTGCTAGACAACAAACCCCCAATGATGCTCATGGGCCGGTCTATAAAGTCAAAGTCAACGGACATATACCAGTATATTGCATGGAACAATCATTGAAAAAGTCAATAAAATAATGATCTTTAAAAGTGAAACGTCCCCTTCCTAGTAGTATTCGTCCCTTGAAAATGGAAATTTTGGATTATTTGCCTAACAGAAATCAATGACCATGAGACATGAACACAGACAACTATAGATTTATCCATAACGCAAGGTCCACAAATATCTACCGTGTATACTGTAATTGTAAAACATTTTCCCATTGCTACAAAAAACATGTTAATCCCTGTTTTATACATAAATGACTCTTCTTTCCACTGTGCTATTGAGCCGGGGGGGGGGGGGGGGGGGGGTCTTTTAGTAAACAGGTTTTTTACAGTAGAATATCTACATCTGTACATTTGTATTAACTATTAAATCCTTTCAATGTCACTTCACTGAATGACCTTTCAGTATTTATTTTTTACTTACCTGTACAAGAAAAATAATAAGAAAATAAAAATTTGCTATTCTTCTGAACTGTTCAAATAAATTCTTAGGTACAAAGTTCCAGGATGTGTACTGAAAGAAACAAGTACAAAAAAAATGTAACACTTTACAGAACAACGATAAGAAAACTGCACAATTAACAATTGTGTATTATTGTTTGTATATACACATTCAGAAACATACCACAAAAAGAGTAAAGCACTTGCTCATAATGAGAGTTATGGTTTGGGCAACCGCCAGAATTTAATTTACTACAATTTCTTTGTTGATCTAATCTGGTTGTGGCGCACAATATAGTAAATCATGTAAACAATCTATTGTAATCTACTGTTATGACAACCAGGTTTTGATCAACAGAAAAGTCTGTACTTAGTAACACTCTATAATAAACATATCAATGCAGTGTGTGACTTTAACAAGTTTTTCATTCACATCCCATGTTTCCCAGACTAATGTTCAAATACTGCCACTCAAATATTAGTCATTCAATTGGCTAGTTGCCAACAAATACCACTCAATATCCTTGACCATAGTTAAAGCTAAACTTTATTGTTGGTGCTATCTAAAACCAAACATAAAAAATATACATCTAAATGCAATAATTATCCTCAGATAACAAAATACCATTCCCTTTTAAAATTCTGTCTAGCATTGCTAACATTGCATTGATACATGAACTGTAAATACACTAGCTGCCAGAAATGTTTCTCCCTGTTAAATAAATAAATGAGTTTGATAAAGTGTTATGTTCAGCCATACACAAATGTTATTATCATACAATTGTAGTCTATACTTTCAGCCAGGCCTTCCAAGAATCCTCTTCCCAATGTTCCTTTAATTGGCTCATTTCCTATCCCACGGCACTATAGACAGAGCTTGAGGTCAAATTACTTGCAGTCTGATGTACGAAATATGACATCATTGACATCCGTTCCATGTGAATATATGAGCTAAAGATCTTCATGTTACAATATGTTAACCCTGTTATCTATGGATGGATAGTTCACTGTAATAGAATTATTTAATTAGTAATTAAAATGTGATCCTGTGCGGAATACAATCGTATAGAAGACCACCATGCAGCACAAAGATGGAGAGAGCATAGTAAATTCAGTCTAAATAAATGCTAGACCTTGAATGACCTACAAGGTGCTGGACAAGAATCACCTTACTGCTAAGGAACTTTCTAGAATTGTCATCCAACTCAGTAAATTACAGTATATAGTCTGTCCCATTTATTCCAATGCAATTTTAAGAGAGCACTGGGACTCTGGAAGTTACATGCACTTCCTAGCAGTACCAAGTAGTATGTGGCTAAAACTAAACTTTCCTATGGACCTTTCACACTAGCCCTGTGTTTGCGCTTATACCTTGCAGTCTGCATTTTTGTAGGCGCAGTGCAAGTGTCTGTCACTTGTATGGTAGACACAAGCGCAGCCCAACATTAAAAATGTTTGCTAGTAAAGGATGCAATTAGCGGATGTTGTAGAGTTACCGCTATTGCGTCCATTATCACAAAAGAGCGCAACTACAGATGCAGCGGACAAAGTGCGAAAGGACCCCAACAGTAGCATATCCAAAATACAAACAGGACTGTGTTATCGCACCACACCATGCAGTACATACCAGTGTGAATGGCAACACTGCAGATGATGCAGTGCATATAGCTTTTTAAGAGTCATAAATCTGCACAATTTGCATTAAGATTCATTTTAATAAGTAACTTTTAAAAAAAATCTTATTGTTGTACTATTCTGTAAAAACCAGACATTGTCTCAAAAATGGAAACAGCTGAAATAAAACACCATAATTATATCTAGTAGGACAGCCATTAATGTATTTTCATTTGTCTTGGTGAATTGTCAAGCAGCAAAGAAACAGGCGCACAATGTAATCTGTAAAGGCATAAAAATAGTCTTCCTCTGCCAAACTAAGGATTATTCAGTAAATGAGCAGGAAATGGCTTTGTGCAGAGAAAACCAACATAAGTTATTGCCTTTAATTTCGTTTCTAGGCCATTTCAAGATTTGGTTTTCAACAGCTGCCAGCAAGCTAGTAGTTTTGATGTCTTCTTTTTAATTTATTTTAGTTAAAGTACTAGATTTTATGTTTTTTTCCCCACATTACTTTGTTTTATTGTTTGGAGGGGAGGCTATAGGTGAATGGGTATGTATGCAGTGCTTGGCATTCATCCTCGGGGGGACCTGCACATACTGCTCTGAATAATAGTGCATTGAGCAGTGTCCAAAGTAAACCTACACTCATTCTACCATAGCTCCAAGTTCCAACAATGCAACATTCACATTTACGGTTTGGTTGGTAAAGACAATCCAGGAAAGTTAAATTAAGATTTTAGATAACATTTTGATGTACACTGTAGGTTTTTTCATTTGTATTCGAATGCATTTAATTTCAGAGAGTGACAAGAGGCAGATGAACAAAAGATAGCCAAAACACCTATCATTACAGCTGGAGCTTCTACACCCTAGGTGCCCAACCTGTGGCTCGGGTGCCACATGCGGCCCTTTGGGCATTCTTAAGCAGCCCTCCTCAATCCTCCACTGGCGCCCCCAAAGCCTTACTGTTCATGCATAGGAACTAATATTGTATCACATAACCTCTGAATCAAAATGTGCATCACCATACTACAGTGTTACCCAATGCTTGAAGTATCATTTAAAATAAGTTTTGCTATTTAGCTATGTCATTTCCACATTAAAAATGCTTATACAAGTCAGTATAGATCAAAAAAGGTTATGTGTGGCCCTTTAGTGATGCAGAGGGCCGCACTTGTGGCCTCCATATCAACTCAGTTGCCCACCACTGTTCTACACACATAAACCAGGTCCCTTTCCCCATCTAAAACTTGAAATGTAAACATTAATTGAAATTATAAAATATTATTGAATGTGCATGTGAGAGCATGGCAGGTAATTTCCCCTTATCAGAAGTGCATTATTGGTGGATGTTGTTTAATGTTCTAAATTGTAAGTAAACACAGCTATAACCCTTGGTGAGGTATACAAATGTGGCAAATGCAGCCAATTGAATGGGAATTGAACAGAAAAACCCTTTCTTCAAGTGAGATCATTCGATCCAGATGGAAGAAAGATCGATTGAACAGGGAAGGGACATGTTCGTAAATCCTGGTCAATCGTCATTACTTTGTACCGATCGTCATTACTAAGTATGTATGGGATTAGATGTGCAAAGTCGTGTACACCGAATTGCCTTTCAATTGACAAACGCTCAAGTGCAGAGTGGTGACGTCACCATGCTGCGGTCTATCGCGGGTCAATTGAATGGGTATGTGCCAAGCTTTACACATTTGTGCTTCAAAAATTAAACTTTTCTTTGTGTGATCTCATCAGATCCTTGAGTATATAGACACAGATTCATTTTGAATTGTTCTATTGTAATCAACATAGTATCTGTATGGTTATTTATCTTCTAGACATAGATTTTAACCAATAGAGCAGCGATGGCATAGTATATAATGGATAATGTAACATTTCTGACAAGTATATTAAAGTTGATTAATGCTATAAGCAACTGTGAACCAGTCACAGCAACCACAGATACATTCATTTATAAACAGCATAATACGCTATAATTCATAATGAAAAGACATCTAAACACACCGGATCAATCAAAACCGATCATTTGAGTTACTGCATGTTTGTATATATTCAGAGACAACGGATATATAGGCAGGGGTGCACATAACTTTTTTTTAGTGAGCTCCTCAGGTGAGTACCAGGAAATGGTGTTTGGTACTCACCCCATATGTATGTGGTCTTCCTCACTATCTCCCTCACTGTCCTCTGCATTAACTTCCTGCATGGTAGGTTCTGCTGCAAAAGGACCTCCCTGTTCCTTAGGTCACCAGCTGGCTTTGCGTCAAACGTAACTCTTACAGTACAACACATTTGAACCACCAGATCTCATACCTCAGTAGTATAACCCTAACATTTTCTGGCTTCGTAACTAACCCTCAAGACTACCTGCAATTACCCATTCATATGCCTACTCTGACTTTCATCCCCCAGATCTCAAACACCCTTAGAAGTCCAAACCTTTTTTTGGCTTATTAATTTACATTCACATTTTCACACCCCTAACTGTAACCTTTCATAGTTATTCAGGTTTCCTTTTTCCTGGTCTGGTTGAGATCGCATAGTAGCGCGCGTTGCGCCTAGCTGTACAGCTGGCTTGGAGACCAACCAATGCACCTTGTGTATTTTCTATTGTGTTGGTATTCTGCTCCGCTATCTTTTGATTTATTTGTATACAATGCTTCTTTTGTTTTTGTAAAAATTAAATAAAAACGTAAAATGTAAAAAAACAGCAAATAGCTAGGGGGTGGTTAGGGGTGTATTGAGGTGTAAGCTTGGAAAAATAAAACAGGACACAGCAGTGAAGTCTTTCAAAAGGAAACAATAGTAACAGGATTTAATTATGAGGTGACATACAAGCCAGTTTAGACATTTGCAGATTGGAACGGGGCGGGGGGGGGGGGGGGGGGGGGGGGGGGGGGGGGGAACAAGGGTGTTAATGGTGGTCAAGAGTGAAAGGTTGAAGTTGTGATTGGTGGCTACAACAAGAAATGCAGTTACGGGACAAATTTTACTTGTGATCACACCATTTACTCCTCCTGCATGGAGACACAAAAGAGTATTATAATGTGATTGTTGAGCCATGGCCAGGAGTTAGAGGGGTATGAGAATTAAATGTGCAAAAGTCAACTCAGTTTTAGAATTAAAAAATATATAAAAGGGATTCTCCATACATATCATTTCTTACGTGGTTTACTGGGAACCCAGGCTGACATGTTCCCTCACCCCTAGGAGACATATCCAAAACAACATGTACATGGTTAGTTGTTGGGAGCAGTGTAAAAACAGTGACAATTTCCAAAGGAGCTGCAGGCTGCAGTTTATCAACAAAAAAAAATATCTAAATCTGATTGAATTATTTATAGATATCACTATCAATACAGAGCGACATTCATTTGTCTTTTATATCATCCTGCAGGTCAGCCTTAAATGATATGAAACCAAGGATTATATGATTAGTTTATACTATAAAAGTTCAAGTTTGGACATTTGTGTTCTGGTATGATTCATGCCCTAATAGGTCTTGCCTGTAAATTAAATTAACCCCTCACTGTTATAATTACATTAGCCAACAATAATCTCTAAATTTGCCCGATTCTGATTTACATGATTCAACCATACGGCTGTACTGCTACCAGATGAAGGCCTGCTACTTCGTCTTCATAATCATGCAGACCACAAGTTTGGAAAATATGTGCCTGAAAATTCCCAGTCATGAATTAATTTCTATTAAACTGTAATTTCCAATGATACAATTATTTTTTAATGAAATAAACATAACAAAATAAAATAATAACAGAACACAGCTATTTTCCTATTACCTATGCATGGCTACAGTATTTAATAGCAGCACTGCAATCAGCTGAATGCACAGCTGTGCCCGCTTTCATTAGCTCAAATTAGGGACTGCATAACATCTCATTAGCAAAACTCTGGACAACTCCTTCTACTTAATCAATATTTGCACTAATTACAAAGATTAGAAATAACATATAGGAGGAACATCAAGGTCCATGCTCTAGTTGTTACTCAATGAAAGCATTGCTTAAACCGACAAACTGTATACAATGTTCTGTTGTCTCTACCCATGACAACAATGTATATTTGTTATTACTAAATATATCTTAAGTTAAAAAGGATGACCCTTGGGGCTTGTCCCCACATGAGAGATCACCTGCGGGGCCGCGATCGCTGACATTTATTTAATGGGGCGATCTGAATCGCGCGTCATTTTAACCGCGCCCATTCACTTTCTCTGGGCACGATCAGGCGGGGTGGGGCAAGATGTCCTGCCTTCCTATCTGCAATTCTAATCACGGGAGACCACGGGAGATCACGAGTTGCCCAAGTGGGGACATGGCCCACTTTCGCATTCTGCCGTGGTTTGAATCACTGCACGGTGCCCAAAATTGCTATCACCCAGCGATCTCCCGTGGCCTCCAGCTATTCAAACCATGGCACGGACCTGCAGGCAGGAAGTGTGGGGGGAGGGGGTTGTTGGCAAGATTTCCTGTCCCACCACCCCACTTCCTGGTAGATCATGCCCATAGAGAGTGAATGGGCGTGGTTAAGAAGCCACGGATGGAGACACCATTTAAACCACGTCCATTTATCTCTATGAGCACGATCAGCAGCGTGCAGTCCGCGATCCGAAAACTGGCGCGATTAACTGTGATCACCGAACCGCGGTTAAAATGCACAGCCCATTGCTCAAGTGGAAACAAGCTCTTATGTTTGCTTAACCTGCTATATCATCCAAGGACAGGAACTACTTGGAATAACTGTTTGTAGTCTCAGCAAGTTGCACATGTGAAGGGGCAACAAAGCATCAGCAAAAATGGGTGAGTGATCACCTTTCTAACAGGAAATCCCTAAACAAGATTTTCAATAAGAGCTGCAAACAAATTAAGAAACTACATTTGCAAGTTGAAGCTATTATCATTTTTACAAATTTGGAGCCTACTTAATGATAAAGTGCATAAGTGTAATTTTGCTTATATGCTGGCAGAATTAAGGGTCCTCCACTGCCCAGGCACAGGAAAACGCACACATGCGGTCAGTTGCCCTTTATAATAACGTGGGGTAATTAGACTGCCTCCCAAACCCCTGCTTGGGAGGCAGTACGCATTATCACTTATCCTCCATAAATCTTATTCCACTAAAAACTATATGGTACGGGAGATAGCAGCAGAGTACCCAGTACTCTGCTCAAGTTTCCCGGCCTCCATCCTCCCTTCTACACATCGCCGGCGCCATCGCGGGTGGCGGCGTTGTGGGCTGGGAAACCGACAACCCTCCATTAACATGGAGGTCTACTGAGCGGCCTGCCACTTGTGCGTCACCGATGATGCAGAAGGGGAGGTCCCAGAATCAATCGGTGGGTGCAGAAGAGAGAATCACTGCAGCTTTCAGGACCACAGGTAAGTTTTGACAATCCTGGATTGGGCAGAGTTTGTTTTGCAACCACACTCTGAACTAACTGGATTCGTCTCAACTGCTAGGGAGATTAAAATTAAAAACATGATGCCACCGAGTTATCTAGGGCTCCTGAGGTCCATGTGAAGAAATATTACTTTATAAAGTGATATAGCAAATATCAATACTATATAAAGCAATAATTATCATTGTAACAGCACTAGTTTTGTTAATAAAATGTATACATTGTTAAAATTTATTTTTTGAGGGGTAAGGAGGTTAGATCAAGGGTGCCCAACATGTGGATTGTGATCTAATGTTAGATTTTTTCTTTATAAACAAGAAAGCCAAACGCAAGATTAATTACTTTTATTTTTGCTAGATCATTTTGACTTGGGCGATTTAAAAGCAGCTCGCAGCCGAAAAAGTGTGTGCAACCCTGGGTTACACTTTATTGTATTTTCTCTCCAAAAATACTCATAAATGTCTGTTATAGTTAGAGAATATGCATGTCCATTCCGGGCAGTGCTTGAATATCTGCTGACCGCTGTACACAGGTATTTTTCTCTATTGACCCAGCATGTCTGTTCTGTTGTGCAAAGCAACTATGATGATGTTATATTTTGAATTGCACATCTAGTTTTATTATGCTGAAAAACGTAATTTGAATGGTAAAGAATAAGAGAGGCATTGACCTTATTTGTTATTTTCTGTTGGCAAAATCATTCTAGAACTATTACGAAAGCAATCGTCTGTTCCAAGAATCATAACCAGATATGGAGTCATGGAGCAACTAGTTCGTCAGTTGTAGATAAATAGTGCCCTAGTTACAGGAGCCCAGCCAGGTAACCACACAAGTGACTTGATAGAAATGAGTAAACAATCTTACCTTTGAGGAGACTATCCTGTTATCTGGATACCTCTGAGGAATGTATGCTTCAGTGCCAGGGGGAGGCTCTTTGTGGCCAACATAAATAGTGCGATTGTCTACCCAATTTTCTTC
The DNA here is from genome assembly GCA_036250615.1 of Ptychadena robeensis. NCBI lineage: Eukaryota > Metazoa > Chordata > Amphibia > Anura > Ptychadenidae > Ptychadena > Ptychadena robeensis. Next base: position 69,566,435 of record CM070033.1, on the reverse strand, counting down.
TCCAGCACACTATAAAGGAGAAAGAAGAAAAGACTGCAATTAGGACTACAATTTCACAGACTACTTATCATATAGCCAAAATAAGAACCCCATTTAATAACAAAATAATATATAATATAAATAAAACCCAGGTGAGTATTCAAACAATACCTTTAAAGCCTTTACACAATAAATTTGATATTCACCCTCTACAATTGTCCTGAACACCAAATGCCATCAGTAATGAAAGCAAGATTAAATCCAACAGCTGGATTCACCAGGTACCTGGTCCACTCTTTACAATTGTAATGGTAAATGTTATTAAACTGAACGATTTACGCGTTCATGGTGCTGAACTGTGCAGAAATCTGGTGGAAAAAAATCTAACTGTGTATGCTATTTTTCGAGTGAGAGGCTCAAATATCGAGTCATGTATTCTAGCTTTTAGTAGACCACCAACTGCATCTACTCTTCAAAAGGACCATATTAGTTGTTTTGACATCTTTTGCTCAGAATCTCAGTTACAAGTCTACTGTTGAAAAGAAATGTTTCTTGAAGTTTATAGGGAGTACATTTAGGGGATAACTGTTCTTAACTGATGGAGACATGCACATTCATTGACTGACAGATATCTCATCAGCAATTCTGAATGACCCCTGAGGTTTTTTTAAACTCCCTGGTGACCTCCAGGTATGGTATTATTAACCATTATTAAAAAGCAGAGGTCAAAATCCAGCCATACACAGCTCGATTCCCCTAAACCCGTTGTGTCATCGATTGTGGAATCAATGTGAACCACCTTAGGGAATCAATCCATGCTCAATACTTATGGGGATCGAGGGTCCCCAACATATCAGATCCCTGTTTGATCGATCTTTCATTTGAGTGGGATGGATCACTCAAGGTGTGCAGTTGATTCCCTAACAAGCAATCGCTGCAAAAGCGAATGGCAATGGATCATTTGGGAATCGAAAGGAAAATCGACCTGTGTATGGCCACCTTAAATGTTGAAGCTATTTTAATTTAAAAAAATTTGGAGCCTACTTAATGATTAAGTGCATAAGTGTTATTTTAATCTTGCTTATATGCTGGCAGAATTAAGGGTCCTCCACTGCCCAGGTACAGGAAAACGCAAGATGAATTGTTTGGTAATCGAAAGGAAAAATCGACCTGTGTATGGCAACCTTAAAGGTAGTCATACAGGTTCCAATTTCCTGTCTGAATAAGGTGTAGAATAATTTGCTTTTATGAATTGTGTGAATATCAATTCTTCAGAATTAGGAATCAAAATCAAGCATAAAGTTGAAAGAGCCATGACGAGTAAATTAAAAAATCGACTGAAGAAAAGACAATGTGTGTAGGTCTAGCTTAAACAGACAATATTGCCATTCAATCAGCTTAGTATTAAATTACACACATCATTATGAAATATTTTCATCTAAAGTTATTATCATCATTGTCTTAATTTAGTGAAATGATAACAAAATAATACAGAAGAAATAATTGTGCTGCAGTCTACTGAATTATGTGGTAGAAATATTAAAATGATTTCAATAGATGGTCAGCTTTTATAATCACACCATACTGCACAAATTATCAATCTGATAATTGATTGAACTTAATTTATTTTATACATGGCTACCCTATGCAAAAAGTATAATTATATAGATATCAGAATGCATGGGTTTACTGTTTATATGTTCCTGTTCATCTAATTGTAATAGGATGGAATAATGGTAGAATAACGTTAGATTAAGAGACCAGTAAAGTTTAAGTAGCATTATACAGCCGACTAAAATACATTTTAAACTCTGTGAAAATGTAAATCGCTTAACATAGGCAGCCAAAATATATTTTAAACTTTTATTTCACAAAATACAAAAAAAAAATCTGTATATGAAGAAACGCACATCAATAATAAATATTACTTTTGTATTATGTAGACGTAAACGAATCTGTCTGACTCCATGCAGGCCTGATTTGTTTGCTCTTTCCATACACCATATTGTCAGTGTACCATAACAATTGGACTACAGAGAGCAGACGCAATGCTCAAATTACCGAACTCATTACATCAGAACAGACATGCTGTTTGACCTGACTAACTTGCACTTGTAAACAAGAAATTAATGTTCTCAATAAAATGCTTTCTGGGAGCTAGACAGACAAAAGTGCGGATCAGTTATCACGGCACATTCCCAGAGTGAACATGGACCAAAAGGAGAAGCTACAGTATCAAATCCTAATGTAAATAATTCAATTTCAAACTCAAGAAAGAATGTTTATAATGCATTACATCAAATATCAAGATGAACAGTTGCAACATCCAATAAATGCCATTTATCTTTATCTAAATGCCCTCCATCATAATGCAATGGTTTTGTAGTCTAATAATATGTGTATGGTTATGGGAATGGTCATATAAATAAAAGTAATGAGAAATTGAAATACAAATAAAATGATCATTCCCTGAAATGGTGCAGGAAAGTGACATCAGACCTGGATACATATCCTGAAAAAAATCTATAATGCTCCAACTCCAATACAATGGCACAAACTGGGAAAAACCATTAGCTTGTCCAAATCAATCCCATTCTATTTTCATGTACTCAATATATTTTTACATTTAATTTAAATGCGGGCAAAGCTATGTGATCATCTTTTCATCCAATTTGAGGGCCCTGTGTTATGAAGAAAACCCCATAAAGAACAAGAAAAGAGTTACAATATTTCACTTCAACAGTCTCTTTAAGGCTATGTCTCCACAGTGTTTTGTGATCCATCGGGGCCCCTGCATAAAGCACAGTGCTTGGCGAGGGGCTTGACAGATCACATAAACTTTACCTGCTCAGCCGATGCTCTGTTCTTACGGTGCTGAGCCATTCCGCCGATGCAGGGGTTAATGTACTGCAGTGATCTGTGGGAACCACCGCCAAGCACTGCGCTTAACGTAGGTGTCCCGACAGAACATGCAATGCTGTGTAGACAATGCCGAACTCCGTAAAAAATAAAAAAAAATAGACTGCAGCAAACAGTTTGTACTTTGGGGTTATATTTTACAGAATGTGACAGCATTGCGAGACTGGAAGGTATTAAAACACATTTGAAGTGTAATTATGTTAAATTGGTTCAATTGGTTCAGGAGGGTACTATGTCCAAATAGGAGATTTTCCTTCACTTCCTCGTCTGCAAGCATAAAAGAATATAAAAAGAAATGTATCCGCAGTAAGGGGACCGCCACCTTAGGGTCGATGCCCACTTGAACGATGAATGCTTAAGTGCAGCATTATGATGTTCATCGATTGGATGGTGAATGGATGGGCACCACTTTGCACAATCGGTTTTATTTCGATATTTCCCCAGGGTCCCCATCCAAGTAAAGACAACGGGATTTATCAAAATGTAAAAATGTTGACCCAGCTTTCTTCGAAGGTGTTAGCTGCAATCGATTCCCAATCAATCACCGCAAGCGCACACATGGTGGTCTATTGTTCGGGACTCAATTATAGAAAATCTACCCATGTATGGTGACCCTAAGGATGTTGTCCCCACTTGAGGTTCTTCCTTATCTAAATGTTCTTGATGCAGCATCTGGTAAAGAAACTAGCACTGCTCAGAGCTCATTCTGTTCAATGGAGCTGATCCAGTGTGCCATTCGCTTGTCCGCGTCCATGAGAAATAATTGGTGTCAGCCATGTTGGTTGGTCAGTGATCTCTCCTTCCAGACCACTAAACAACCAACCCCAACAGCTGTACAGATTCACCTAGGAAGGACACAATAGATGGTCTCGGGTGACTATTACCTAGTGTCTGTATAGAGCTTATTGTTGAACAATATAATTAGAGCAGATAATGACTTTTTTTAGGGAAAGCCTTGTTTTTAGACAATGCCAAACTTCATTCTGTAAAAATTACAACAGAATGGCTCTGTAGTAAAAGAGTCTGGGTGCTAGACTGCTAATCCTGACCTCTCAGCAAGAGAAAACATTTGGCGCATTATGAATAGAAAACCACAACAAAGGACGCCCTGAACTGTACTTGTCAGACAAGAATGGGACATTTCTTTTTCAAAATTATAGCAGTTGGTCTCCTCGGTTCCTAAACATTTATAGCATGTTGTGTTAAAAAAAAATAGTAGCCCTAGTTCCAACTTATTTCAAGTGTGTTGCTGGCATCAAATTCAAAATGAGCATGGACTATATTTTGCAAAAAAGGTTTTTTATATGCCGTCTGTGTCTTTTAAACAGTTTACGTTATACGAAAATTATTGTATTTTGTTTTGATAAACATTTACTATATTCTTTTACAAGAACTTTTACAAGTATATTTTAGGAACTAAAGACATAAAACAAATAAAAAGAAAGTACATAGTGTTACCTTGTCTACCTATTCCCTTGCTATACACAACATTAGACGTTTTCAATGTTATAGATGCCTTCAACAGCTTGGCATGCCTATGGTCTTTACTGACTGGGATCAGATTGTGTTGTCTCAGACAAGAGATCTGCTAAGCCTGTTTAGGAGACAGAGATTCTGAGGTGAAGTTGTATAGACACCTAACTCAGATTTACTAAATGCACACATGTAAAATGTCTCAATATTGTCTTTTAGGTTACATTTACACTCTTGTTTATCACGACTGGGTGATCCTGGGTGTTGGTGTCTCTATTTTACCCCTATGGAGTAAACAACTGATAACCACCCTGAGGGCGTTCGCAAACTGTTTTTTTCTATAGGCATATGTATCACTTGAGTGACCAGGCTAAGGGCATCACATCCAAGGTGGTGGCATACTACCGCAGCCTCAGATTTTTGGAAATATGTACGGGTAAGGTGTCAGGGTAAGGGAAGCCTTTACAGGTAAATTACATGCCTAAAATATGATCAGCTTATATGCTGACATTGATCAGACATTTCTTTTAAATAAAAAGCCTATGCTACAAATCATTCTGTACAAATCATTAACTACCATAATCATTTATTAAGCCATGGTTATTTTAGAGACATTATATTAAAGTAAATGGGAAGTGAATTTTCCTCCAAGTTATATCTGCTATGTTCTACAAACTTAGATAATATAGTTTTACTAGTGCACAGCCTCATCTCACCTTACTGCGTAGAGCTGTAAATTTTTTTACTTGAGTTCATGAGTGCAAATTCTTCAAATAACATTTGCTACGCATCTCACAAATCTGACAAGTTTTTTGGTATTTCTCTAAGGCAGAGGTATCAAACTGAAATACAGAGCAGGCCAAATATAAAAGTCAGCCAACCTTGATATTCATTTAAAAACACAATTACTCTGTAGGCCATTTTGACCCACGTGTCAGAGTTTGACAGCCCTGGACTACACATTCATTGTACACATAGGGATGAGGCACACATGGACTGTACAGTACATACTGGGGCTGCAGAGACGATCGGCGCAGCCGAGTAGGCGGGGGCAGCCTTGACAGGGCGGGCTGGGGTTAGTAACAGACAGGTAGGGCTCAGCTGGAAGGGGTGGAGTTTGGAGGCGGGATTTGCGGGGCTATATAGGGGAGAGCGCCCGGAAATGAGGCCTCTTCCATTAGAGAGAAGCACCCACCCTCCCTCCCTTAGTTGCCGTTAGATTGCTGTCTGTATTTGTTTTTTGTGTAAACTTTTTTCTGTTTCATTGTCGCAGCAGGCGGGTCCTCGTCAGTGCCAAGTGAGAGTTTAGGTGGAAAATAGTGGTGACGTGCTTATTTAGGGATGGCAGTCATCAAAATGTGAGTTTTATATAGAGGGCCCAGGCCCTAGGTTGGTTATTGTTTTCCTGTTTAACAGGAGTTTTCATTTATTGGAAGTACCCCCCGTGCTGGATTAAAAAGGGCAGGTGGCTGGTACGGACGGTTTTGAATATGTTATTTAAATTGATTTAAATTGAAAGTTTGAATTGTTAATGTTATTTTAGGTATCAACACTGGCGAGGTTGTTGTCCATGTTATGCTAAGCTGTGGCCTTTTGTAAACACGCACTTTAATACAAACAAAGTTTCTGAAGAAGTTATGTCTCTGTGGTTATTTATTAGGTATAAGTTGGGGGGTAGGCAAACAGTCAGCACTGCCCGGTCAAGTGTGTGCAATTTTTTTACGCTCTCATCCCTGTGTGTGCAGTGTTTGTGTAGTTCATTTGTGCCCCTATCCCTGTGTGTACAGTTTGTGTACTTTGCTTTCCCCTAAACCAATTCTGGAAACCATTTCCCCAGTACTGCCTTCCCTGCAGCCCCCCAACAAGCTGATCTCACCATGCCTCCCCACTGAAATACTCAGGACTTGTAGTTCTCTATTATAGTGGAACGATGGAGGGACAGTGAGTGCAGCTGCTGCAGGCCAAATATAATTGCTCGGCGGCGAGTTTGACACTTATGTTCTAAGGTTTTCTGAGATAAAAATGTTTAATTAACCTAAAGGTGGGTTTACACGTCAAGATTTTTTCGGCCGACAGATGGACGATTAACGATTTTT
>CM070033.1:69524615-69559868 GCA_036250615.1 Ptychadena robeensis | reverse complement strand
AGCCTAGCAACTCCCACAGAATACATCACTTCCTTAAAACCAAAAATCTGATAGATTTTTAATTCGTGTTTACGACGATTATTTTCATTCGATATTTTGCGTCGGTTGTACAAAAATCTAACAAAAATCTAATAACGTTCGATAAATGGACGAACGAAATCTGATAAAAAAATCTAACAAAAAATCGAATCGGAGGTTGGACGAAACAAAAATCTTGACGTGTAAACCCACCTTTACTCTACCAACAAGCCAACAAGAGTGGTTTTTAAACAGCCTGAAAAGTGCAAGCAAGCATGACTTTATAAGTGTAATTGACCTATTGTTTGTAAATGTTTCCCTGAGTTCAGGTACACTTGAGCATGTTTCTGTTCACAAATGCACATCAGCAATGATACCCAAAAATATAATATTGCACATATGAGTGTATTCAGCAGTTCCATGGGTGTAAAGCTGTGTGTCCTGCAATTAGACTGGGCAGTGTTCTTTAGCCTAACTAATCACCAGGTCCTGAGACAAGAGAATCAGTTGTTGGCCCAGTTTCTGGGACAGTTGAGGCGTAAGTCATTAGATGATCTACCATCTACACTGGTAACATTTATGATTCATTATCACTTTTAGTTTTTATTAACAGTAAGTAGGCCACAGGGGGTGAATCTACATTGCAGGACACAAAAAGCAATAAAAGCAGAACGCTCTACTACTTTAAACTTTAGGCTATACACGCATTACTCTTTAGCAGAAAAATAGATCTCCTTTATCACACCCAATGTATTTTTCATACAGTATATTGTGCTATGATGGGGAATCATTTTGTATAATTTGTTTTATCAACTTCTACATGACAGAAGCAAAAAGAAACCCCAGAAAAACCAATAAAGCATTTTTTTTACAATTGAATAGCAGATACAAATGCAAAGCTATGAATATGAGATGCTGCTATAGAATCCTGCTGATATATACAAAATACATAAGCACATAAAATGCAAATGTTGCCAGAATTGTGAAGACATCTTTACGGTAATGCGAAAGATCAATATGTCAGTTAAAGATTTAGTAATGAACCACGGTCATTGAGATGCTGATGAGGCAAGGCATCATTCTACATAAAGTTACAGTTCACTGATGTGTAGATGATCTGTGACAAGTTGTTACATTTTTGATTACAGTGGCTAGACAAATATATTCTTACATTTTGGTACACTATTACTGTAAAATGAACAAAACCCTATATTCTTTTTCAGCTGAAAAACATTTAATAAATGCCCTCCGAACATTTAATGGGGAAATTGCCTTAAGCTCACCACACACTTCTAAATCTCTCAGTACAATTTTTAGATCCTTTGAAACATAGTAGTGTAGGGGCCTTTATGACCATGTACAGACTGATTGAATAATTAGGAAAGGTGCCAAATAAATAGTTTTGGTAAAACTAAGATTTTACAACCATATTTACATGTATGGTGACCTGTACATTGTACACTTCACAGCTAGTGTACAAAATGAATAATACAGCAGATTTCTTTGTCCTTTCGGCACACCTTCTTTACAATACTGATCCTTGCTACAGAAAATCCTCATCCAAAATCTCTTCAAGGTCAAATCAACCCTTACAGTGTTGTCATTGATGGACTCAAATTTATGATATGCCTATGATGTGGACCAGACAGATATCAATAAATAAATAAACGGAACACACTGTAGCTGATAAAATGGAGGTACATTATCCACGGACAACTAATGATATCTAGGCAATAAATTGACCAAAAATTGGAACAGTCTGGATGTCCCAGTACTAATATACTAAATTAAACAAAGAGAGGTAAAACATATTATACAATAAGCTTTAAACATTGCAAGACCTTTCAGTTCTAAGAGAGGAAAATATATGTGGGCTGAAAAAAATATCAGCTTTTGCAATTAAAATAAAATAAAATAAAGGAATACATTCTGAAGCAGATGCCGCAACAGTAACTAAAAGACGGCATGCTACAGGGAAATTTGTCATCATTAAAGACTGTTGAAGTTCAAGTGTACAAAATACAAGCACCCAGAAACACTGACTAGAATTGAGAAATCACTCAATAATAAATATGACTTACAATGTAAAAAAAGGGGAAAAAAAACATCTAGCCAGAAGTTCAAATCCCCCAGATTCATCAACACAAGCAGAGGGATTTGGTTTTGCCCTTTGTGGACTCCAATGCTTGTTAAACCAAAATGTCTAGGAAAGATACTTTAACCTCCCTAGCGCACTGCTGAGGTACAGATTTCTGTACAAAAAGTGCACCATAGACTTTAATAGAAAAAAAGTTTTTTACATTGTAGACCTGTAACTTCCCAAAGTATGTCCATACGGGAGTCTGGTAGACATCCTGAATATATTAAAATGTTCAGATGCTTTTTACTCACTATATCAGATAATGAATATTTCAATAATTCGCTTTATAGGGTAAATTAGCACTGCAACCACTATATGGCAGTGCAGATGTGCCAGGTTACATAGGAGAGCATGGGGGGGGGGGTGATCTTTTCTCCTGCAGCTGCCTCATTAGATCGGAGACACACCGGCAGGGCGGTTAAAAAGTACAGTTTACCAATTCCTACAGATGCTTATTGAGATGTATTAACTAAGCCAATCATAAATCTGCAGACACTGTGCTTGACTGGCTCAACTTTAGTCCACATTACCTCCTTCAGGTTTGCTAATTGACATAAAGTTAAGGAGTCCAGACACATTAATTAATTAAGACACATAATCTGGGATTTCAAATTCCCCATCAGTACCATAACCCTGAGATCTCTTATGCTGTGGCCAGTGTTGCAGAAATGAGCTCCTACAGCCTAGTCGCCCAACCTGCGGCCCAGGGGCCGCATGCGGCCCTTTGAGCATTGTACGACGGCCCCCCTTGGTCCTCCATATGCAGTCCCCAAAATCTTACTTTTAATGCATAGAGCATAGCAACTCACCTGTGTAATAGTCACACGCTGACCCAGCTTTCCTAATCAACTTTGGTGGTCCTACATCAGTAAAATTGTCAATGTCTACATGTGACCGCTGCACCCAGGGGCAGGAGGGGATTTCGGTGCAGTCGGGTTCTGACTGCCTATCGAGATCGATGTTATGTGTGGCCCTTAAGTGATGCAGAGGGCTGCACTTGTGGCCCTCCATATCAACTCAGTTGGCCACCACTGTCCTACAGGGACATCGGTTTTCTTGTTCTTGATAGTGTACATCTGGGGCATTTTTTGCAAGATATTAGGTACATCAGGATGTGCAGGAGAATGTTCCCTGTACTCTATACTCCAGCGTGAGGGAAAAATGTAAAGGTGCCTTATTTTCGGAGGATGATTTATTTTCAGGGTATTATTATGTAACATTATCTCATATGGATGTTTTCAATCTCATTCATCTTCTGTACTGTGTAATTGTGCTTTGTTCCTTGCTTGATGAAATTTAATATAGATATAGAGATAAAGATATATGCAAAAAAAACAATCATGCATTACCAGAAAAGCTAATCCATACGGCTGCAATTTATCGTCCAGTTTCCATCTGATGACCATTTCACATCTTCATATAACAGAACAAGTGTATACAATACACATGAGAATTTTCTGTATATATGTCTGTTGTAGAAACAAATAATCTTTCCAATTAATGTGATTCTTAGAAACAAATGATCTTTCCAATAAGATTATTACTGTTAATGGATAGATCTTTTGAATGAAAGACCTTTCTGGAAAGCACCGTTTTCTGCTCATGTCTTCTTTCCAAGATCAATAAGCATTTAAAGCAGAAAATACTATAACTGACTAACATTGCCAAGTACTGCATGAGATTAATTGCCAGAGTAGACACAACATATGTGTTTCCTCCAAACCAGCTCTTAGCTTTAATCTCTATGGGACAAAGATTACATTATCTCACAAGATCTCCATCTTGCTTTAGAAGCGCTAGCCTTGACTTCTTTTAGCTTATGTGAAATCACTGATGATAAAACTTAAAAAAAACAAAAAAACTTTCTAGGACCTGGTTTCTTAACAACACAATGTTTTGGCCCATTGCACAAAACTGCCAAATACTAATGTAAGTAATTACTGACCTTCAGATATTACCTAATATAAATGATGTAAGACAGAACACCTCTCCTTTCTCAGCTGCTAACCCCAAGTAATATTTATGAGGGAACTATTTCAAGGTGAGAAACTGTCATCATTTTATTGATGAATCCTTAGCACATTTCATTTTAAGTAGGCTGAGGCTCTGTACTTTGCTTGAGGATTTATTATGCAATCCTGAATCAGTCAAAAGGGTGCAGTTTTAGGCTCTGTAGAATTTAGGTTTCATGCTTTAATGTATAATAGCCTTGTGGTTTTACTCCCAGCTTTCTCATGGTCTCACATTTTACCTATACCTAAAGCCCCCCCATACACCTAACAATCTTACCATACAATTTCTGTACAACTGTATTTGTATCTGTATCAACTTTTCTTCTACCAAAACCATGAAATATGAGGACCTTTCTAAACCTTCCAATCACTATGTATTCTATCAGGGAGGACCCGGCACTACATAGAGTATGGAGTGATCTAAAGGTGTATGGGGGGCTTTATAGTTAAAATTAGGCCATACAAAGTATGCTACCCCAAGCAATGTTAATTAATGTTTTGTGTTAGCAAACATTAGATTCAAAGTGTACCTCAAATACATACATATCTCTTACATTCAGGTTTACCATAAGCAAACAGTTCCATATAAAGAACTATTTTACTCAAAGCGGACCTACCACCAGGAATCTATGTTTTCATGAATGGCACTAGAAGTGCCAATAATAGGGAGGAATGCAGTGAAAAACCCCAAAAACGTACCTGTAATGAGCAATTTAGGAATATAATCCGGCATTTCTCTTCATTTCCTGGTTCATGGTGTCAGCAGAAGCCGGCAGCACGTCACAACAACAAGTGATTTTTCAGTGAGCTGCTTTGCCATAGAAGATCACTGAACACCCCCAGTGGCCACCCGCGATATTGCACCACCATGTGTTGGATTTACACTGAAAAATCACGTGTTGTTGTGACGTGCTGCCGGGTTCTGCTGAGCCCATTAACCAGGAAGTGAACAGGAATGCCGGATTATATTACTAAATTGCTCATTACAGGTACGTTTTTGGGTTTTTTCACTGCATTCCTCCCTATTATTGGCACTTCTAGTGCCATTCATGAAAACATAGATTCCTGGTGGTAGGTCCGCTTTAAGATTAATGCTAGAATTAATGTTGCATTTTTTTGTATTGTATTCATTTAACTGCTACGTCCTTTCCCATAGGGGAAATACAGGGCCGTCCACAGGGAAAAAACATAGTGTAGATCCAGCCTTACTGTGTTTCAGAATAAACCCTTGCTAAATGCTATGGAAAGTTTTAGTACGCTTTTTCTGTCCGATATGTTTCATAAGTTATTTGTGAGCCATGGCTTTTGATAAAGTAACTGCCCACTGAGTTGATGTCAGAAAGATCCTACAAGGACACCTAAAATGTATTTGGTGGTATGGAGTATTTTTAATTGATGGCAGTCCTGTACTCAAGAAATGGGAATGCTGTAATAAAAAAAAAGGTTTTAAAGTGTGTCTATCTATGCAATCAGCTTATTCCAGTTCTCAGGGGTTTGAGATTTTAAAATCCATTGCATATGTTTTATGGAAGGGGGGGGGGGGGTCAGATGAGACGCACTGTGGCTGGTCGTCCTAATAGTAGTCGGTCATGTAATCTAAAATAGTGGATTTCCAAACAGCACAAGAGTAAAGCTGTACGAATTTTAGATTTTCACCCAAAATAATTACATATGTGATAGTTATTGGTCCCCAGCATTACCCCAATAGTAGTGGGTACTGCCACATATACAATCGGTTGTAACCTATTTTAGATGATACACATTATTCAAAAAGATTACAAAAGAAGTATCTTCAGTGTCAGCAAGTAAATTACACAGTCATCTGTGTTTAGGTCTTACAAACATCAAAGATTTTAAACTGAACACATTTACAATGGAAATTACATCAATACTAATGATCCAGTATATCTCATCTCTTCCATTATTGATCAGATAAAAAAAATCAAAGCTATTAAAAGGTAAAAAGACATTTCATCGATTAACTGAAATAGCAAATTGATTTGAAGGCCACCATTAAAGGTCTACAATTGGTAAATGTGAACAGAGGATTAAAGTGTTATTTCAGCTGATTAAATAAATGAAGAAAAAATGTGGGGCCTTTTTACATCAGCACCTATCACTCTGTATTTTACTAGATGCCTTTCAGAAAGACTAGCATTTCATAGAGCTAAAAAAATTAAGGTAGACTAATATACTATATACCCAAATGCAATTACTCTATACCCGAGGTGCCCAACCTGCGGCTCTTTGGACGTTCTTGAGTGGCCCCCCTCAGTCCTCCACTTGCAGCCCCTGAAACCTAAATATTACTTCATAGGGCATAGGAACTCACCTGTCCAATGATTCCCTGCTGACAGGTCCTCACTCAGGAACTTCTTAGAGGAGTGGGAAGAGGAGGAGAGGCGATAAACTTGCATGATAGGCGTACATAAAAGCCAATCAGTGCCCCAGATGGCACCTGAGCAAGTCCCTTGTCTCTCCTCTAGTGTTGGCGGGGGATCAGCACACAATTGAGTGCCTATGCTCCCACTATTCCACCAACAAACGTGGGATGAATCAAAGCTTATGATGATATCTGTGAGACACATAACCTATGAATATGACACAAAATGTGCAGTACCATACTACAGTGTTCCCTAATGCTCAAAGTATAATTGCTGTATTCTTTGCATTAAAATGCTTATACAAATCAGTATAGATTGAAAATGTTCGGCGCTTTAGTGATGCTGATGCTTGTGGCCCTCCATATCAACTCAGTTGGCCACCACTGCTCTATACTCTATATTAATCAACTCTATATTAACTAAAATCCCCTTCCTTCAATCCTGCTGAAGTGCCAAAATCTTTAACATGTCTATCGGGTTTGGCATCTTGATTTGCTGGGAAAGGATGAAGAAATGTTTATTTTGGCACTACCCCATTCAAAGAATGTTCATAAAACAAATTATGTATTCTCAATGAACATATTATTTGCAACCGGTGAGTAGGTTCATTATTTCATAAAAGAGAGTAAAACATTTGCGGTAAAGCTCTTTTCTATGCCAACGTGACTGAGCCCTTGAATTGGAATGCCAGCTGCAACACAGGTTTACTTGTGAATCGTCAGTATCTAAATTCTGTTCCCTAATCATACTTCAAAATCTGGTAGAAATTGTAGAATCTAATTTAGGTGCAATGGTCAGGTCTCATTAAAATGAGGTCATGCAGAACATCTTCAAATTAAACTTTAGTGTGTCCTTTAAATATTGCAAGGATCATTAAACCTCAAACTTCAAAAGCTACTGTGAGATCAGACAGGAATGAACTTTGGCATGTACCCAAAGGTTTTAAAGATAACCAGATTAAAGACCATCAACATGCATGGAGAATAAGGAAAAAAAACACCTATGGAGTATATCTTCAATACAGTTAAATATGACAATTGCCAAGCATTCACTTTATACCTACCTTCCATGTCCACTAACTATACTGACCGTTTAATGAATCTTTGACACAGCTTAGGATGAGAAAATAAAGCTAGAAGTTAAGGTATGAGAACAGAAATATGGCAGATACCATAACTGTCCTTTAGCTATAAGCATCTGGGTTGGTATTTTAAATCCTGATTTGACTACATTTCATGCCACTAACTCACCTAGTATAAAAGGGTTTTAAACCCTCATGAAAAGTATTAAAATCATGTACATACATTTACGCTTGTATTGCTTTCATGTTTTTATGCACTTACCACACTCATTCTGGTTTATAAAGCAGCCTTTGCTGCACCAGGAACTAACTGTGGTGGCTATTAGCTATTGGAACTCTATTGCCCCCAATATGAAGCGACCACTCTGTGAGCACCCCAGAGACAGACATGAGCAGAATTTAAAGCAATGGACATCAACGTGTTTTATGATCAAGTCCGATATCCCTGTTTTCAAGTGGGATTGATTGGTCCTGCTCAAAAACAGGGATGGCCGCATTAGATATGGGCCATATAGATGGCCGTGAGCATGCACAGCGCTAAAATCGGCCATAGATCTAGCCAGTATCTATGTGTGTGTTGCCTGCTTAACTCACACAAGTGCTCTTGGGACATGTAGTCCAGGGAAGCAATTAGGAGGACATGCTCCTTATACAGGAAGTTTGGAGCAACATTGGCACAGGAAGACCGTTAAAAGAAATCGAAAATAGCAATAATAAAGAGGTGAAATGTTGATTTTAATTGTTATCTTTGACTTTATATATTAGTAATTGCTAGAGGTTGGAATATTTCTCTTTTATATGAGAGTCAAATAAAGCAAAGACCAAAATAAAAATGAATCTTCATCTTTAAAAATTATTCAGCAGTGGCAGCTTGTTTAATTCTCTCAGGTTTTCTCTTAAGGGCTTTCAAGGTCTCATGCTTAGAGATAACTCTATGTTTAGCATTACCAACCCCACTTTGAAACAAAGCCAATCTGCTACCAAATATTCCATTAAAAGCATTAAACTGTAGGGAAAAAAAAGATGACTAAAGCAATAAACAACAAAATCTATAAACAGTAAGTACAACTCAGTGCCATGTAAACAACAAACCAACCATCAAATAGTGGAAAGCATACAGAGTTATCATTGTAAAAGGATAGATCATTTTTGCAGGTGCTGATGGACCAGAACCAATATGAGAGACTAACTGAGAAAAGAAAATAGAAGTTTATTTATTTGTTTATTTCTGCTTAGAAATCTAAACAAAGCTGGACTCGGAAGACTGAAAAGGAGGGGTCTGTAACAATACGAGTTAAAAAATGCTTACCACCAACTGTTCCCATTCACCCAAGTTATTTAACTGCATTTACTGAATTATTGCAAGTAGCCACTCGATCATAGTTTTCAATGGCAAAACATAGTAGTAGGCTTTTAAAGTGTGATTATAAATTTACCCAACTGTCACTGAGCTGTCAGAGATACAGATATAAAGTGTTTTTAAATTTTTATACACTGTGACAATGTGGGGATTGGTAGCGAGGGACATAAATGACAAAAGGTATACAAAAAAGAATAGGTATGCGTTAAAAATGTTGACATATTCTTGACAAACCATAGCATTGAAACAATCTCCTTAGTTGCTTGTATTATGAAGCAATTCATTCTCAACAATCCCAACAAAGATTAAAGGGGCACCTCCTGTGTGTTTACTGTGGAAGACCTAAAAATCTGCCAAAATGTTCCTAGTATAGAAAATATCTGTAATTTAAGTGTCTACGCTGTGAAATTCAAATATTGCCTATACCTAAGAAAATGTAAGAAACACAAAGATTGTGACTGTTTGTTGTATATGTAGTCTAACAGATCTCTCCGCACAAATAATACACATTATTTTATGTCATAAAAAGTCATGTACAAACATTTGAAAATTCCCAATCTGTAGTACATACATCAGTTCTATATAGCATGTTACATTGTATACATTCCAAAAGGCTTGTAAATTGCCTACAAGATTATTGTAGTCCGTGTTTTACGCATCTTTTCACCCCCAAAATCGGGAGGGGGGAGTGCCTGCATCTAATGGTTCGAATGCAGCCACTGGTGGTCGTGCCTTGGCTTCCCGACAGCTCTTCCGGCAAGAAGAGTAGCCGGGAGCTGTCAGATGTGAGATCCGCCCGCGTCTGGATCTCCTATCTGAACTGTATAATTGCTTAAGCCAACAGAGCCCTGCTGGCATAAGCAATGAAGAGAGAGATAGATGAACTGCCATCTATCCCTCTCTCGCCACAGAGCCATCTATAGCTCTCCAGCCACAGAGCCATGGAAAATCCAGAAGAGGTAAAAATTACAAGAATACTAAAATTAAAAGAGGAGAAAGAAACTTGTTATGGTGACTAAACTGTGGCAGTGGATCAGTGGTCTCCAGACACTGAATGTATCCTTTTAAACACAATAAGAACCCGCCACCAAATATCCCTTAAAATGGGTTAGATGGAGTAGGAGGGTAGAAAGGTTTTTGCACAGACATAGGACTTAAACCTTAACATGGTACGATTTTGTGAAATTCAGGTGAAACTTAAAAACAAAATTGAAGCAATTAAAACATCTGGCTGTCCACTAAAAATAAAGTAAATGAGGGGTGCAGAAAACATCCCAAAGCCCTACCTCTTTTTTTTTGTCTTTTAATGTGGTGTGTTCTGTTATATATTATATCTTTACCATTTGTAGCTGGCAAGCCCAATGAAAAAAACCAACAGAAATTCAGACTGACTGAATCATATTTTAACCTGTTGAAACAACTGCAGAAAAACATCTCAAGCCGGCCATAGACGTTTCAATCCACAACCGATTTTCAGCTGCGGATCTAGGCAGCCAACCTGGAGAGAACAAGCTTTAGGCATAATATAAACAAATGCACAAACAAATCAACAAAAATGTAGCTTCCAAAATATAACATGACTATGGCCAATATAAAAAAAGGAAAATATTTAGATATAGCAAATGCAAGATTGGAGATGTTCTTGATGGGTGCATTTTTAGGTCATTTGTTACAGGAATTCAGAACTACCACAAAAGACTTCAAGCTGTCATTGATATTGAAAAGGACAATACATGGTATGAAGAAATCGGGTATGTTAACATTTGATCATATGGGTAGTTTGTGATTTAAAAAGTGTAAACACAGTTGTTCGACAATAAATGGCTTCAGCCAACCACTAACCATGACCAAGCTTTTGCATAATCATTCATATTCTCTAAAAATTGGATATGTATACTTGTGAGCACAACTGTATACAATTAAAACATGACAATCATACAAGTAGAATAATCACATAACAAGGTGTAAAAATATTTGTCTCATCTATTAACATACAGTGATGTTGCAGCAATGTATTTACCAGGTTTGAGGGCAACAGGGGACAGCTGTGCAGAAATGATATTAAAATGATGGAGACTAGTAATGTCTTGCAGCGGCCTGTGTCAGAAGTGCTCCGATCAGACATACAGGAAGCATAGACTGATCACACATCTTATTAAGCCAATATCTATTGCAGAATAAGCCGTAGGGTGGACATGTTCCAGACCTATTCCTGACAGGGTCTTTTTATTTAATCAGATTCCAAGGATCGGATGACAAATATCAAGTAACTATTTTGTTTTATATTCAAAACTGTTTCTACTTCTATTTAGGACCCAAAAGGTTTTACTTTACTTGTAAATTCATTGACCAAAACATTTTAAAGAAATTTGTGGAAGTAATGGCCAGCACACAAAGGGTGCCTGACCGATTCTCGGTAGAAGTGGCCGTGCGTGATGACGTCCTCGATCTGCCGGGAGATCGGCAGAAATTCTAAGCCTGTGTGGCCTGGCTTAGGCTATAGAACCTTTCCCCTCTTCTGCACTTCCTAATTAAACCATGCTTCCACATTTTTAAGCTTATGCCAGTATCTTTTTCTACCCTTGGCTATGAACTCTCTGCTACTGCTATTTGTGCAACACTCATTTGACTGTTTCAGTTATTTGGACCCAGAGTCTGACCCTAGACCAGACGTGGGCAAACTAAAGCCTGGGGCCAAAAACCGACCCTTTAGTCTCTTAATTTGGCCCTTTGTCACCTTTGGGTTAAGACTCTCTGGCTCCCTGCAGAGAACGCCTAGAGAATAAGTGTTTGCAGTGTTTGCTAGAGGCCATAGTTTGCCTGCAATAGAATATTTAAGCTTTTCTAGCAAAAGGTTCTATTTATTAATTAATACATTTTATTTCCTGTCTGGGCTATGTAGGCTATTGGCCTGGTCTCTATGTCATGTTTAAAAACGAATTATGGCCCACAAGTCAAAAAGCATAGGCACTCACCAGCCTGCTGATGCCCCACCAACACTAGAGGAGAGGTGAGGGACTTGCTCAGGCACCATCTGGGTCGCCGATTGGCTTTTATGTATGCCTATCACGTAAGTTTATCGCCTCTCCTCCTCTTCCTACTCTAAAAGTTCCTGGGCAAGGACCTGTCAGCCGGGGATTGGCGGACAGCCGAGTCCCTATGGCCTATGCAATAACATAAGGTTTCGGGGGCGGACCAAGGGGGGCCAGCCAAAGAACGCCCAAAGGGCCACAGGTTGGGCACCTGGGGTCTAGACTTTAACAGTATAATCTGGCCAATATATGGAGTCCACTTTTGCAGCCGCCGTGCACCCTCGGGAAAGATATTGCAGATTTGTAACAGTTTTTAAACATCAGCGTACTGCGATAAGCACAAAAATCTGCAATGATTTCAAAAGGAAGTTTAGGAGAGGGTAAGGGAGTTCAGAATTAAGCAAGAAACTGATCACTGTCCATGAGATTCAACAGGTTGCAAAATCAGAACTTTAGTAGGCTCGGCAGACAAAGCCACAGAAGTATCTTCACGGTCAGAACATTAGTTTTATAACTTCTTTGCTGCAGACTGTTAAACATATCTGGGTCTTCCCTATTGTGATGAAAGGCACAATGTATGTAGTACTTTGGTAGGTATGGGGAAGCTTGCTGTAATTATATATTATAATCTATACTATAATATTTTATAATAAGAGGTAAGTGAGGGGTAATTTACATCACTGGTCTTTTGACCTTCATAGTCCTGGTAACTGATAATTAGAAAATTTGAAACAAGAAAAAATCAAATGCCAAAGAGACATTCATTAAAAATATGAGATGTGTGTCAGAAGCACAAGACAATCACTACTACAACTTCCTTATAAAGGGTTCTCCCAGGGCTAATCTACCCCATACGT
The DNA here is from genome assembly GCA_036250615.1 of Ptychadena robeensis. Lineage (NCBI taxonomy): Eukaryota > Metazoa > Chordata > Amphibia > Anura > Ptychadenidae > Ptychadena > Ptychadena robeensis. The sequence goes on along the minus strand of CM070033.1, from coordinate 69,546,984 downwards.
AAAAAGGTAAGAGTGATTCTGGGTTGATATAAGGATACGATATAAGGTAAAAAAATCACAGATACACATGGGTCTTGTGGGAGGGCATGGCATTCTCATTCCTTGCTAATCCTTAATATTTATTCTTTGAATCTATAGATTCTTTTGCTCTTGGTTATATTTAATTCAAATCTCCCGATGAAGCCCACTACAGGGGGGAAACGCGTCGAGCAGAAACAAAACATTTGGAGCAACAAAATCTGAAAAATTATGGTTGTATGATTAATGGAAATACTGTGAGACACTGTCAATGTTTTATTTAATTTGTATCTGATGATAACATCACAAATGGATTATTATATCCACATTTTTGGGATTTTGATGGTATTAATAAAAGTACATTTTAACCTTTATAAAGTTGTAGTAGTGATTGTCTTGTACTTCTGACACAAATCCCATACTTTTATTGAATGTCTCTTTGACATTTGATTTTTGCTTTTTTCAAAGAATATATTATAATGTTATTATGATTTATAATAACAATACAAAAAATACATTGTTTAATGCACAATCCATTTACAGGACAGCTTGATGCCTCTGCCTGGCTTCATGCATGAAAAGTTCATATTGTAGCAGATGTTGGAGATAAAATCTGGGCTCTAGTTTAATGTTGCTACAAACATATGCAAAGCTAAACTTGACTTTTAAAGCAATGCTGTGGAGTCTGTGATGTAAAATATTTCGTTTCTGGTACAAGACTGACAAGGTTATTGTGGAGTACCAATAGAAATGAATTCTAATAGAACATAAGAGAGTGTGTGGAGTTCCCCACTCTGTAAAACATTGCTGTTAACCCACAAAATCTGACTAGGCTCTGTAATAAAACCACAACACAGCTTTGTCTGCTTTCTCTATGTATGAAAGGTATAACTACTGAGGGAATGGAACAAATGAAACAAGAGAACACAATTATTGTTACCGCAGCATAAACTACATTCTTCTTTGAACATACTCAAGATCATATACAGGCCTTGTAAACTTTGTGCACAGGAAATGTCAGTGCAGAAGTTCAAATAGGGAAACAAAATGTTTCAGGTTTCACTTTAGGATTCATTCAGTTAGAAACGTTCATGAGTAATTTCAACTTGATACATTTTTAAAAACCATGTGTGAAAATGTACTAATGCACAGTAACACCCACATATTAGCAGCTCTCATCATACTCCAGAATTTGGAATATGGCTCTTAGATCTGACACATATGTGTTCATTGTTATGCTCAGGAGTGCACATAACTTTTTTAGTGAGCTACTTAACAGGAGATGGTGATTGGCGATTGGACCCACCCCATATGTAGGGTCCTTCTTCACTGTCTCCCCCTTACTGTCCTCTGCGTCAGGGTCCTGCATGGTAGATTCTGCTGCAGATAGACCTTCCTGTTCCTGATACTCTGATTAGCTGTCTCCATCCACATGTCGCCAGCTGGCTTTGGGTCAAATGTAACTCTTACAGTATAACACATTTGAACCCCCAGATCTCATACCTCAGTAGTGCAACCCTGAGATTTTCTGGGTTAGTAACTAACCCCTGAGACTACCAGCAGTCCACATGTCAACCTTTCATAGTTATATTCCAACTGTCAACATTCAACAGTCAACAGTGCCTGTTTCCTGTGCATCCGCAGCGGGGAAAAAGTCGCAGAGAGGACACTTCCTATTCAAAATGAATGGAACATTGTCCACTCTGCGTTATCTAAGTGGCGCGCCCGCAGTGCTGATATGAAGTTGTGGAATCTGGCGTCTTCATTGCAGAAACGTGTGGTGCCGCTGAAAACATACATGTCCATTGAACCCCCAGATCTCCAACAGTCCAATCTTTTTGTTAGTAATTCTAATTTTCACACTGATGGATAATAGAAGGTGAACTTGAAAAGTTTAATTAAGTTTGTACATAATATTTTTTAGGGAAGTATGCTTTGCAGCAGGCTGTTAGAAGTGCTCATAAGTTCTGCTTTTTTATAAAACCTATTGAAGATAGATCTTTACAGCTTATACCGCAAGTCTTGCTAACTGACGCACGTACTTAGAACACGTGATAAGGGGGACATACTTTGTTATTAACTGTGTTATTAAAAGTGTATAACAATTGCTGTATGATACAATTAACTCGAAGCTCATCACAGAATCACTGTCTATGTGTTCTCCGTGTCCGCTTCCCAGATCCGTTTCTAGAGGGGCTGATAACCATCTGCAGTGATCATCACATCCACAGGGCACATCGGTTAAGCCAACACACACCCCTATCTGAAACCTTTCAGTTATTGTTTCCCTGTGGTTATCCAACTGACATAAATTGTATATATTTAACAATAATGATGTGAATAATAATATGTAATAAGAATTGTGTGTACAGGTATTGAATGTTTCTGAGCTGCAATACCAGATTCAGACACTGGGGCCACAGCCTCTAGTGAGCACCTTGGCTTCCTCTCACATTGAAGAGGGAGGGGGTGAGGGGGAATATCTGGCTGACAGACTTGACAGAACATCAGCAGTGTACTACGCAAAGGAGCTCAGTGACAACAATATAGGTCCACATTGCCAGTTTTTCACCCCATTTACATACTAGCGGACTACTTATGTGCACCCCTGGTTATGCTTTCACCAATTTAAAGACAATGTTTAAGTATTTATAAAATGTGTTATGAAGTGTTATGAAGAGTCGTAGCAGTGGGCACAACAATGTAAAGCTCAGTACTTGCCTATCCCTTACATCTTCCAACAAATTTCCATTACTTTAATCATGGGGCACCAAAATGTCCAATAGAAAGCAAAGAGGAAATGACATTCATCAATGTTCTCCATACAATTTCAAAATAATCCAGAGCCAGATGCTGGCATCCTAAGGTGCCTGCTTGCATTATTACTTTATGCCCTAGGTTCCCCAACCTCCGGCCCTTTGAACATTGTTTGGTGGCCCCCTTGGTCCTGACTGTTTCATAGCAACTCACCTGACCCAGCAACTAGGCGGTCCTACATCAGTAAAAATGTCGATCAGGGAAACTAGGTCTACATATGAGGACTGCACCCAAGGGGCAGAAGGGGGTGGGTGCGGTCAGGTTTTGACTGCTCATCGTGATCTGGTCCACCGTCGGCTGAGACATGTCGACGGGGGAGGGTCTGGATTGAGGTTATATGCGGGCCTTTAGTGATGCAGAGGGCTGCACTTTTGGCCCTCCATATCAACTCAGTTTTCCACCACTGCTTTATGCTGTTGTAGTATACTCCACTCAACTCAAATGGAGACAGTACAAAAAAAAAAAAGATATGATATACATGGCATGACATGTATAAGACAATAGAGTCTGCTTGTCTTCTGAGCAAAGCCACCAACACAGGGTTTACATTTGCCAAACCTATACATTGTTTTTATTTCTGGACACAAACATATTAATGAGGAGTAACAGGTTAAACAATAAATCATTCAATAGCAAAACTACACATGAAAGAACTAGGATTTAACCAAAATCGCTAAATTTCATCCAGTAATCTCAGTATATTTCCATTTCCTGTAAACTATACATCCTGGTTCATGGGTCACAACACTTCCCTCTTTTCTAAAATAGCCTGTTGTCATTGTGATACTACATCATGATGACATCAACTCCTTCCTCCACTTCACAGTTCAGAGATATAGGACACATCTCCATGTCCCTTTAGATCAGGGGTATCAGACTCAAACAGAGATTGGGCCAAAATTAAAAAAGTTATGATTATATTGTGCCTAATTCGACCCCTGTGCTGGAGTTTGACCCCCCTGCTTTAGATGGATGCCAGTAAGGTTTAATCACCTAACCGATCATCAGATCTAGCAAGAAAGGAGACTTTACTTTCCTTAACATCAAAACAATAGAAACACAAAGAGGAACTTTGAAAAACACAAAATGAAACAACAGGTTTTGGCTGTCCTATTTACCTCCTGAGAGTTCTGCCTATTATGCACTGTTTAAAAATTTCTGTGCTCTCCCTCATCCCCTCTACACAGGTTGTGTGGTCTGGAACAAAGCGACTCAATGGTGCAGTCCTCCCCGGTGCCCCCGGATGCAGAAAGATCGGCCGGCCCACTTATACAGAGGCCCTCCATGGGCCCCCAGCGGACATGTGAGTATTCCCAAGGTTAGCTCGGGTGAATTTTGTTATTAAACAGTTTTGTTATGTAGTTAACTCTGGCTCAAGACCCAGAAGGTTTATTGAAATAAAAGCTGATAGATATTAGATTTACACACTGATGATACTTTAATAAGGAACTAGAATATGTTGCGTTGAGAGACTAAATCAGCATATGAAAAATACTTCATAAACTTTCACATAACAAAAGCCAATAATGTGAAATATATTATTATGTTGGGAATCTATCAACATGACCCACCACTGTAACTAGTAGGTAAGGCCAATATTTCATAGAGGTGTTTCAGGCTGTATTTAGGGCATGTCTCTCCTGGGTAATGCAAGAAAAGAAAATAAGTCATCTACCCATATCTATTATGCAGTGATACTCTAAACTAGCTAGTGGATCTATTTTTGTTCACAATTGTAATTGGGATGTTATTGTTTCTGGACAGGACAGCTCTCATAGTAGTTTGAGACAAATATTGCACCCTTTTGTATTACAACAAATAAAGATCATACCTGGTGGATCTATTACTTATTTATCTTATATAACCCAATTTAAAGTAGGTGTAATTTCCATACAGCTCTCAAGGAATAATTCAATATTGCATTCATGTCAAGGCTAAAAGTGGCTTTATGACAGAGTAACATTGCCTGGAATAAAAGTAGCCATACACTGCCCAGAAATCGATTCCTGCTCACCTAGTACGATCAACCAAAAGTAACCGATATCGAACAGAAGGTCAATCGAAAAGTGATCAGACGTGTTTGTACATTAAAGTGTATCGTACAAGTATATACAGAAGGAATCCATTCCTTTGTGCTTAAGATACCATTGGGCTGTACTGAATAATTAAAAAGTGCAAAAGGGAATTCTAGTATAAAATGATGCATGTATCCATGTGTGGTTGTTTTGCAAGCTTGATCTTTAAAGACATTTCAAAGTGGTCTTATTTTTAATGAAAAGCTCTATCTAAAGTACCTGGAAGACACAATTCCCAGAAATAAATAAATCTTTAGCATGAACAGAAAAGGTAATATATGATTGGGTAATAGGAGTGTGCTGTTTGAACTCGTAAAATGTAAGCATTGCAAAGCATGTAGTCACCCCACACCTACTTAAAACATGCTGTTACAGATTTACTAGAGCTTAAGAAAAAACTTTGGGATACATATTACCTAAAGGATGAACTTCCTGAAATACATTAACCATAATGTATACATAGTTTATATAATATACGTAACAGCAACATAGCATATATATATAAATATAAAAGAGCACATTTTAGAAACAAGGTTTTAATACTAGTAAGTACAATATATGGAAAATAGTGATTTTAAACTACATAAATTAGCAATTTAATTGCAGTATCTCTATGATTTGGGGGCGGCCAAATTATACCCCTATGGAGCAAATGACTGATAACCTCCAGAGGAATGCCTCATGTTGCGTTTCCCGGGTGGACGCTGTAATCGGGCTTTAACGGGCACTTACCAATCGCACTTGTAATTCTTTACCATGAAGGAGCCTTGAAATATGCTTTGAGGGCAGATGGCTAGAATAACCATCAGCAGCCTGGAAAATGAAAGTGTGAATGTACTATAAATCCGGCCATACATGGCTCTATCTTTCGTTCGATTGATTAATCATTCGGGAATTGAATACAGCCCACCTGAAATGATTGATCTGGCGCCAAGGAAATGTTGATCGAACAGGGAATAGACATGTCTGTATTTCTCTGTTCGATTGCCATAACTTTGGATGGAGAGCGAGGGGCCCCTCCAAAGTATCGGCCAGGGATCTATTCCCCCAGATGATGCGCATTGATTCCCTTAGCAATTGAGCTGTGTATGGCCGGATTTAACGTACTGGCTACTGGAGATAAGTAGGATCAATGAGATAAGATATAAGACCACCCACAGCACTGATTACAGTTTTATTCATTTTGATCTATCCATTCTAGAACATTTCATAAGTAAACAAGCCAATAGACGTGAGTTGGCCAGATTAGAGGACATATGTTCTTCCATGGGCACCAATCATTTCACCTTGGTTAAAATAAAATTTGGCAAGGTCACAAAGGTGTAAATAAAGACCCCCGCTGCTATACTGTCTTGATTACTCATAAGCATATATCATTTATCTTTATTATTTGTGAGGGTTGTAAGGGGTCAAAATATTTATATAAAAAAATTGTTCACAATGTCCACTGCCAATGTAATATTTTATTGTTGGTTAAACAAGTAGATCAATTGCCAGGGAAGTATAAAATTTCTTTCTAAGTAGCGAAACGTTTTAAGTATGTATAAGCCTTGTTACTGAAAACAGAGACGTCGCATTTTAAAACATCAGAAGCAAGTCAAATGCATTTCAGGCACTGGCACCAAAACACATCCACGGCAAGGATTGGCACTGCAATTCCAGACCGTCTCATGCATCCCGATTAATGTTTTATACTCTTTTGCAGAATGCATGAACAGATGTGCATCTCCGGGGATTGTACCTGACTTCTTCATAGAGCTCCAGAGAGGAACCTAATTGTCCTTAATCCTCTGTGTAAAATAGGTTAGAGCAAATCCTCTTTCCACATCGGCTGGGGGATTAGTCAGCACCACCAGTAAATAAAACCACTACTTTGTCAAAGCCCTGCTAGACAGGTATCTGGAAAAAGAGAACCAGAAGAGTAAGCAGAAAATGGACCACTAACTCAATTAACTTTCACATTATTGACATTCTAATTTTAGGACACCACAGAGCATTTGTCCGTCGTGATTCTATAGAGCTTCCTGCTTAAACAGCAATTTTAGGTTATGCAAGCATGGTATTAAGACATTAAGTGACTTTTCATCTATATTCTCTTTAGACTGACATCACTCTCCTGCTTTATATACTAAAGCTGACACTACAAAGGTTTGCAGGACTAAAAACCAGCACTAAGTTTAGTAATGTCAGTGACTCGGTACTGTACAATGTTCTCATACAGTTATATCATGTCAGTTAATCTTATATTATGAAATAATTACACCAGATCAATCTTGTCTGGTTGTTGGTTTGGACCCAGAGATCTAGTTGCTTTATGCTTTATTTGAGCTGACTGGCTAGATGGTTTAGGCTGTTTGTTTGGGGAACCCATTAGTGGGGAGACAGGAATGGTTTAGAGCCCAAGTGCTCAACCTGCAGCCTGGGGGGTGCATGGGGCCCTTTGGAGATTCTACGGCGGCCCCCCTCCTTTATCCACTTGCGGTCCCTGAAACTTAACTAATTCATAAGGCATTGAAACTCTCCTGTCTGCTAATTCCCCTCTGACGCACCTTCACCCGGGATCTTTTTAGTTCACCAATGGATGGGGGATGATTGTATTATATATATTGTGGCTCACAACCTCAGAATAGGGGCACATAACCTTTATAACCAAAGGCTTTGATGATATTTATGAGGCACATATATATGACACAAAATGTGCATTACCATACTACAGTGTTTTCCTTATGCTTGAAGTATCATTTAAATCAAGTTGTGTATATAAAAAGTATATAAAAAGTATATCTTCTAGCTATGTCTGCTGTCATGTTTTCATTATAAAATGCATATACAAGTCATTATCTATGAAAAATGTTATGTGCTGCCCTTTAGTGATGCTGAGGCCCTCCATATCAACTTAGTTGCCCACCACTGATTTAGGGCATGTTTCCACTAGAGCGATCGGGCGCGGATGAACACGTTTTTTATCATGCCTCCGCGTCCTTTTTTTCTTATTGCGTCCGATCACATCAACAGAAAATGAATGGGCCAGGTAAAAAATCACGTCCCTATTCACTGGGGACACGATCGGGCGAGATTCAATAGACGCGATTGGGTGAGATTTTCCGCTAGGGTGCGAGATTAAAAATGCGATAGGGTAGCGTTCAAAATCATGCTCTAAATCCTGTCTGTGAGCACTTAAATGGGAACTAAGCAACTATATTTGATGGGAGCAATTGCCCATCTACCCTGCCGATCGCTCTAGTGGAAACGAGCCCTTAGTTGCTTGGACAGATTGGGAAAACTGTTCTGATAAATGGAGAATCATCTCACAATCTACAGAACTTAAGGGTTTGCTACTAATGCAAAAAAATAAATAAATAAATAAAATAATTTTTAAGTACCTTAATTATTATTAGCTTTTATTTATATAGCGCCAACATATTATGCAGCACTGTACATTCAATTAGGGTTGTGATGCAACAAGATAGCACACAGGAACAGGTTATAAGAAAGGAGGAGTTGAAACCCCTGCCTGATCAGGCTTAGGGTGCCCATACACCGGTCGATACCCGCTGGAGAATGTTGAGCATGAATATTCGAATAGCAAATATGACGTTGTGCATATCGGAACTTCGAGAATTCGCGAAGACCTCAAATATAGTGCTATATCTTCATAATCTCATATATTCTAGCGTGTGGGGAAAGAACCATGAATTGCATTCGCAATATTCGCATGTATAAGTGCAGATTTTCCTTGTTGTCACAAGGATAGTGACTGAGAATAGCTCATTATTCTACAGCTACTCTGTCCAATCACATGCTAGGGACAGGACCTAGTTTTTTTATTTGCTGCAGGGGAAAGTCGGATCTCATGGCTGCCTATTCTACCTGATAGGCATGTTTAAATTTCTGGAATGAACAGACAAAAACAAAAATGGCAAAGCCAGGTTCCCCCACATTCTACCAGACCAGCCAACTGTCCCATGTGGCTTCTCTGTCCCCGGGCCGGCATGCTTGGCATAACTGGTAATCATTTCCGCACAGTTAACGGGCAATAACACATTTTGTTCAATTGCTGTTCTGGTTTGACCCTGGACTGTTTCCTAATCAAAACTGGTTAATTGCCAATTCCACATCTGGTTTCCTCGTTTTACCCAGCCAGACATTATAATTTTTTTTATACTCTGGATACATTTATCACAATTGGAAGAAACTAGATTTGACTTTTGTTCTACATAACAGAGCATGGACATTACCTGCAGTGCATCTGTATGAATATATCCTGCCAAGGATGTATTGTGTGAAGTCTGAGAAGGTTCAAAGCTTCAATGTTGGTCTATTCACAAAGGTATTACAAATTTTAAGCTCTTTAATACACATACTGAAATGTGTATTAAAGACTTTAGGAACAGATTTCCCTTTGTTTGTCCTATCATGACAGCGCTGTTTATACTGGTCTTCTCACCACCAACCTGGTGTCAGTGTTTGATATTTAAGTACAAGACATGATGAAGATACAACAGCGATGACATCCAGCCGTAACCACAGAAGAATAGTAACTGTGTGAAGGGAGGTTACCATGACAACAGAGGAAGGTAGTGTGGCCTGTGGGTAAATGAAAGGGAGTCTTGTCTAAACCCAGGAGAACTGAGAAACAATTAATAATTAATATGTTACTACATTTGTACAGGAAATCTATTTTCAGATCATAGATGGAGTCTTTCGTTTTTACATATCCTAGAAAATCTGTGCAAAGCTAACCTTATAACGGCCGAACCATGACAAAAAATAGCAGATATGTCAGTCTACTAGGCCGAAACAGGCAACAATGGCAGTTCTTGGCCATGCCCTCTATGTATATTTCAGTAGTGTCAAGGGCACAATGCCCCTTCACCTGAAAAAATATTCTCATTTTCCCTTTCCTTACTGGAAGAGAGAAAAGACCCAGAAGTAAATAGGTGTCCTGCTATGGGACAATGTTCTGCATCCTAGATTATCAGCCACTACTAATAAAATATCATTATTCAATAGTATGATTTGTTACCAGTGCATTAAAGCAAAGGTATCCACATATTACAAGGCCAAATCAAACCAACAAAAGGTGGCTAACCTCAGGGACTTTGCCGGCAGGGAGATTGGATTGTTTTACATTTTTTTGGCAGTTAAAAAAAAAACAAAAGAATTAAATGTTTACAACCATATTCCAAAGCAACCAGTAAAATGCATACATAAAAAACACAATCAATTGCACATACTCACGGTCATTAACCTCCCTGGTGTAATGTCCCCTATGACACTAAAGACTGGGGCCGGAAGAACTCTGTGAGCCTGCAGCGAAGCAGAGACACTGCAGGTTCACGGAGAGCTGGAGATTGTGCCTGATCCCGGCACAAGTTCAGTTTGATCCACGATCAAATTGCGCCCGTACTAGCTTCGCCTAGCGTAACGCCAAGGAAATATATTGCCAAACATATTCTGGCCTGTACACAAATTTATGTCTATAGTGGGTTTCTAGATTTTCTGGACGCGTTTTGCCCACAGTATGGACTTCTTCAGGAGATTAAGCAATCCATGTCTGTTGTGTGGAAAGGCCATAAAGTGCTATTACATACGTTCAGCAACCCTATAGTACAAAAGGGATGATTATGAAGATCATACTGATGGCACCTCAATTTTTCGTTATGAAAAATTGAAGGAGAAAATGCATCCCTCCTTGAATAATAATAATTTACATAGGATATTTTGCCACAATCCATATTTTCATATCTCTACATCAATTTTCTTAACGCTTGCTTTAAATTTAATGTCTCGGGAGTAAGAATGATGGCAACAGTAGTGGAACATGTCCGCACCATTGCTGATTGTTAGTTTGAGTCCCGGAGTTGGAAAATACCCTGGGGTAATTATAATCATAAGGTTTAATCTGTTTAGATCACTACCCATAAAAAATGTTGTTTTGTTATATGACATCATTATGTTAAAAATAATCTGAAGCATATAAAATCAATACACTGTCTGCTTCAGGGTGGCTGATGTTTGGTAGTAACCTGGAAACCAACATTGTGCCGCTGTGTGCAGTGTTTCCACACATTGTGCGCATGGCTTCATTGTTCAAATGAACACCCGTTCAAAAATTGCCATGGGGGGGGATCATTTTTTTGTGTGATCATCAGAATGAGTTCTTACAGTTTTATTACTTTCATGAGTTTCTTTTTTAATGTTAATAAGATGGCTGTTATTAGCTATTGGGATCTTACAGTGCCCTTTAAGTAGCCATTACAGAGTGTGCATCCCTACATTTTTATTTTTGCATAAACATATGAACACAAATGTTCTTGGGACATGAATTTCCAGGGAATGAGCTCTTGTGTGGACAGGGGGGTTGTTTAGGGCAGCACTTGCACAGGAAGACAGAAGAAGGAACACACAATATTTTCCTTTGAAATAAATGCCCTTTATCTATTAAGTATTGCCTTTAAGTTGGGATACTTTTCACTTCTCTATATGTGTTTCTTTATATGTACTTCTCTATATGATGCAAGCAGATCATTGTTGGTTGGAATGGCGAACATGGAGTTCTAAATATCTTCCTCAAATCATTACTGCACCCAGCCTCAGGACAAATTCCTCATGGTTGATGCCAGCAATGGTCTGGCTCTTAGAAGATGAAAAAGATGAAAATACCTATAAGCCAAATTTGGGCTTTTGCTGCATGCACACCAGGCAGGAAAATCTATCTGAATGACTTTTGTATTAATGTGCATGGTGAGTTTAGCCCCCATTCACCTTTGTTTTGTGTTAACATGCATACCGCTTATTGGTGTGCTGAAATGCCATCAATTGTGCGTAGCACCCCTAACGTAACTTGAAATTACACACATATTGCAATATGTGGCAATGCACTAAGGTGAATTGGGAAAAACACTTTTTTGAATACAGCAGAATTCATTCTGATGAGTTTTCACTGGATATAAGAATTAAAACCCTTTATTGAATTATGTTGTGCTGCAATTAAAATGTGTTATCAAATAAAGCCTACTACCTAAATATAGATCATGTCTGCTTTAGGGTTTTTGTTTACTTCCTAATTACTGTAATCTAGGCTTAACGATAAGTCGATGTAAATTGTACATTTATAGTACAGCAAACTTTAAAGGCAATAAACAGTATAGATCTGCGTTTATGGCATAATTCAATGAACTACAAAAAGAAATCAGGGCAACGCGATGGCTGTAAAAGAAGAAATATGGGTTAACTAAAAATAAAATATTTGTATCATACAGCAGCATGAGTTTACTTGCATTGCTGCTTGTAATAAATATACAGTTTTACAGTTTCAATTTCTATAAACACCAGTTCCAGATTCAGCTTTCTGCTAATCTTGTTCTAAAGCAGTGGTTCCCCAACTTTGCAGGGCCTCTCTTTTCTAGATAGGAACAATATCTAACATCCCTGTTCAAACTACACTGGTTCAGATTCAAGATTTTCTTTACCAATCATGCAAAGAGATGCTTCATCCACATAGACACACACACACATATAACATTTAGCCGGCTAAATTACACTTTAAACAAATAGTTCTCCCATGGTTGGCGACCTGCTTGTCCCTCCCCCAGGATTCTGACTGGCTGGCAGTGGTAAGGGAGGGTGGGGACCTTGTGTGTACACAGCAGAGGGAGCAAAAGAACTGACAGCCAATAGGCAGGTAAGTGGCGCAGTCCCCTGCCCTCCCCAGGTCCCTCTGTACCCCCCAGTTTGAGAACGACTGATTTAAAAAGAGAACACTCCCTTTCATTCCCAGAATAGTTACCAAATTATGAAAGGTAATGAAGATATAAGGTAATAAATATATGAACTGAAAATTATCAAACTAGAACAGGTCGCAACGTTGTGACGCCACTAATCGCTGAGCGATCGATCAGCAAATAGATGGGCACCACTTTTGGCAATCGATCCATTGGCAATACTTTAGAGGGGGGACCCTCAGAACGATTGATTCCCGAATAATCGTTCGTTGAACGAGCATGGCGATCGCTTGGGAATATAACACTAAACTGACACGTGTATGGCCAGCTTTAGCCTAGTAAAAGTAGACATTTATAAAGCAAATAAACATTCACCAATTAAATATAATATATTGTGGCACCTATTGCTAGATAACAATGTGGGGTTGCGTTTCACCCTGGATATCCCTCAGCTTTTCTTGGACGGCAATTTGGCTTCATGAAAATATTTAAAGTACAGCAAATAAAATGTACCTTCCACTTATGCTGGATTGCTCTCCATAACCCAATTAAGAAATATCAAATTGCACTTGTTAAAAGAATGTTTGTGCTGCAACAGATTGTGTAATGCCAAAATGTCTTTTCAAGCACTACCCATTAAATTGAATTGTACTACATTTCCTTTTGTAGTGGAAGGAATAAAGTTGCACTTTAAAGAGCAAGTCAACACAAACTTAATAGCTAATGTCCTGATGGAATTTGGAGACTCCTTAACCTTTGCAAGACAAACTGTTCAGACTCTGACAACACAAAAAATATATATTTAAGTGGTAGGTGGAGTCTGATATGCTAAGTGAAACTTGGTGCTTTCACATGTTGGGTAACTCAACATCAAGCTCTTCCTGAAAAGTCAACAACCTTAAGCTAGCCATACACGTGGCCGATTGATCACTGATCCGATCGATTCCGGCGATCTCAGCGGGAATCGGGGCTCCGATCAATCGGCCAATTAAGAGTATCCGATCGCTGCATACCACCTTGTCCAACGGATTCCGGGACGATTCCGTGTCCGATTGTCCACCTCACAAATGGCAACTCCCCCTGATGTGTGCAGAATCGGATCAAAAAGACCAACATGTTGGTTCTCTGTCGGATCCGATTCTGGGCCCCCGAACGATCGGACCTGATCGATCGGACAAGGTGGGCTGCACGCGATTCCGGCACGATCGTTTCGCGTGCACGCGCCCGGAATCGATCGTGCCGGAATCCGGTGGGAATCCGACCCGTGTATGAGGGCCTTAAAACAGATTATAGTGACCCTTTATCACAAAAAGTGTGTGGACCCAGAAACCCAAGCATGGATTCTAATGTTAGCCATACAATTTATCAAGTTTTAATGGATTAATTATCAGTCCGATAATCTTGTACAATAAACTTGCTCCCTGGTCACAGGGCCCTGTCCAGTATGTAGAAAATAATTTTGGTGTATTGTATATAGGGATGTAGCACACTAAAGGCCCTTATACTCGTGCTGCCAACTGATGTGTGTGCGCTTGCAGCTGTCTGCAAAATAAACCGCAGATTGCGGGTGCCCACATGGGGCAAACACGGTCGACCAGAGAACAGACTTGTAAGTCTTTGGCCGATGCCATTAGTTTCGTCGCCTAAACTATGAGCAACGGAGTGCAGCGTGATGCCATCATGCTGTAATCCTTCGTTCATCTTTCCACCCCTACTCGATATGCGTGTGGGGGGTTATACCCCATGTTTATTGAATTAGAGTTGTACAATTGAACTGTCGATTCAATATTAATAGAACTGTCCATTCAAATTAATAGAATAATAGAATCCAGACCAATTGACACCAGTTTTCTGATCAAGTTCCATCACTTTTGGTTGATCAAATTCAGAACAAAGGAAACGTTTTTAAACCACCCGATTAATGACCAATTTTACTGCTCGGCGAACAGAAAACGACATGTGTATAGCCAGCTTAATAATGAATGGCATACCAATGAGGCTAGAAATAGAAAGTCTGAATTACTGCATTTTTTATGGAAAAAGCAGAACACAGAATGCAGACTATTCTTGTACTCCAAGAACAAAAATGTACTCATAAGCATGAACTTTAAATCAGGACATATTACATCCAGGGGGGTTAGATCTCAGACAAAACAGATTTCTATAATATAAAAGAAAAAAAATTGTTAACTAGTACCATGGCCAATTCCAATTTCTTCAGTTCTTTCCGAAACTGACCTAGCATCTCACCTCACCCTCTTTAATAATCTCAGGTAACATAACAAAAGACATTGGTAATATAACCCCCACCCACACATAACTCTAGATCACTCCATACTATTTCCTTTAGATCTACCAACAACAGTTGTAGTGCCGCCTCCTCCTTCTTGATAGAATGCATAGTGATTGGAAGGTTTAGCTCCTCACGTTACATGGTTTTTGTAGAACAAAAGTTAATTGTACAGAAATTGTATGGTAAGATTGTAAGATATTTTTTGTAGGAAGACAACAGGTTGAAGAGCCTACAATTGAACTGAACTGAGAAAGCCAGTGGTCTTTAAAGAAAAATGCAAAGCGTCCAATTGCTTCAACCTTAGGGCTTGTCCCCCAGGCGATTGTCTGTGATCACGGCGATGGCGGGAGATATGCCCATGCATATCAACTTTTCTTCTACCAAAACCATGTAATATGAGAACCTTTCTAATCCTTTCAATCACTA
Organism: Ptychadena robeensis; assembly: GCA_036250615.1. NCBI lineage: Eukaryota > Metazoa > Chordata > Amphibia > Anura > Ptychadenidae > Ptychadena > Ptychadena robeensis. The sequence goes on along the minus strand of CM070033.1, from coordinate 69,531,628 downwards.
TGTATTCTATCAGGGTGGTAGATCTAATGGAAATTGTATGGAGTGATCTAAAGGTGTATGGGGGGCTTAACACCTGAGCATATAAATACGTTAGATAAATAATAGTATAAAGTATAGGCTTTAATTAAAAATACATAATAATGGTCATGAAAATATTTGTATAGGGTTTTATATGTAACAATGGCCGTAAACAATATACATGTAAACATAACGGGCATTAAATAATAAATTACAGTTGTACTAAGAAACCGGCTCCTTTTTATTACTTCAGATTCCGAGTTAGCAATTCACAGCGATGTCTGTCAGCTGTCAAATGATGACATCTTATCAGAGATCGCACAATAAATGCAAGCAATGCTGCTGAGTTCGAACATCTCTTTGGAATTCCTAGACATAGCTAAAGAACGAGATGACAATCCGGGAAGAAGGAAGGTGCAGTTTCTTGTACAGGAAGATTTTACTGCTGGGAAGAGAGAGGATCCCAATCGCTTTCTCTACAATAGGAAATAAATAGATGTCCCTTTCCTAAAATTGCCAGATATCTCCACATCTTATTCCCAAACTGTCCAATTAGGTTAAAATGCATTCACCAAATAAAATAAAAAGCATGTTTACACTTATTTGGATAAAGTACAGTAAATCTTCACAGAATGAACAAGATATACATCAGAGTTCACTATTCTCTTTCCGGTCTTCAGTGAATGTCTGGAGTGGGATAGATCCCAACTGCAGCTGGGAGCACACGCATAGATATGGGCCAGATTGATGGCCGCTTTGAGCAACATGGATGTCATCTATCTGGCCCATATCTATCTGACCAATCAATCCCGCTCGGAAACAGGGATATCGGACATGACCGTAAACCATGGTCGATATCCATTGCTTTGCATGGGGACAGCGAGTCTCTATGCAAAGCATCGTCAGAGCTGTGCCCCCAGCTACTTCGATGTTGGGCAATGACATCATCCCGCTGCTGCAGGGAACCTCGAACAGTTCGTATATCAATTCGTGTGTCCCCAGCTTTAGAGTCCCTGTTTCAGTTGAGTTGCCTTGGGATGGCAGTTCATAAAAATTTCACTCAGTTATTGAATTAAGGTTCAAACTTATATAATTAGTCTCATTATGTAAATGAGGTTGATTGTAGAAGAAACAGGGCACATTATATTCAGCATTCTACCTGAATGTGTTTTCACCACCCTGGAGAGGGTCTGGGCCATGGGAAACCGCCCATCAATACCGGAGTTACGGAGTAGTGTGTTGTTACAGTGCCACTTTTAGCTAACACTAAAGGAAAAAGACTTGGTATTTGACATTTGTATCTCCAACCTAGTCATTATAGTGCCAGTAAGTTCAGCACTTGCGCCTTCTGATGATTATAGCGGCACACTGAACTAGCAAACGTACAAATCAGGTTAATTTACTGCATGTATTAATATATCGTTTTATTTCTCATACAACCACCAATCTTAGAGAACTGTCCTAAACACATTTTCTTTATTAAACTACTTTCTAAGGTAGAGGCATATCCAATCTGACCTACAGTATCAATGTTAATCTCCATAGACTGTGTGATCACACCTCCCCTGCCAGAACCTTAGCCAGGCATGCACCGAAACCTTCTTCCTAAACAACCTACACACTAACAGGCCATCTTTACCCTATCACTTTCCAGGAGTTCCTAGGGTTTCGATAGGGTTCATTAGGTTTGGGGTAGTGCTTGCATATAGCTTTAAAGGGGACCTACCACTAGCAGTACATCTTTGCATGAATGGCATTAAAATTGCTGATAATAGGGAGGAAAGCATAACCCCCCCCCCCCCCCCCCCCCCCCAAAAAAAAAGATCCCTCGCAGCTCCTCTGCGATAGCTGGGTGATCTCAGCTTTGCATTGAAAGTACATTGATGAAAATTCCCATAGAAAACCATTATAAACACCCCCAGTGGCCACTTGTGATATTGCACCATGAGTTTACCCCTTGAAGCCTGGCGAAAAAAAGATGGGACCTCTCATACGATTCCAGGGAACAGCAGGTAAGTATATTTTTTTAGGATCGTGGAGCCCTAAGCCACCATCATACCAGCTCAGAAGGAAGTCAAACTTGAATTTTACATACATTTTTTTTACATATTGAGTATACTTTCATTTTAGGGCAGGTGGCTGGCAAGTACTCATTCTAACAATGGTTTATAAACCCCTAATGAAAAGAATATCACTTTATATCTACTGTACCATTACTTTGAATTCTTACGTAAGCTCTTAGTAAAGTTAGCGACGACCATAAAGAGGACCTTATTTTACAGATAGGGTATTTGGTTTCTACATTTTTATGTGTATTATGTCAGGTTAGCTTTTAAACACTGGCTTGGCTTCTAACAAGGAAAAGCATTCATCAGTTATGGGTGAATAGACAACCACATGACAGTCTCATGGTAGTAACATGTTTTAGCTTTGTGTCCATTAATCCAGGGTGAAAGAGCTCTTTAGAATGGTCCCCTACCAACAGTCATCTTTGTCCTCCAAATTTGTGACTGCTGCCATCTTGTACATTTATATTACTTAAGCAACCCAAACACCTTTTAATTTCTCTGTTAGATTTTCTTTTAGATCTCCTTTTGTTTTACCAAAACCATGTAATATGAGGACTTTCTAAACCATCAAGTCTACATGTGTTCATTCGCAGAGGACCCGACACTACATAGTTGTTGGTAGATCTAAAGGATATCTGACAGAGAAATCTAAAGGTGTATGGCCAGCTTTAGATATATCTAGAAGTGGAGATATATTAAATTGGATTTGTGTGTAGTGTAGTGGCGGTCCTTTCAGCCGAACAGCACCAATTATTAGTTTTGGTACTGATCGTTCTGCATTAGATTATTTTTTATGCTATGGGACTATTGATTTAATATTACTTTGCAGAGCTTCTTAAAATAACCTTTCACTGTAGTGTCTGTTCTAGAAATCTGTCTGTGCAGGCCTGATAAAGTAAACTCTGCAGCAGACCAGAAATAAATAAAACCAAATAAGTGATCATTTATCATACTGACCTACTAGCATAAAGATTTATCATATATAATTGACGCACAGAAGAATACAGGAAGGAAAGCAGCAAATGGGCCTTGGAAATCACTAGGCTAGACTAATAAATTTGACTATTTCCGATAAGCACCGAAAGAGAATAGATATTTCCTGTAAGCAGCTCTCCACCCAATAAGTAATAGTAATTCGGTTTTGGGGAATACAACACTTTATATCTGCACATAATAATGGTGTTTGGGGAAAATATCTTGGTGGGTGGTACCATTGGCCAACTTCTGTCATTGCTGGTCAGTATGAAAGGTGAATGCATTGGGGATTTTCCTGTAGAATACTTGCTTGACTACATAGTAAGTGATATCAGGTGTCATGTCATCTAAAACACATGCCGGGACCATGTGACCTAAACAGCAGAGATGACAGCTCTGAATCTTACACTTTGAGAACAAGTCTATAGTGGGCACATACTTTTCCAGAAGGATTCCGTCACGGTTGTATGTAGTAAATAATTATGTCCAACCAGTGTGTGTTTACTCTGATCGCTCTTTGTTATATCTATAGGAATCATTCTGTATGCTTAGAAAAGGCAATAATGACACTTTGGCTTTAGGGTGCCCATACACGGGCAGATTGTCCTTGATAGATGAGAGACCCTTTGTGTGCCGGGCACTACTTTGGATGGGGACTACAGTCAGCCGGGAATTTACCGACATGTCGGATCACCATGCCATCCGACATGCGGGAGGATCCTGGCTTATCTGACCCGATTTGCAGCAGAGTGACCGCCGGGCGATTGCCCATGTATGGGTACAGCATTGTAGATCTGAAAGGTGGGTATACACGGTTCGGTTTATCTGTTCGATCAACTTAAAATACAATTGTATTAAGTTGATCGTTTTAACGACCACATAATTTAATAGATTCAAAACTGATCGATACCCCTACTAAGCCCTGTGCACATGCTCCATAGTACCATCCCATACAAAGCAAACACAATACCTAGACAAAGCAATCACAATACCTAGAAAATCTGTCAGACACTTGATCGACTGATATTTACAAACTGATGTCAATTGATTTTATGGTCAATTGCCATCAATTTTGGTCAATCGATTAAATAAAAGGAATTGATTTTAAAACAATCGACTTGATCCCAATGTTTTTTTAAATCAATATAATGAAAAAAAACTAATCAGGTATGCCCACCATTACTGACTGTTTTGTCTTCTACTGTACAGGAGTAATTTTATATATCTCCGGCTTTCTCTCTAGATTATAGTTGGACTTTACAAACTATGATCAAAAGAATTTTAACATCCATTCACTAAAAACAGGAAAAGTTGAAGAGCAGGGAAATCAGGCCACTCACTTTAATACAGGTCATAAGACTGGAGGAACCTTGTGAGAAATCACATTTTAATACACACAGTGGCTGATCATGAAGAGAATACAAGAAACCCATTGTTTGCATGGCAGGGGGAAGTTAGCAGAGAAGTTAGGGGAAGTCAGAAACGAAAATATACTGTTATGGAATATATTTACATTCATCAGGTGGAATTCACCAAAAACTTTACAGTTACCAGGCCATATCCCAGGAATGCTACTCAACCGGAACGTACAGAACACTAGCGTCCATACATGTGTGACATAATACCAGGTGTACTTTGGTCACAATCTCAGCTAAATAGCTTTAGGACTGAATATTGTGAATACTTGCACATGTTTTTGCTTGTTGGTGATGATGATCCCAGGATATTAGAGCTGGGAGACCAAAGTACATGATGTCATAAATTTTATATACAGATCATCAAAGATATGCATGCGTCAACTATCATGACCGATGAACAAAACAGGTACAGAATGTGAACTGTGGGGTGTCTACTCTATGAACACAAATTCTCATGTTCATATAAAAGTACCTTCATAGTTCAGTACAAATCCACCCATAGAGCAGGTGTGGAGAAGTTCAGCAATGTTTACATGGCAGGCTAATCTCTCTGCAATCTCCATGTGTATGGCAGTATGATGACAGTTCTTACACCTCTACTGATAAGGTTTATGAGCCGCATGTAAGATAAGACACATGGAAAGTACAGGCACCTATGAATATGATCAGTGATGAAGAGGATGAGGATGATGGGACTTACATATCTGTTAATGAGGCTCCTGAGCATGCTGCAATCCATGGCTAGTGACAGCTGCCTGACACCTCCTATGCCTTCTCCCTCTTCAGCTCCGGCTACACGTTACTCCCCTCATCCATCCACCGGCTACAAGGGTCTTCTCCAGCTGAGGGTTGTAGTCACACGGGCACAGTGGCCTCCTGATATTATCTGTGGATGTGATCACATGGGTTGTGGATTTGTTAACAAGTGGAAGAGATGAATTGTTCTATTATCTCCACTCCATGCATCGATCGCTGGCTCTAGCATTGGGATTTCCCTGGTAGTATTGCCCGGTGTGTGCGTGTTTGGTCTCGCTGTGTGTCGGCTTGGCAGTGTCCGTGGAATTATTCGGCTTATCCCCTGCCCTCCTGTGGATTTCCAACTAGATGCTTGTTTCTCTTTGATGATCGGTTCCCTCTGTGAGTCCCTCACACCCCTCCCGTCTCATGTGTCACTCCCCCTCCCAGCTGTGTGTGTGATACTCCCCTCCCTGGTCTTCTACCTATCCTCCATGTCTCTGATCCCTCCCTGCCAGTCATCCTGCAAGCCCCGCCCACCCGGCTATTTATAGCTGCCACGGGCCACTCATTCCTACAGCTGGCCACACGTACATGGGCGACTGTCACAGGGAGGACCGTCCGTCCGTCCTTCCTATGGCTGAGTCCGCCTGACAGCGCTGGGGTGTTTGTCAACAAGGTTGTGAAAGAATGTTTGGAGGATCAAGCCATGGAGTTATCTTCAGATGAATGAATGTCCATTTACTGATCCATGGAATTGTCTCTAGATGAATGAATGTCCATATACTGATCCATGGAATTGTCTCTAGATGAATGAATGTCCATATACTGATCCATGGTATTGTCTCTAGATGAATGAATGCCCATATACTGATCCATGGAATTGTCTCTAGATGAATGAATGTCCATATACTGATCCATGGAGTTCTCTCCAGATAAATAAATGCCCATATACTGATCCATGGAGTTGTCTCTAGATGAAAAAAATGTCCAAATACTGATCTATGGAGTTGTCACCAGATGAATGAATGTCTATATATTGATCCATGGAGTTATCTCCAGATGAATGAATGCCCATATACTGATCTATGGAGTTGTCGCCAGATGAATGAATGTCCAAATACTGATCCATGGAGTTATCTCCAGATAAATGAATGAATATACACTGATCTATGGAGTTGTCGCCAGATAAATGAATGCCCATATACTGATCTATGGAGTTGTCGCCAGATGAATGAATGTCCAAATACTGATCCATGGAGTTGTCTCCATATGAATGAATGAATGGATGTCCATATACTGATTTATGGAGTTATCCTTAGATGAATGAATATCTATATACTGATCTATGGAGTTATCTTCAGATGAATGAATGTCCATATACTGATCTATGGAGTTGCCTCCAGATGAACGAATGCCCAAATACTGATCCATGGAGTTGTCTTCAGATAAATGAATGTCCAAATACTGATCCATTGAGTTATCTTCAGATGAATGAATGTCTGATCTATGGAGTTATCTCCAGATGAATGAATGTCCATATACTGATCCATGGAGTTGTCTCTAGTTGAATGAATGTCCATATACTGATCCATGGAGTTGTCTCCCGATGAATGAATGTCCATATACTGATCCATGGAGTTGTCTCCTGATGAATGAATGCCCATATACTGATCCATGCAGTTGTCGCCAGATGAATGAATGTCCATATACTGATCCATGGAGTTCTCTCCAGATAAATGAATGTCCATATACTGATCCATGGAGTTGTCTCCCGATGAATGAATGTCCATATACT
>CM070033.1:69488156-69524515 GCA_036250615.1 Ptychadena robeensis | reverse complement strand
TAACACTATGTATGTCTGTATACTTATCCATGGAGTTGTCTCCAGATATACCCCAACACTATGTATGTCTATATACCCATATACTGATCCATGGAGTTGTCTCTAGATAAATAAATGTCCAAATACTGATCTATGGAGTTGTCACCAGATGAATGAATGTCTATATATTGATCCATGGAGTTATCTCCAGATGAATGAATGTCCATATACTGATCCATGGGGTTGTCGCCAGATGAATGAATGTCCAAATACTGATCCATGGAGTTGTCTCCATATGAATGAATGAATGGATGTCCATATACTGATTTATGGAGTTGTCCTTAGATGAATGAATGTCTATATACTGATATATGGAGTTGTCCTTAGATGAATGAATATCTATATACTGATCAATGTAGTTGTCTTCAGATGAATGAATGTCCATATACTGATTGATGGAGTTGTCCTTAGATGAATGAATGTCTATATACCGATCTATGGAGTTATCTCCAGATGAATGAATGTCTATATACTGATCAATGTAGTTGTCTTCAGATGAATGAATGTCCATATACTGATCTATGGAGTTGCCTCCAGATACAGTATATCCCAACACTGTGAATGTCTGTATACTGATTCATGGAGTTATCTCCAGATATACCCAACATTATGAATGTCATTACACTAATCCATGGAGTTGTCTCCAGATATACCCCAACACTATAAATGTCTGTATACTGAACCGTGGAGTTGTCTTCAGATATACCCCAACACTATGAAGGTCTTAACACTAATCCATAAAGTTGTCTCCAGATATACCCTAACACTATGTATGTCTGTATACTTATCCATGGAGTTGTCTCCAGATATACCCCAACACTGTGTATGTCTTTATACTAATCCATGGAGTTGTTTTAAGATATACCCCAACACTATGTATGTCTATACACTTATCCATGTAGTTGTCTCCAGATATACCCCAACACTATGCATGTCTATACACTGATCCATGGAGTTGTCTCCAGATACAGTATATCCCAACACTATGAATGTCCATATACTGATCCATGGAGTTGTCTCCAGATATACCCCAACACTATCAATGTCTGTACTCTGAAACCATATATAGATATAACCCCAAAAAATTCCTGTTGCCCATCATGCCACCCCCACAGCTATGCCGCCCTGGGCAACCACCCATGGAGTTGTGTTCCCAGATATTACCCAACTTTATCAATGTGTGTATTCTGAAGCCATTCAATTCTCTACCAATATACCCAAAAACAATCAATGCCTGTACACTAAAGGCATAGAGTTGTGTCTGCAGATATAACCAAACACAATGATGCCTGTACACTAAAGTCATAGAGCTGTGTCCCAGTTATAACACTATGAATGCCTGTACACTGAAGCCATGGAGCTGTGTCCTCAGGAACATTCAAAGAAAAGTTTTTTGGAAGGAAGCTGTCATGTGGCTATTTTTGGAAGTCTTTCACCTCCTGCTTTTACCTCAGTGTGCTCATGTCCTGACTGACAGGCAATGCTGATGAGTCAGGCAGGGTAGACAATATCTTGGCTGCTGGGCAGGTCTGTCTTTGTGTACAGGATCGAATCTCCGCTAGCCGTACTCCTGGATCTTGTTGCGACAGGAAGGTCTGGTTACTTCATTATGTCATGAAAGAAACATGTTGCTGCAATCTAGTTCTTGTGCTTTTCTGAGGCCATGTAGATTAGTGGCAGTATGAGAGGATTGTGAACCTTACGCCTGGGGCAAATTCTACCAACTAGCCTTTTCCTGATAGGCACAGGGTTTTGTGTACCAAGGTCTCATGAAGTTTGGTGAGCCTAGTGCAACGGTTCCTAAATGACAAGGGTTTGTGTCACACATGTTCACTTTTAGCATCAGCTTGCGGTATGGCTGCTGTCATCTTTCATGTTATGTGAAAGAAGCACGGTCTGCTTTCGACACCATGATCTGAACAGGGAGACAGGTACCAATGTTTGCATTTTCAGAATCGAATCTGTGATACATTTATCTGTATTGGTCCTATGGACAAATAACATCCCCCCACCCCATATAGTTCTCATGAAGTGCAGCTGCAATGAACCTAATGGTTATACTGCTGGGTTGCCCTAGGCCTTGTAATGTTTAACACTTCTCTTTTCCATTCTTTTCTTTTCTCTTTGGGTTTAGTGTCGTCTAACACTTATCCTATGGCTAAATGTTAAGTATTCATAATGCACCAAAAGTTTTACCATATTTTTCGGACAATAAGACTCTCCATGTTATAGGATGCACCCTATAAATTGGAGCATGCGAGGACTAAAAATATTTTTCTTCCGCTCTGCTGGCCATAGCTCCCTGCTCTGACTGGTGGATCAGGCGTTAAAGAGGTATGGTAGCTGCCAAAAAAAGCTTCTCCGACTCCTGTTCTACCAGTCAGAGCATGGACACCAGAGCTGTATGTGAACTGGGCAACATGAGCCAAACTCACTCACAGTATGGGTGACTCTCATACCACTGTGTGAGTTGGGCTCAATCTGCCCAACTCACAGCCAGTAAACAGAGAGCCCTATTAAAGATCTGCCCGAGGGCGGATGTTCCATCTGACAGGAAGCAAATGCGTGACCACCCATGCTCTTAATAAGACGCAGGCATTTCCACCCCCTTGATTTTAGCATTTATAAAAAACTGTACCAGCCAAGTTACATTTCTAAATTTGCTTTTGAAAATGTTAGTTGCAACCAAACCATGACCACATGAACCAAATATGGAAGTGTTCCATATCCCATGGAAACATATTCACTAAATTAAATATGATGAATTAAAATGAATGAACAATAAAATGCAAGCTACCAGGGTTTTGTTCTGATCTGGAACAAGTATGCAGATTTGATAAAGCCCCCCATACACGTTTAGATTTTCTGTTCAATCAACTTTAAAAGATCAATTTTTTGGGGTCAGGGAAATTAGTGATTGATTGTATGTTTGCCAACTGTGGTAACAGATATTTGATTAACGTTTTTGGGATGGACCGAAAGTGTAATCAATTTCAAAACAACCAATAAAATTTACCAGCATGTCCAATCAATTTTCAATCAATATTTTTACCCAATTTTAATTGTTGTAGGTCGATCTAACCATGTGAGCTGCCATAGATTTCCAACCAATCAACCAAAACATTTATTGAATTAAGTTGATTGGCTAAAAAATCTAGACGTGTATGGGGGCCTTAAGTCAGGCTAAAGCCAGCCATACACAGTCGGATTCCATGGCCGCTCAATCACCTATCCGATCGATTCCGGCGATTCTGGCGGGAATCGCAGGTGTGATCGATCGGCCAATTAAGAGAATCCGATCGCTGCATACCACCTTGTCCAACGGATTCCGGGACGATTCCGTGTCCGATTGTCCACCTCACAAATGGCAACTCCCCCTGATGTGTGCAGAATCGGATCAAAAAGACCAACATGTTGGTTCTCTGTCGGATCCGATTCTGGGCCCCTGAACGATCGGACGTGATCGATCGGACAAGGTGGGCTGCACACGATTCCGGCGCGATCGTTTCGCGTGCACGCGCCCGGAATCGATCGGCCCGGAATTCGGCTGGAATCCGACCCGTGTATGGGGGCCTTAAGGTTTTTCATTTGTAGAGATCAGCAGTGTCCAGTCTCTTTGTTTTTCCTTTAAAAAACTTAAGCACTGTATGTATATATGTAGACATTGTGCATTCACTGCTAATAATAGGAACTGTTGACAATGCTATTAATAAAACAGAGATCATAAGGTCACTATTTCCAGAAAGGTTGGCAACCTCAATCACATACAACTTCATAGAATGTAAAGAACCACTTATATCAGTCAATATATAATGTACAATGAAGAGTAATCCAGGACTTAAAAGTACACATAAATGGTTGTTGCAGTTTTAAAAGTATAGAGGTTTGACCACCAATTGTTTGCATTCACTCTATCTGTCAATCAGGGAGGGAGATCTGCCTGTCCATGAACAAACAAGCTGATCCAAGAGATGATTAAAGCTGATCAATTCACAAAGACAAAGCCTTTTTACAAGAAAAGGTAGCAAACCTAATTAGCAAAAAAAGAAATAAACATAATAATATTTTTAAGGATTTTTATAAAATTTTCTATTTAGGTACAAATGTCAGAAACCACTCTCTTTATATTCAGTGGTATAATGTACACAGGGGGAGCATTAAAGAGTATGAAATCTTGAGTGGCACTAGCATTGGGTAACATTGGGTATGTGCCCTATATCTAAATTGTGAAACCTCTCACACTGATCTTTATCTGTAGGTTTTAGAGCGCAAGTGGCACTTATATGGCACCATCCAGTCTATTCATTCCTTTCGGTTGCCAAATATAGCATATTTCAGGGTAATTAAGGGCCCTTTTATGCTTGCCACAGTGCGGGTGTGCTTTAACCCACAGCTTCTGCGTTTGCCAGCAAATGCATACATTATCAGTAAAAATGTGTGCTCATGCCTTATGATTGCGCACGATCGACCAGGCGACGTGATAACAAGTGCATTGTGCAAGATTGTGCCCATAGAGAATGAATGGGCATGGTTACAATCATGTAAACCGCGATCATGAGAGATGGGCTGCCACAAATGCAGGGAGACGCGATTTTCGCACTAGTCTGAACAAGCCCTTAGTGTTGCAAGCCACACTGCATTGGGGTACTGCAAGGCAAACCCTGCTAGTGTGAAAGGGCACTAATAATTCCTTATGCTCATCTCTAATGAGCACTCCTTAGTCCATGTCCCAACTTGGGCAACTTGCCGCCATTGTAATCGTGGCATCGTAATGGAGACTGCAGGAGATTGCTGGCACCGAGTGGTCTCCCGTGATTAGAATCGTGGCACGGAGATCACTGGCACTTGCAGGCAGGACATCTTGCCCCATCCCGTCTGATCGCACCTATAGAAAAGCAATTTTTAACCGCGCCCATTCACCTCTATGGCCGCGACCACCTGTGGCCCATGATCAAAAACGAGGAGCCATGATTCTTATTGCGGGTCGCACCTCATCATCACCCGAATGCAGCCTTTAGTTGAAGCGAATTAACTAAATGGAAGCGATCACCCGTCATCGTCACTCTTGCTTGCCTAAGTGGGGACAAGCCTTTACTAGGCAGGAGTTTTATTCCTACTGTACTTAACATTAAATATTTTGGTTTGATTAGTCTATATATTTTCATCCATTAAATGGGAGTGGGGGTTTAATTCCAGTCTCAGTCAGATATATATCTACATATTCAAATGTTGTACAAGCTGGGTAATACAATCCTAGTAACCAATAAGCAATTAACACATACTACAATTTTGCTAATGTGTACATAGCATGAGACAACATATACGGCTTGACCAGTTAAGTTACATAACAGGAAACATCTTACAGTCCTTACCTTTTGCTTAAGTTGTCAAACAAAAAGGATGCAGGGTGGCTTTCTTGCAATAACATGAAGCAATAATGGCATTAATGCCCACCAGGTACGATCAACCCAAAGTGATTGATATCAAAAAGAAATTGATTGAGTAATGATTGGTCATGTCAGTAAATTTCAGTCGATTGTTCAAGTATCTGATGGGTTCTCTAGGTATTTAGATTGATTTGTATCTGATGGTACTATGGAGCATGTGCAAAGAACCGATCGGCTGACAATACAAGACAACTAAACGATGCCTTACTTTGTTTTCTTACAGGGGGCTTCTGAGAACCCAGGTTTCAAATGTGAATTTCTGTTTTAAATAGCTAAAATATTATTCTTGATTTTTATATACATAAAGGCGGTTGTGAATGGTTCTCTATAAAATATTAGCAATACACTATGTATTGAGTCATGGATAGTGAGTCCACAATAGTAAAACCTCTGCTGTCAGTAAACACAGCAGTAAACACTGGTAATAAAAGACACGCCAATGCTGCACCTTTTCCTCCAGAAAAGAGAGGTCAGGGGAATGTTGCATTTCCCATACAGAGCTTTATGCAACCTATGGGCATGAAGTAACAGATGAGTGCATTTGCCATACAGAGCTTTATGCAACCTATGGGCGTGAAGTAACAGATGAGTGCATTTTCCATACAGAGCTTTTTGCAACCTATGGGCATGAAGAAATAGATGAGTACATTTTCTGTATTCTATGTGTGCCTAACAGCACTGCCCCATGATTTTGCTCTAGAAAATCAATGAATTAAGCATCAGAGGTGACCTGTCCTGATTACTATTTTTAAAGTTAGGCAGTTGCACACCTCCTATTAAACAATATATTTTCTTCTGCTCTTAATGATTGTTGTTTTAACCTCCCTAGAACTCTGCTGAGGTCTAGATTTCTGTACCAAAAGCGCACTATAGACTTAAATGAATTTTTTTGACGTTGTAGGCCTGTAACTTCCAAAAATATGTCCATACAAGGGTCTTGTAGACACTCTGAATATAATAATGTTTAAAACACACAATTATGTAAAAAAAAATGATATATATAATAAAAGGTATCATTTGAATGATAAAATCTCTAAAATACTTATTTTCGATTTCAGAACAGTATGTATTCATATTCATGTTTTTTTTATATTCATAATAACATTTTTATTCAATTTGAAATGTGTTTTGTGGTTTTTTTTTTACTTTGAATTGTATTAGATACAGTTATCGCTGTATCCAATACAATGACTTTTGGCACCCTCTCTCCCCTTGGTGTAATGAACACACCAGGGGAGAAAGGGTTAACTGCAAATGGCACATCTGGAAATCTCAATGTGTGTGATTTACATTTGAATGTCCATCCCCCGATGTGACATCATCACTTCACCGGTGGGGGGGGGGGGGGTCCATTCGCCTCCTCCAGCTCCTCCTTCAGTTCAGAGCCCCGTAGCAGCACAGAATAGTAAATCTGCGCTGCCGGGGCTCTGATCTTCTGACCTGATGGCTCCATATCATCCATTGCACCACAAGTCAGTTCTGGACGAGATGGAGCCGTCAGGAACGGCAGGGGGGTTAATATGTAAAGTACAAGAAAATCATGAATTACTTGGTCCACCCAAAATGTCTGCAATGCAATCATGATTCAAAACCTACAATAAAATATTCTTTATTTTAGGAAACTAAAAAATCATTCTAATGATACAAAAGCAGAGATTTCCCCCAGTGGGACTTTGCATGGACTGCTGGGTATGGTATCTGAGTACACATTGCTATAGATATACAAGTTTATTTTGGAGAAAATACAACATATAATTATTTTAGTGTGTGTGTCTACATGTTTCGCCAGAAGGCTTCTTCAGGACCACACTAAATATGTTGTTTGGTTTGGGTCTGCGAAGGAAAGAGATCACAATTACAATATCAATATATTATTCCACTAAAGCCCCCCATACACCTTCAGATTCCTCCATACAACTTTAATGAGACCTACCAACAACTATGTAGTATAGTGACCTCCCTGATAGAATACATAGTGATTGGAAGGTGTAGAAAGGTCCTCCTATTACATGGTTTTGGTACAAGAAAAGTTGGTTGTACAGAAGTTGCATGGTAATTGTATGTGGTGTATGGGGGGCTTTAGAGGGATAATATGAATCATTATAATGAAATCACTCATTTCAACCATGTCAACAAGGCCTAAAAAGAATGAAGGAATCACACTTAAATAATAGAAAAAGATAGTGGCCCTCAGAAATGTTCTACCTTTATGCTGGATTCACATCATTGCAGAAACATGCTTTGCACTGCCATTCCTCAGATAACCTTTAGATCTACCAACAACTATGTAGTGCCGGGTCCTCTGTCATTGAACACAGGTAGACTTGATGGTTTAGAAAGTCCCTCATATTACATGGTCTTGGTAAAAGAAAAGGAGATCTGAAGGAAATCTGACAGAAATCTAAAGGTGTATGGGGGCCGTAAATTTAATTTTACCCAATTTAAAACAAGTATAACACATCTTTAGGATATGTTCCCACATAGGCGATTAATCATGGTTTTAATTGTGCGTGACTATCGCTGTTGATCGTGTCCATTTAGTTGAATGGGCTTGTCCCCACTTCAATTAATGTCCGTGATTGGGCATGGACACGGTTGGATCAAGGTTCCCAATTCAGTTCTGATTGGGGGCGGCCGCGATTTGTTTGCCCTGATCGCTTCCCATAGAAATGAATGGACAAGTTTTTTGATCGCGTGTGGCCATTCATTCACTATGGGTGTGATTTTTGCTTAATGGGGTTGATCGCACCCGATTGTGTCAAGCGATTGACCAGGTGATTTTTACAAAAAAATGTCCCCCCACTCAGCAAAAATCGCACCCACAGAATATGAATGGATGCGATTTGTACAAAAACATTTTATCGTGTCCATCCCGTGGCTGATCACCTATTTGGCCTAACAGACCACAAAAAGGAAGGTGGATTTGGTATGTTTCTGCAGCTTGTCATTGACGCTTTTCACCAATATGAGCTTTCTCAAGAATAACTTCTCAAGAATCAATAACTGCATCCTCCGACCAATACCTCCGAAAATATTTTCTTTTTTTTTAAATTTAAACATTGTTCTATTACCATACATAGTTATGCTGGATACCTCGGATTGATAATGAGGTATCCAAAGCCAGCTGCCTGGATGTAAGAAATTTTCAGTAATAAATGCTGCAAAACTATGTACAATGTTTAAACTTCCTTCGTATATAGTTTCAGAGGTATTGGTCTGAGGATGCAGTTTCTTCTTGAGAAAGCCCATGTTGGTGAAACTTGTTGAAGACTAGCTGCAGGAACATGCCAATCCGCATGCCTTTGTGGGCTGTTAAGATGTGTTATACTTGTTGTCTTTGATAAAATAAAGCACATAGTGTATCCGTATCCTTAATTTGTTAGGAGCTAAATATGTGTTAAGCCCCCCATAGACAGGCAGACTCCTCCGTGCAACTTCTGTACAACCAACTTTTCTTCTTCCAAAACCATGTAATAGGAGGACCTTTCTACACCTTCCAATCACTATGTATTCTATCAGGGAGGTCACTATACTACATAGTTGTTGGTAAGTCTCATGAAAGTTGTATGGAGGAGTCTGCCTGTCTATGGGGGGCTTTACATAGCATTAAGCTTGTGTAACTTTATAATGAACTATAACATTTACAGAAAACACAATACTTATTTACTGTTGATGTAGCAAAGTATATTACAGTGAGCAGTGAGGTGTATACTGATGCTGAACACAGATTATTATCATTTAATATTTGATGCAAAATTAACAACTGTGTAATGAGAACATAAAATCTGCCCAGTAAAGAGTTTATTAGGTAAAGAGGCTTTCACACTATGTAGATGTTGGTGATTTTTACTGATTTGGCAGATTATCTGATTGTGACAAGCATAAACAGAGAAAGGAAAAACATTGGGTATTTCATCTATATTACAACAGTGCTCTGAGCCATTCGTCACACTGCAGCAGTTGGTCTCCTGCAAGATTATATGAATGATATGCTAGCGCCCCCTACTGCTTAATTCTGAAACAATATGGGAGAACAACCAACAAATTGCAAAAATGATCAATGGAATACCACAATTTTCCTGGCTTATTCCAATATCCGCTTATAAGGTATCAGCTCTGCTACCTTGACCCAAAATGACCACCTTCCAATTCCAAGACAGAGGAGTTTATGGTATTTGTGTTGTCCAACTACACTGATAGTTGCTGAGACAGGTCACAAAATCTTTGTTGAAATGGGTTAAAAGGAAAACTACAGCAATAAAGCATATTTTATTTATATATATATATATATATATATATATATATATATATATATATATATATATATATATATACAGTCGCACATTTTTGTGGAAAAAACAATTCTCAGCTTTTTATTAACATTTGAGCAAAAAGTGTAGTGTCCCAAATTATTCATACCCTTCACAAACTGTCACAGTCTCTGGGAAAATCCAAAGTTCTATACCATTCCAAATAGTCCAAATAGTTCTAAAGCATCCTAAATACCCTTTAATTATTGGGAACAGTTGTTTTAATCAACTCAACAGGTGAAAAACAGCAGCTCTCTGCAGTTGGTTTGTGGACAGTCATGGCTAAGACAAAGGAGCTCAGTGAGGACCTGCGGCTGCGCATTGTGGCTGCTCACAAGGCCATATTTAAATGTTTTGAAGTTCCAGTGCAAAGTATTATTAAAAAATACAAGATGTTCTGGTCGGAAGCCAAAAGTGACGCCTGTGCTGGCCAGGAGAATAATGAGAGAGGTGAAAAAGGATCACCACCAAGGCCATCCTGGTCAATCTGGGCTCTGCTGGTGGCAATGTCTCAAGGCAGAGAACCCAACGGACACTGCACACCACTGGGTTCCACAGATGCAGACCAAGGAGGACGCCACTTCTCCAGATAAGGCACACAAAAGCTCGCTTGGCCTTTGCAAATGCTCATCTGGACAAAGAAAAAGACTTCTGATCTTCTGTGTTATGATCAGATGAAACAATAATTTAATTGATTGGCCACAATGATGTTTCCTTTATTTGGAGAAGCCTTTAACCCAAAGAACACAATCCCCACTGTCACACATGGTGGTGGAAACCTAATGCTTTGGGGGTGTTTTTCAGCCAATGGACCAGGGAACCTAATCACAGTAAGCGGCACCATGAAAAAAAGGCAGTCTGCAGAGAAACTTGGGCAGCTGTGGACATTTCAGCATGACAATGACCCAAAACACACAGCAAAAGTGGTGAAGAAAGGGTTAGCAGACAGCATTATTGAGTTGCCCTGCCACAGTCCTGAGGTAAATCCAATTGAGAATCTGTGGGGGGAGCTAAAGATCAGGGTGATGGTGGGAAGACATCCCTCCAACCTGAAAGATTTGGAGATCATTGCTAAAGAATGGGCAAACATACCTGTGGAGACATGCAAAAACCAGGTCTGCAGTTATAGGAAGCGTGTCATTGCTGTAATAGCCAATAAAGGCTTTTCTATTGATTAGAGGGGTGTAAGGCAAAATAAAAAGTGTGATGCAGTCTGTTTCTAGCATTCACACAGATTTTCTTTTCCTTAATCCCTCTTATAATATGGTGCTTTACCCTGTTGATCCTGCCAAACTGACTCAACAAAGCTTTATAACACCCTGCTGCATGCTTTGTTCAAAAACGCAAATGCAGATGTAATGTTCAACATGCATGCGTTTTTGGAATATGCATTAAAGCACACCCTTAAGAATGCATATAGTGTGAAAGGGCACTGAAAGTAACAGTTTTTCATAAAAAAACTAAAAGCAGAACAGTTTTCATTATTTCAAAATGTTTAGCGGGGTTTCTGTTATTAACTGGATCATCAGTGAATAAACTGAAAAAAACCCCAGAATTATTTGGCCTTGTTGTCCTTCAGTTTAATTAAAGCGGACCTACTACCTCCGATTCTACTTTCTATTATTATATTAGGGTGGATTGGAGATCAAACCGAAAAAATTAAAAATCTTAAAAATTCCACAACGCTCCACGTCCCCTATGACATCGCGGCGTGGCTACCCCAAAGGCAGTCTACTTTCCCATATCCCTATGTGCCCAGTGAGCCACATCTGAATGGGCACAGAGGGGCGGATCGTTACCCAATTCAGATCCGGGAATGGAGCAAGCCCGGAAGAGTCTTGCTCCTCCATCTTGCAGCCTGGAGGTTCGGACACTCCAGGCATGGTGGTGTGGGAGCGTGCAGCCAGGAAAGGTAAGTATTTTTTCTTTTTAGGGGTCGCTGTCCCTGGAGGAAGACCCAATGTAGGTGAGTAATGTTTATTTTTTTATGGGGTGTTTAAATCCGCTTTAAACCTAAATAAATCTACATAGAAGCACTACTGACACCAAAAATCTAGGCAGGTTTACTGTAAACAAAAAGGTCATGAAATACCAAGAGACTGAATATCTGGATGAATAGAAAGGACGTATTTATTTAAGACAAAAAAAACCCATATATATATATATATATATATATTAAAAAAATATATTGTGCTTTAGAATTGTAATAAAGTACGATTTGATGTATGTATAGGGATCCAGTTGTATGTCTTCCTGCCTATTGTCAGTATAATACATTTATTTCCTCTATGTGATTATGTTAGTAGTATCCCGGGAGATTTTGGTCCCCGCCCGGCACACAGCGAGCAGCCTGACAGGACGGCGCCTCCCCCATTCTTACAGGAGCGCGCCACAGCCCACTGAAAGACTGCCGGCCGCGGCATTTATACTACCCGGCAGGGCACGCGCGGCCATGAGTGCTTCTCAGTGGCCTGCGGCGAGCGCATCCTGAAGAATGGCGGAGGAGGCGCACGCCTGTCAGAGGACTATGTGTGCTGCCGCTCGGCCGGCACGCCTATCAGAGAGGCAGGCCGGACGCGACCGACGCAGGACGGCGCGATGACGACATCGCGTCATGACGTCTAATCGCGCAGAACCCGGCTGAAAAAAAAATCTGGTGGAGGAACGTGCGTCTCGACGTCATGTTAGCAGGGGGGGGTTACGGGGGGGGGGGGGGGGGGGGGGGGGGGGGGGGGGGGGGCGGGGGTGCTGGGGGGGGGGGGGGGGCGGCGGGGGGCGGGGATCAGGTGGGGGGGGGGGGGGGGGTGAACTACGCAAGAGACCCTACTGTGGTCAGGTTTAGAGGGATTAGTGAGCTTCTCGATTTTGATCGGTTCCGATATTGGCTCGTAAATAGCATAATCGGAGATCGGCGCAAAAAAAAAAAAGCCGAGTCACGGGCGGGCGTGGCCTGACGCCGAGCTGGCATGGAAGCCCCCTGCTCTGGAGCACTACCTCCAATCTTAACCCCGTTTTCCGCTGTTCCTCCCGGCCCATCCTTCACACTCCCTGCTCCCCAAACCTCACACATCAAACCAGGCATTGGGCTACATCCTACCCATCCTAACTCCTGTTGACAGTTTGGCGGTCGGCAACGCTGGCAACTTACGCGGACCCGCCGGCCGAAAAATTTAGGCCCCGAGATGTCGGCACTACTAGCGCCAGGATGCTCCGGTCTGGTTGCCCTTGCGACCCAGCCTGGAAACACTCTCTCCAGCTACACCATCGCCTGCTCACTCTGAGACTGGACCACCGGGCGAGGGCCTCGTCCGCTCCCTTCCACTGCCCCAACGGACACACCGCCCCCCAGTGGGACCAACAATCAGAAGCACTCTGGGCTCTCGGGAGGCAGGAAACTGAGGGCCGGGGTCCTCAGGTTGGGTATGCCCTAACTCATGCTCGGTGGTCGTTTGCCCACTCCTACTAAACGGCGCGCTTCTGGTTACGATGTGATGGCCGATCCACTTCCACGGTCTCAACCCCCCCAACAGGTTTTTCTCCAGCCCTCATCTTTGTATCCTAGTCCTATTCCTATGGGTGTGAGTGACAGTGTATGGGCAGACACAATAGTGGGGGCAACGGTTGAAAGTGCCGAAAGAAATGAGTAATGAAAGCGATGTTAATAAGGGACAATTGAGCGCCCTGAGCTATTGCGATGTACTTTCTAAGTGTAATATACAGTGGACCTTCTGCATACCCCTCCCACCCCATTCCCCCCACATGATATAACAGCACACAAATCGCCCCCCACCATACTATACAGCGCACTTACTGCCACCCACTAATTATGCCAGGCGCACACACTACTGCCCCCCATATATACAGTGCCATTCCCTGCCTTTTGTGATCGGCATGTGATCGGCAATCGGTTGATCAGGACCCAAACCCCAAAAAATGGCTGATCGGAGCATTCTTATTAGGAGATGAGTTCCGAATTTTGCTAACTTTGTGAGCTGATTGCAAAGCCTCTGAAAATGGTATCATCACTGAAATTGGTAGAGATGTAGAGAAGGGTTGTAGGAACATTTGAAAGAAAAATTTTGCTCTAGCACATGGAGTTTTTGCATAAATTAAGTCGAAATTCTGATTTTCGAAATTTTTACTTGCCTTTGAACTTAATTTGTGAAAAAGCTATTCGTGTTAGAGACATACTTTCTTTTTTGGAGTATACCCCCAACCCTTCTCTACATCTCCAGCAAGTTTGGTGATAATACCATGTTCAGAGGCTTTGCAATTAACTCAAATCCGTCGAAATGGTCTAATTTGTTTTAATTCGACCATCTCTAGTCAGGTTGTGAGGGGCATATGTTTAAGTATGGGGTGTCAATGTCAAACACAGAGCGGGCCAAATATTAAAAACTTGGACAAAGCCACGGGCCCACCTTGATATCTATTCAAAAGTTATCTACATTTGAATACGTCTTTCCTCCTCAACAGATATTATGACATTTCTATTCTTTATATAGAAACAAACGTAATGTTTGCTTAAACGTTAAATCTTGAAGAAGCACTATAGCACAATATATGTATCTACATATCTGAAATATTGCAGAGCAGATATAATTACAGCATCATTTTGGTATAATTTCTGTGTCCCCGGCACAGTACAGAATTAAGGTGACAACTCTGAAGGGATAACTGTTCTGTCATACACAGCGCATGCGGGAAAGGTCTGCACATGCGCAGTGAGCGCCCATCGGCCCCTTTCCTACAATGACAGAACCCCGCCGCCGCTGTCACAACAACAAACCCACAGCGGAGCATTGTGGGAAGTGACAGAAGCTTTAGGCGGGTTGTTAAAATGGCGCCGCTGTAGTGACGGTTAACGGCTAAGGTTGCTGCAAGAAGCTGTCCGGGGTGTTCGCCTTTTATTGTGTCCTTCCGGAATGGCGGCACCGGAGCAGAAGTCCCCGAATGTCTTGCTGCAGAACCTGTGTTGTCGTATTCTCGGCAAGGGGGAAGGTAATCCTTGCAGCACCGGGTCTCCATGCTTCACTGCTGTGTGTGGGTGGTAGAGGGTCTGTGATACATCAGGAGGAAATGTCCCGTCATTGTGCCGAGTGATGGGCGGGAAGCTGGATAGACTGTCGTCATCAGGGGCTACCAGGCTGTTCTATGGGGGTGTCCCATTCATTCATTGTGTTCTGGGTATAAGGTCTATTCCATGGGGCTGTCCCACATATCTATTCCATTGGGATGGTCCATAATATGTTCAGGAGCTGTTCTGTGGGGCTGCCCCATAGGTTTATTTTGTTCTATGAGGGTGTCCCACATACCTTGTCTCTTTTATTCTGGTGTCCCCCCAAATCAAAACTGTTCGATGGGGGTGTCCTGTGTATCCAGTCTATTCTAATGAGGGTGTACCACATACCTTGTCTCTTTTATTCTGGTGTCCCCTAATCAAAACTATTCTAAGGGGGTGTCCTGTGTATCTAGTCTATTCTATGAGGGTGTCCACATAACTTGTCTGTTTATTCTGGTGTCCCCCAAATCAAAACTATTCTAAGGGGGTGTCCTGTGTATCCAGTCTATTCTATGGGGGTGTCCCACATACCTTGTCTGTTTTATTCTGGTGTCCCCCAAATAAAAACTGTGTCCGGTGTAGCCAGTCTTTTCTATGAGGGTGTCCCACATGCTTATTTTGTTCCTGTGGGTGTCCCCCACCAGTGTTCTCCCCAGAGCAGATTGGCTGGGCGGCCCGCCCGGGAGATTTTAGTCCCCGCCCGGCAGTTCCGTCCCACTATACCAGGGGTCGGCAACCCCCGGCTCCAGAGCCGCATGTGGCTCTTCTTCATCCTCGGCCGGAGTCCTTCAGTGGCTGCGGCGCGCTCCTGAAGAATGGGGAGGCGCCGCCTCTCAGGCTGCTCGCCTCAGAGGATTTGTGTGCTGCCGCTGGCCGGCAGCCTATCAGCGAGGCCGCCGGACCGGTGCAGGCGGCGCGATGACGTCATCGCGCCGCCCGGCTGAAAAAAAATTCTGGGGAGAACACTGCCCACATACCGGCTGAAAAAAAATTCTGGGGAGAACACTGCCCACATATCTTGTCCTTTTGGGGGTGTTCCACGCCTGGTCAGTTTTGTAAAAGTGTGGTCCCATGTATACAACCTGTTCTATGTAGGGGTGGTTCCAATGAGATGTTCAATGCATCTTGTCTGATCTATGGGGGTTGTCCCACTCATCTAGGGCGCCCCACATAGCTAGTCTAGGGGTTTCCCAGCTTTGTAAATTAACAACCCAACCACAGTTACCATCCTGGGAAACAACTTGGGAGACTAGGGGTAAGCACATTGCACATGGCGACCGATCATGTGTAATAAATTCCTGACCTGATCCTGACATATAGCTTAAAGCTAGCCATACATGGATCAACTCCATTCTTGATTCAGTTGTCTTGTAAAATTGAAATATCGACTAGCAATATAACATGGATCAACGGTGTTGTAATTGCAAAACCGACTGCTTAAATTAAATTCCATTTCTGTTCTAAAGTTAAGGGCACAAGTGCATACAGCAAAATACAAAAATAATAATCAGCAGAAACTTTACATGACTGATCGCAGCTCTTTCATTTTTGTTGTAAATTTTCTGCTTTGCTTTGGAGTTCAAAGGAATCGATTTAAATAATTTCATGTAAAAAAAATCAATGTTGCTGCCCCATCAGAGAACACCCTGTGTATTTGTATCTGTCCATGGCTATATGGCAGTTATCGCCAACTGAAAGTTTGTTTCAGAGACGTAAAAAGAGAGACTTCAGAGACTGTGTCAGTTATTTTTACTTCTTTTTCAGAATATCTAAATACTTCACTAAGGGGCTGGGCATGGGATTCTGTTTCTTCTTATGTGTCTTGTCTCTCGCACACATTTCTATTTCTTGGGCTTCATTAACAGTATTAAGATGACCCCCCAACTTTTACAGTTAAAATATAGAGTTTGTTATATACTCGCCATATAAGACTACCCCATCTTCCTACGCTCACCAAATGAAAAAATGTATGTCTACTCTGACTTTCAACCCACAGATCTCCAACACCCTTAGAAGTCTGATCTTTTTTTGTATTAGTAAGGATAGGATAAGTGAAAGCATGTATGCAGCAGAGTAGTGCTTTATGCTAATAGGGAAGCAATATTTTATAGGGGGCTTTTAGAAGGAAGGATTATGCTCAGGGACCTGAAAATTTGCATGGATATAGTCTTAGGTTCTACCATGCAGGGATTTAAAGATATGTGTTCAATGTAGGCAAGTTAAATGTTGCATATAGGAGTATATCACTGGCCATGAAAAAGCATTGTCTGGTGGCTGGAATTTAGCTGAAATGTAACTTATAAGTATTATAGCTAGAGGGGTGTAAGTAGTAGTAGGTGAGCATTACTGACCCTGAAAGTTTCATCATTATACTAGAAATGGTTTTCCTGCTATGAATGTTCAAAGTTACAACAGAGCTACAGCGTGTGTTCTCCGTGAGTAGCATCCTGTAGCCATGGTAACACTGCTCTCTGCTACAATGTATCTTAGTCAGCGCTGGCAGCTTCAGGCAGCACGATACAGTAACCGGCTCGCACAGATACAGTAACGGCTCCCAGAGATGGTCCCCTGCACCCCCCCAGCCTGCGGCACCCGGCGTATAAGACGACCCCCGACTTTGGGGAGGACTTTAAGGTACTGAAAAGTCGTCTTATACGCCGGCATATACGGTAATTCTTGGTGTTTGACAAAGTGATACACAGTTAATAATTCACAATTGTGTAACATATCTATACTGTAAACATTCCCTAAATAAAGACTGCTCTGTTTTGGCTGCATTGTTTTGAGCTGTAGTAAGGTAAATACAGCAATAAATTGTGTATTTTTTGTACCGGAGATCTGGTGTGTGTGCAGAGATCTCTGCAATGTAAAGGAAGACTTAAGCAAAGTACAGATGTGAATATATGGGCCAGATCCATGGCCGTTTCCAGCGCCGTGCGCGCTCACAGCCATCTATCTGGCCCATATTATATGCGGCCATGGCTGTTTGCGAGCGGGACCAATCAACCCCACTCAAGAAACAGCCAAATCAGACATGACTGTTAAATACGGCCGATGTCCATTGCTTTGCATGGAATCCATGGGTCTCCATATGTGGCAGGGCCCTACTGTCCAGCTGAGGTGCCATCTTGGCTGCCATGGTAATGCACAATTAAATATTGTACCAGGCATTTAGGTGCTCGAACTTCAGTTGAGAGTGGACATGAGCAGAGAGTGAACCTTGACAGTTATCACAACTGTTATTTTTTTGGACTATAAGATGCACTTTTTACCATTAAAATCAATAGAGAACTGTTTTTTTTTTTATTTTTATAGCCCCAGCCATCCTGGGAGCAACAGCTATGCATCCCAGGAGGCAGAAATGTGTTACATTCTCTCCAGCTAAAAAACACTACAAAGAGAACTTATGAAGAGACACATTTTACAGTTGGATAGTATGAGTTGTGTGTTTACATTAACATTCTGCATTGCAATAAATACATTTTGTAACAAAGACTCATATCTCCTCCCATATGCAAATAGCTACTCATGGATAAGTTGTTCGTGCCAGATTGTAAAATGTGTCTCTTCATAAGTTGGTCAGTGTGTTCAGAGCATGGATACTGCTAGTGTATAGACACATGGTAAAAATTTTCAGCCCTGCAGTGAAGACCTCCCTCCTGGCACTGGCCTTTTGGCTAGAGGAAAACAGAGTGACTACTGCATGATCCAGTCCTGAGTACTTTGCTGGAACATTCATTTGACATCTGATGGCTGTGTCTCTGTTTTTTCTAAAATTTTCTCCTCAAAACTTTGGTTGCGTCTTATAGTCTGAAAAATACAGTATTTTGGGAGCAAACTAGTTTGGATGTTTATCTTTTGAATGTACAGCTGGATCTTACAATAGTGTAGGACAATATTCCTAAACATAATCGCTCCTTTTCCCATTTTTGTTTCCCATCTTAAAACCAATAGGTAAATAAATGGAAATAGAATTTTGTATGAATTATATAATTTGCATGGGTGAAAGAGAATAGAACCTTAAGCATGATTTAGTTAAAATGTATTTGCTTTTTTCATGCATGTTGAACTTATTGACATGTTTTGACACCTTCTTCCTGATTGCAGCCGATGTTGCCCAGCAGTTTCAGTATGCAGTCCGCGTCATTGGCAGTAATTTTGCCCCAACTGTTGAAAGGGATGAATTTCTTGTTGCTGAAAAAATTAAAAAAGAATGTAAGTGTATATTATAATTTTTTTCATTGACATATTGGGAGTTTAAGGGGAATGGGAGGGGAGTAAGGCAAATGGATACAGCATATTCATTCTTTTGATAAAATAATGCACATTGCTGTGCTGAACTGTTTAAAAGCATGTGTAGTCATACAAAAAAATGTAGGAGAGTTCCCCTTAAGGTTATCTGTAGTCTTTTAAGTGGCTAGCGGTCGCCTGTTCTAAGCAGGAGAAAAAATAATTAGATACTCAATGAAACCCAATTACATTAAATACTATAAAAGTCTGAAAACCAATTACCCAAAGACCTTCACCTGGCTGTCATTCTGTAAACTTTTTACTTAATTTTGTTGGAAGAAACCATGATAAGCTCTCCTTTAAAACTCCTTTTTTTTTATTAAAGAAAGTCTGCGTTATGGCTGAACGGTTAGTCACTCTATCATTAGGAATATGCAAAATTAAAATAGCCAGATTGCACATGCAAACTCATTTCCCTACCATGGGGATCCCGACGTAGCACTTTGCCTGCTCGGCGGATGCTGTGTCTTCACTGTCGATGCCGTTCTGTCGATGCAAGGCTCAACGTAGTCGAGTACGTTGAGCCTCTGCATCGGCGGATGTGTAAACAGCATCCGCCGAGCAGGTAAAGTCTATGTGCTCCGATTAAGGAGGGGGTCCCTACGTATGTGAAAACAAACCCTTATTAAGATAGGAATACTTAAATTCTGACATCTAAATATATATCCCACCATTTTTCACCCATTCGTAACATTGGTTCAGCTGTTTGATGGTGTTCCTTCAAAAAACAATTATTTATTTTGAACACATTGTGATGCACATCAGTACACATTAACCTCCCTAGTGGTTTGCCCGAACTCAGTTTGGGCACAGTTTGATCGCCGATCAAACTGTGCCCGTACCAGGATCGGGCAAAACCGCCATCTCCCTGTGTGCCGGTGGCTCTGTAGTCTTCAGTGTCATCTGTGACGCCGAAGGGGGCGGGGGGGGGGGCGGCGCCATAGACCTCCATGTTAATGTTGTTGGACGGAGAGCCGGCAAGCACGGCGGAGTACAGTGTACTCCGCCGCGATTGCCGGTGACATGAGGTTTTCGTGCCATAAAAAATTGCGCGAAAACCTCAAACCGCCCAAGAGGGTTAAGACAACCAAGCCACAAAAATGCATATACGCTTGGCTATATGTTACATTGCATTCATAGCGTGAAAGTTCTCTTGGAGCTGTGAAACACTACTTTTTACTACAAATTAAAAGGTGTTTTATGTCTTGTTGAGTGTTAAATATTGGGTCTTTTTTCTTCTGTAGTTGTTCGTCAGAGAAGAGAGGCAGATGGGGCTCTGTTTTCAGAGCTGCATAGAAAATTGCAATCACAAGTAAGTACAGTATATCAAAAGGTACATTTTACATATAAGCCACTGTATGTTTGTGTAGGTAGTAGAGACATTTTGTATTGATGCCTATCTTTTGTGGAAGTGTATGACCATGAGGACCATGGGGGTGGGGGTTGGTCACTGGCATGGTGGTAATGTTAGGAGTGAGAAGATGGGTAGCCCAGACTGAAGAAGTGGGTTTTCAGCGCTGTTTTTATAGTGTTAAAAGTAGAAGCAAGTCCAATGGGGCGATGGAGAAAGTTGCAAATAGTAGGAGCGGCTCTAGAGAAGCCTTGAAGCTGTGCATGTAAAAAGTGTCGATGTCATTA
The DNA here is from genome assembly GCA_036250615.1 of Ptychadena robeensis. Classification (NCBI taxonomy): domain Eukaryota; kingdom Metazoa; phylum Chordata; class Amphibia; order Anura; family Ptychadenidae; genus Ptychadena; species Ptychadena robeensis. Next base: position 69,503,729 of record CM070033.1, on the reverse strand, counting down.
AGTGTATTTATGTACCAGGTTGGAAGTGTAAGTGGGACAAGAGGTGTGGAGTGATTTTTTTAGCATTTCCCTTCAAAGTAATTTAATGTAAGCTGTAACTGGCCATTCTGATATGCACCCCCAACATCTTGACCCCTTGACAGGTGCATGATGGTGGCTACTTGCACTTCTCGGTTATTTCGTGTATAGTGTTTAGGTATGGAGAAGATAGATTTCAGGTGTTATTTGTGTCCATTGGGCACTGATCATATCGTTTCTGTTTGATTCTTTCTGTTGGATTGGTTTACATCCGGTGTCCCTTTTGATTGCTGGTGTCTGATTCCTCCTGGTGGTAGCACTATATTCCAATGATTCAATTGAGCAAGGACTGCATATGTTTAACCTCCCTAGCAGTCAGCCCCTACTGCACCTTTTTTAACTTTCTGAGCATCATGAAACTCAGCCCCAGTCAACTAGAGCCACACTCTAGGTCTCGTCGTCTGCTTACGGTGGTCGGGAGCATCGGCATGTATGCCGATGCTTCCGGGTCCGCCCCCGATCGCGTCACCGGTGACGCGAAGGGGGCGGGGGTAGGCGGCGCCATAGACCTCCGTCTAACTGGAGGGTCGTCGCTTTTCTTCAGCATAAGTCTGGTGTCTCCAGTGACGCCTGACTTATGTGTAGGTCCTCCAGCTGAGCAGGAAATCGCGGAGGAGCATATTGTGCTCCGCCGCGATTGCCCGTGGCACGGTAATGAAAAAACCGTGCCAAGTGCGAAACGCTCAGGAGGTTAAGGTATGAGCGATCACAGCAGAGTACTCTGCTTTAAATTCCCGATCACCCCCCGCCCCTGTTCACATGTGGGCTGGGAAACCAACGGCCCTTTATTATAATGGAAGTCTATGGCGTGGCCTAGCTTCTTTAGCATGACAATGACCCGGAAGGGGCGGTTTCAGAACCCTGGAAATGCTGCTGCTGGTTAGAGAATGGCCGTAGCTTTCTGGGGGTATTTCTTGTAGTGATTTGAGACTAACCCAAACTCTGGACGAACTGGGTTTGTCACAACAGCTAGGGTGGTTAAAGAGCTATCTTCCCAAAACAATTCAGTTTGTTTAATCCAGTTTTGCCAAAGAGCATGTATTGGTGTGCCTATGCAAGGGACATTATATTCCTCTGTTCCAATTAGGTACAATTAGATTGAACAGTGAATGGTGACAGCAGGTTAACTTTGTGTGCACTATAAGATGCACCCCATACATTTGGAGAGAAAATAGGTCATTCACATTAATTGAATATACAGCATGTTCTAGAAAAGTAGACAGGGCTGGATCATGCAGTATTCACTCTATATTCCTCCAGCCAAGCTAAAAGGCCATGGGGAAGGTTAATTCCAGCACAGAATGTGGCACTGAAACTTAAGCATGTGTGTATAGACTAGCAATACCTGTTCTCTTAACCCACTGACCAACATATAGGGCGTTTTATTTTACAATCTGGCACTAACAATTCACCCATGAGCGCCAATTTACATATGGGTTGAGTCTGTTTTTTTAATAATGTAATTCTTAATGTAAATGCACAACTCATACTATGGAAATAGCCTCTTTAGCACAACTCATTGCATCATTGGTCACTATTTTTACATTCCTTCCTTTTCCAGTGTGAGCTCTGCTGTACAGGCAACCTAAAGAGGTGGATTCTAAATCAATATGTTAATGCTATACTAATGAATTAGGGACATGTTTAAATGTCTGGAAAATATTCTGGAGCCCAGATTTATCTGTGCTTTGAGGCTAAGAAAAAAATTTAAGTATTAAAAACATGTCTTTGGTTCTGATGTGTCGGTATAAGGAATTTGCCAGTATGTTCCTTTAAATGGCTTTGCTTTGTGCAGTATTTTGCTCCCAATGGAGAAGCATAATGATGCATTGATTGGGTGACACACTTTAATGCACAGCTTGATGGCATTATTTTAAAAATGTTAGCGGAATTTTTATAGCCTGTATCTTTCTGCTGTGTAAGTCTAATGGATTGTCTTTTCTCTAGACATAGGAAGGGCATTTCTGCTATTATAAACGTGGTGGTTTTTTGCTGTTATTTTAAACCATCAAAACCTTTTAGTATCCGTGATCATAGGAAACGTCTTGCAAGGGATAGATTTTTGTATTTGATTTTGAACATTACAGGCTCAATTCTTTAGTGACCGTTTATTTTTAGAGTAATCTTGTTTTACTATGTTACTGATTTTTTTGAATGTGCCTTTCACATTTTGCAGCTTTTTAGTAGCTAGTATTTTCTGGTTGAAGGTTAAGATAGTATTGATTATAGAAAGTGACAAAAGGGGATGTAAGTAGTTCAATGCGTTTTATCTCACTTTTACTTGGCATTAATGGCTTTTTGACATGTAAAAAAGAATTCAGTTTTCATGGTAGTAGTTTTTGTTTTGTAGGTTTGATTGTAGTAGTAAGATTGGTACAACAGTCTGAATTGAGCTGCTAAAGCTTTTGCATTTACTTACAAATGAGAAATCTTGCAGAGACTTGCAAGATTTATTGGTTAAGAGATTGTTTCTAATGTATTAATTGATAGTACCAATTATGAAAACTCCTTTTGCTTACTTGTTTTGAACGAGTGGAGTATGTTCCAGGGCCATTATTTGTTCAAGCTCTAAGGAAATGAAAGTATGTTGCTTATAAGTCAAATATATATTTATTTTTCGCTAATTATTTTCCTGGACAGCACTCGGGAGTGGCTCCACCAACCCAAAATAGGAAATACATTGCTCCCATGATATGAAAAGAGAATCTCTTGTCGGCATATGTAATTTCTTCCCTTATACCTGGCAGAACAACAACAACCCTTTGACCATTGGATAGGCAGGGGCCTCCACCCCCATTCTGCTAGATAAGCAGGACAGTGGACCAGAAGGTTATCACCATGGATGTCATTTGGCCTATTCTGTCTGGGCTTCAGCCCCCACCTATCATCCCTTGTCTCCCTAAAAATTTTGTTGCATATTCAATACTTGCTTATTCCTTCCTTCAACTGTAAAATGGTCGCCCTTGTCTTTCTTAGTCCTAAAATTGATACATTACAGTGGGTTCATTAGTCTCCCTTTGGGTAGACAATTAGCACCCTACCCACTGACCAGCATCTCCAGTCATGAGTTCTGAGTGAGAAATGACTTACTTGGCTGGCACTTCTCTCTTGTAGGTGAGGTACAGGGGGTCATCCGCAGTGTTGACACTGGAAAATGGCAGATTGTTAGTATATACCTGCTGATTCTTAGCCCTCAGGATTCTGCTGTTCGCTTGACTTCATAGGGTAAGGTACTTGGTAACATCACTGATGTATACAGTGGGTACAGAAAGTATTCAGACCCCTTACATTTTTTACTCTTTATTATATTGCATCCATTTGCTAAAATCTTTATTTTTTTCCTCATAAATGTGCAAACAGCACCCCATATTGACGGAGATACACAGAATTGTAGACATTTTTGCAGACTTATTAAAAAAGAAAAACTGTCCTAAGTATTCCAAGCCTTTGCTGTGACACTCATATATTTAACTAAGGTGCAGTCCATGTCTTCAGATCATCCTTGAGATGGTTCTACACCTTCATTTGAGTCCAGCTGTGTTTGATTATACTGTTTGGACTTTATTGGGAAAAGCCACACACCTGTCTATATAAAACCTTACAGATGACAGTGCATGTCAGAGCAAATCAGAATCATGAGGTCAAAGGAACTGCCTGAAGAGCTCAGAGACAGAATTGTGGCAAGGCACAGAACTGGCCAAGGTTACAAAAACATTTCTGCGGCACTTAAGGTTCCTAAGAGCACAGTGGCCTCCATAATCCTTAAATGGACCGACCCAAAGATCACTGTGGCTGAACTCCAGAGATGCAGTCGGGAGATGGGAGAAAAGGAAGTCAAACATCACTGCAGCGCTCCACCAGTTGGGGCTTTATGGCAGAGTGGCCGGAAGGAAGCCTCTCCTCAGTTCAAGACACATTAAAGCCCACATGAAGTTTGCTAACAAACACCTAAAGGACTCCAAGATGGTGAGAAATGAGATTCTCTGGTCTGATGAGACAAAGATAGAACTTTTTGGCCTTAATTGTAAGCAGTATGTGTGAAGAAAACCAGACTCTGCTCTCACCTGTCCAGTACAGTCCCAACAGTGAAGCATGGTGGTGGCAGCATCATGCTGTGGGGGTGTTTTTCAGCTGCAGGGACAGGACAGCAGTCAAGGAATAGATAAATGCAGTAAGTACAGGGATATCCTGGACAAAAACCTTCTCCAGAGTGCTCAGAACCTCAGACTGGGCTGAAGGTTTACCTTCCAACAGGACAATGCACACAGCTAAAACAACAAAGAAGCGGCTTCACAACAACTGTTCCTGAATTGCCCAGCCAGAGCCCTGACTTGAGCAACTGAGCATCTCTGGAGAGACCTAAAAATGGCTGTCTACCAACGTTTACCATCCAACCTGACAGAACTGGAGAGGATCTGCAAGGAGGAATGGCCGCGGATCCCCAAATCCAGGTGTGAAAGACTTGTTGCTTCTTTCCCAAAAAGACTCATGGCTGTATCAGATCAAAAGGTGCTTCTACTAAATACTGAGCAAAGGGTCTGAATACCGTGTGATAAATCTGCAAAAATGTCTACAGTTCTGTGTCTTTCTGTCATTATGGGGTGCTGTGTGTACATCCATGAGGGGAAAAAAGAACTTAAGATTTTAGCAAATGGCTGCAATATAACAAAGAGTGAAACATTTAAGGGGGTCTGAGTACTTCTGGTGATGAGATGAGACACTGCACAGAAATTTAGGATATGATGCAATGGAAAATAGTCACAGCTAAACTAGTTTACAGTTTGTATAAGCATATGTACATTTGCTTTCCTGTCTAAATAATTTGATACCCATCCATTACGTTATGTAATGTTTAAACCTCTGGCAAATTAAATGGGTACATCACCAAGTGAAAAATGTCCAAATTATTTCAATATTTTGTTTGGCCACCATTTCTTTCATTAATAATGAAGCAGACATTAATGGGGGTGGTATGACAGAACATCTTACCCCACCCCGCCTGATCACGCCCATAGAAAGTGAATGGGTTCGGGTACAATGACATGCAATTTTTAACCCTGCTCATTCACGTCTATGGCCACGATCGACTGTGGCTGAGGGCCACGATCAAAACCGCAGTGAGCTGAGTTTTTAGATCGCAGGCAGCGCCTGATCGTTGCTGATTGGTGCCGCCTGCAGATGTAGGGATGTCCCCATTCCAAATACATGGTCGCGATCTCCACTATAGTGGGGACAAGCCCTAACTGTAGGAATGTTTCCGGCTCTTGAGCTTTAGATCTCATTCTCTAAAATAGGCAATCTGTGTGATAGGTTGTTTTGTCTTCCAACGGCACAGGTCCTTCTATTTGCCAAGTACCAAGTTCATTTGTGTTTGGATGTTAAACATTCTGTCTTATTGTATTGATGGGTATATTTGTGAATATTGATATTTGTGAAAGATCCCTTTGAGTTTTTCTGACACACCAGCTACATATGACATTATGGAAATTGCTCTGCTTCTGCCCTTTGCTTGAATGTGCTCTTTGTTTTTGTCTTAATATCCCTTTTAAGAGACATCTGTGTTAAGAACAAAATTGTATCCTGTTTTGGGTCCTTCCTAAAGCTAGCCATACCACATACAGTCCATCAACTTTTTTTGATCAATTTTTTATGTAATTTGACTCGACCAATTTAAATATTGACTTTCTAACCCCTATTAAAACTAGTAGTTGATGCAAAACAGATTCCTTAAATTTCTTCCCTTTTCCAGTTATACATAATGATGTGTGCGCATTCTCTATAATCTGACTCGTAATTGGTACTTGCCCAACAGTTTCTGTAACCTTCAAAATATACTTTATATCTGATAACCAATTTTTTTTACTACTGTTTTAGGGGGTCGTGAAAAACAGATGGTCAATTCTTTATCTTTTGCTTAGCCTTAGTGAAGATCCCCGAAAACAACCAAACAAGGTAAGCCTATCAATTGTTTTTTTTATATTTCTGTTTTTCAAGTGGAACTGGGCTGTATAAACCCAGCTTGACCTTAAAGTGAATGTGGTTGCTGACTGCTGAAATTGGCAATTTCAGAATTTCTAGTGTCTCAGGGTTTAAAATGTTTTTTTTTCTTCTGCATTTGTATTTTAGGTATCCAACTATGCAACTCTGTTTGCTCAGGCCTTGCCTCGTGATGCTCATTCAACACCATACTACTACGCAAGGCCTCAAACCCTCCAACTAAATTACCAGGACCGAAGTGGCCAGTCTGTACAGAACTCGGCTGCTTTGGGCAGTAGTGGGATTGGAAGTATTGGGATGTATTCTTTAAATGGACCAACCCCCCCACCACAGTCTTTTGTCCCTGGGTAAGTTGCTATTATTCTTCAGAACTTTTATTTTCCTCTAAAGTCCAGTATAAAAAATGGGGACTGACTGGACATGATGCAAGGCACTATAGTTCATAGAAACATCACATCTTACCAGCTGGAAGCACAACAAAGGGACAAAACTTTTACTGACCAGATCATGTGAGCAAAACTGCAATCCTACCTAAAATGTGAGCCTTTGTGAAGAAGTATGGCTTGAAGACAAGCATAGTGCTTTCTTTGGTTCCTTCATTTGCTGCTCAAGCCATCACAATGTGTAATGAAGAGTATATCGTGATGTATAGGCTGTTACGACTAGGCCCCCTAAGTCTCTCTTTAGCTAGAAATTTTTTTTTTTTTTATGATTGAGTCTAGTGCTGGACCGCAATCCTATTGTGAGAAAGCCTATATCAGACCATTAGCTGTGTAACTATTATCAAGGTTTAAAGAGTTTTACTTTCTTTAAGTTTCATAGAAAATATATAGGACTCGCTTAACAAGGTAGCATTGCTTCTATTTGGTTTTGCAGTTTGTAAAAAAAATAGATTTCCTGGCAAGTTCTTGTCATTTATATTTCTTCCTAATATTCTTCTTAATGTTTCTTCTTTCCATCCCAGTCAGTCATATCAAGCTCCAGCAGTTGGTGAATCCCTCCGTCAACAGTTGGGTACACGGCTTGCATGGACTTTAGCAGCTGGTCAACAGGCAGCTTTGCAAAATGTCACCAACAAAGGCCTTCCAAACACTGTGTCCCGTAATGTGCCAAGAACCAGAAGGGAAGGAGAGACAAGTGGTGAGTACTACTGTGTGTTTTTTTTTTTGTTTTTTTTGTATGGTTCTGTACACACATCCCCACACACACACACATCCCCACACACCCATCCCCACACACCCATCCCCACACACCCATCCCCACACACCCATCCACACACACTATCCCGAGAAATAGCCTTAACTGTGCAGCCCACCTCCTGATCTACATAAAGGTCAGTGCTGTGGAAAGTGTGCTCTGTGACAATAAAGTAGATTGTCGTACAACTGATGTCTTGGCTAGTCCGTTTACATCAGATTTAACAAATATGCCCTGTTTGCAGTGCTTGCTTTTAAGGTCTCTATTAACCTTTAGCCATAAAGATTTCTTGAAAACCCTGTAGACTCTAAAGTAGTTGATTGATCTGGTTTATATTAAATAGGCTTAAGATGAATAAATTTGGGATTGGACTATAATCTAAATATGGAAATGTGCTGATAGGGAACTGTTTTAAAATGCTGCATTGAAAGGTGGTTTCCCCAAAACTGCAGATGACACGGCTCTAGTAAATATTGCAGTACGGAACCTTCAGGCAGTACATATAAGAAAAAAAATTAAATGCTGAATATGTAACAATAATTTTTATTGGCATTGATAAAGGTGGGAAATGAGAAGTTTTTTGATATTTTTTTGCCTTGTTATAATGAACATAAAACGCATACACACTGCTCAAAGAAAAAATAAAGGAGCACCTTTTAACCTCCCTAGCGGTTGAGACGAACCCTGTTCGTTCACTGAACAGGGTCCTCTCAACCGCCGGGGAAGCCGGCGGCGGGGAGACCCTATGCCTCCCCGTAAAGCTGTAGCAATTGTCTACATCGCTGCAGCATTTCCGGGTGGATAGACCTCCATGTCTCCGGCTTTCTCTCTCGCGCAGCTGTTGTCAGTAATGGAAGCCGGAAACAAGAGGCAGTGTACTCTGTACACTGCCTCGATTAACGGCGCGATACGGGCGGTGCGCTAGGAAGGTTAATCTGTTAACAGTAGCAGTTAAACTTCTCGGCTATTGATCTGGTCAGATAAGTAGCACAGGTTGTTAGTGTCAGCAGTTGTGGTGTTAATGGAATAAAACTGGTCCACTAAACAGTAGACCCCAAGATAAAAAATGATTTTGCAGGTGAAGACTTTATTTATTTATTTTTTTTTCTCCTCTGTTTTTTCCAGTAGTTTTGTATTTGACTAGGGTCAGTGTCACCACAGGTAGCATGAGGCAATACCTAATTCCTATAGAAGTTGCACAAGTCCAACTTCTCCAGAATGGCTTTTGTGTGTCACCCACAACCATCTCATGAGCATGGAGGAAAATAAGTAGACAGGCAGGTACTCTAGGAGAGCTGGGCAGGGCTATCAAATGTCCATTAGCAGGACCATCAAGACGAACCCTGTTCGTTCGGTGAACAGGGTCCTCTCAACCGCACGGGAAGCCGGCGACGGGGAGACCCTATGCCTCCCCGGAATGCTGCAGCAATTGTCTACATCGCTGCAGCATTTACGGGTTGGCGGCACTGCCCCGATCGCGTCACGGTGACGCAGAAGGGGGCAGGGGGGGGGGCGGTGCAATAGACCTCCATGTTAATGGAGGAGTGCCGGCTTTCTCTCACACGCAGCTGTTGTGTAGAGCTCCGGCGAGATGCCGGAAACGACAGGCAGTGTACTCTGTACACTGCCTCGATCAACGTGATATGGGCGGTGCACTCAGGAGGTTAAGTACTGCCAGGGCCTTCAGTGTGCCATTGACATGAATATGTCTGACCAAACAGAGCAAGCATTAGAAACGGACTTCATGGGTGTGATCTGAGGGTCCAACATCCTCTATCATTGTTCATCATGTTGAGTTCAGTGGTGGGTCAGTGTGTGGGTCTGGGTAAAAATACGTATGGAGGGACACACAGGCCTTTACAAGATAGCCATTAGGTATCCTAATTAATTGTTAGGATCCATTGTTCTACCCTGTGCTGGTACAGTGGATCCTGGGTTCCTCCTGGTTCATAATAATGACCTGCCTCATGCCTAAATGCTCCCTAGACATAAATCCAATAAAAAATTTCTGGTCATAGGTCCGTCTGCTGCCTGCCTGCCTGCAGCTGCAACTCAGACTGACCAGGAGCTCAGTGATGCCCTAGTCAGGATTTAGAGGGAGATACCTTTTGTACACACCATCTTTCATCTTATAGGGGCATAACTCAATGTGGCCAGGCTGAGGTACTAAGTACCATTTTGAATTGCAGCAATACCATTTCAGCAAATTGAACTAGCCTGCAAAATCCATTGTTCAGTTACATTTCGTGAAACTTCTAATTCACCTCCCTAGCGCACTGCTGATGTCCAGATTTCTATACCAAAAGTGCACCATAGACTTCAATGGTAAATTTTTCTTTATGTTGTAGGCCTGTAATAATGTTTGAAACAAACAATTATGTAAAATATATATATATTTTTTTAACTAAATTTAAGAAAACACAAAAATAAGGGCACAAAGCTATGCTGCTATGTACTAAATCTCGCCCAAATAAAGTCTCTGGTGCCCCAGATGTGCCCATTTGCAGTTAAGCCTCTCTAACCTGGTGTGATGGATGTGGTAAAATCACACCAGGGAAGAGAGGGTTACTGCAAATGGGCACTTCTGGGGCACCAGAGACTTTTTTTATTTGGGCGATATTTAGTACATAGAAGCACTACATAGAAAACTGATTTCATGCACTGTACTTTCAAATTTCCCGCCGCCTCGGGACAGCGCAGAACTGTAAGTATGGGTGCCCTAATGTGTACTGGACGGCACCATCTCGTCCAGTGCTATAGTAGAAGTAGCGGCGCTGGACGAGATGCTGCCGTCCCGACCGCTAGGGCGGTTTAACTCTGTTTTCATGAAACAATGTGGCATCCTTTTCCATGTGTTTTCAAAATGTTTTATTTCCCCAATAAAAGTGATTGGTACTTATTTGATGTTCTGCTTTCTTTTTTCTAGGTTCTGTTGAAATAACAGAGGCATCTCTTGTGAGAGATATTCTATATGTGTTCCAGGGCATAGATGGAAAGTGCATTAAAATGTGTAACTCTGAAAACTGCTACAAAGTTGACAGCAAGGTAAAAGCATAGTCTATATAGATCAACCAAAACACTATTGGCTTTTGATTTATCGGTTTGAGCAATTTTGGATCCCCTGGGGATAGCTCAGGGTTGGGCAAACTTTGTGACTCCTGGGCCACAATGAGTTCTAAATTTTGACAGAGGGCCTGGACCACGAGCCTCTATTGGCCACCCATTATAGGTGTCCTCATTCCTTGCTACCCTGGCATAATTGGTGATGTGTGGCTGGGACATTGTAATCTTACAAAAAATAATCATGCCAAATAGGTAAAAATATAAAAAAAAATTTCCTGGCACTTTGAAGTAAAAATGCAGGGACCTTGGGGACAAGACACTCTGGCTCCCCTCTGCTCGTTCCCTGCAATTATTGAAGATAAAGCGGACATATGGACTGTTCTATGCATGTGTGCTAATTGCAGGGAACAAGCTGAGGGGACCCAGAGAACCAAGGTGACAACAGTCCGGATTAAAAAACTAAACGTGCTGGATGTAGTTTGCCCATGTCTGGAATAACTCTTTTCTAGATTAGCTCTTTCTCTCTGCTCAGGTGAATAGCCATAACATAAATGTACAATAGTTATGTATGAGGAGAGTTTTATTTAGTTTTTAATGAATCCAGGAGTGGTTATAATAGGAGACAGAGTAAAGTTGGTTTGACTTGTGTGGGTCTCTGCTGCCACCTAGTGTATGTAGTGCGTTATTAGTTTAGTGAGGAATTTAGAAGACATGCCTATAAATTGTTCATTACTGTAGTGATGTAATTACTTTACCTTTTTAATATTTTTGTGGCTGTGGCAGCAGTACACCAAAACATACCGTCAGGAAGAAAATATTTGTGAAGGTAGACATGTTTCAGTCCTTTTGCCTGTAGTTAGTATATTTAGGAGAGAAGGAAATCGTGCATCTCTTGAATAAATGTTTGTTTGTATAGAAATTCATATGTAATGTAGAAATGTAACTTGTAGCTTATGTATGTATTTCTCTTAACTAGTTTTCCTTTTGATTTTGTATACAGGTGCTATATTTCTTAATAGTATATCTATGCTTTACTTCTTGTAAATATTGTGTTTCTGGACAGTCTATAGGCATATTTGTTAATAATTCTGCATTCCTCAAGGTCTTTCATTGGTGGATGCATTTTAAATTAAACTGTTTTGTTTCATCATAGGTGGCACTCTCTAAGTCTCTTAAAGACACCACTGGAAGGCTTTCTGAGTTAGGATGGCTTCATAATAAAATCAGAAAATACACAGACCAAAGGAGTTTGGACCGAGCATTTGGGCTTGTTGGCCAGGTATGAGCAGTAAATACAAGTATTTATTTTTTTCACACGAACACACTTCTTTATTACAGAAACCAAAAATGCTTATGAATTTCTACCCATTGCATTACATGTCTGAAAGGTGTATAAACGTGCAAGGGAGGCTCATTACGATTTAGATAATGTTTTCCACTATATAGTGGTATTAAACCTCACAGATGCAATTGTCAAACATGGTATCAAATAGCAATACAGACTTCTCCCTGAAAGACCCTTCATATGTGCCCTTGTATGTGTGTGCGCTCTTGGCTGCTGCTACACTCTACACATAGACACACAACCAGTGCAGACAGGCTGCTCAGAAATGGGACAGACACTCTGCTCTCTAGGTGTGTACTGACATCTGTTCTTGGCTCTCATTACCTCTTCCTGCTCTCTGGACAGTACTATGAACTTGCAAAACATTATAGGGAAGGTAACCCCATGGTCAGATATTCCTTCTGCATGATCCCTGTCTGGTAGTTAGGTAAGCGCTGCAAGACAGACATTGGTTTTTAGTATGATTTTTTTCCCCCCTTTTTTGTTTAACTGTCTGGTGGTAAATTGTCTCTGTTTTTTTTTTTGTACAAGTCATTTCAAATGGATTTCAATGTGATATGTTTTTAAATATCCTGCCTACTCTAGCCCCTCAAACAGCCTGTATTGCAATACAGGTTTATAGTTAAGGCAGCCCTGAAATCCACTGATGCTGAGAACGTGAATGGACATTGCAGGAGGAGCCGGTAACCAATCCCCAGTGTGGATCAGGGTAACCACTTTTGGTGATTAGGTCTGTTTCCACACGTCTAGGGCTCCATTGACCACCCCAGCGTTAATTGCATTTCTTCACAGGGAGGTGAATGAAACCCATTTATATTACCTGCCTCCTGCCCTGACCCAGCATGGTTGATGTTGTGCCCTACTTTAACCTCTCCACTAGAGTATCAGCTTCAAGCCTTGTAAACACTCAGTGCGGCAGGCTGCTAATATATATGGGCTCCATTGACCTCCGCGTGAAAGGAATGCGCTTAACAATGGGGTTGGTTGACAGAGCCCTAGATGCCTTCAAAACGTAGCCTTAAATACCCAACTTGGGATTACTTCCAAAAGATTCATCTGTTTGACAGTTGTCGTATTTGATGTTTTGCCCATATCCATGTGCACAATTTGGGTAAAGTTTTGCCTGCAGCATGGGATGGATATTTTCTTAGCTATGAGAGGTGCTGGACTCTAGACAGGTCATTTATTGCATCTGGTTGGGTAACAACCAGCCCTGTCAGTTTCACTTTAGACAATTTGAACGTCCTCTACAACCACTTAATATTATATTTTTTGTTTAACAGAGCTTTTGTGCTGCATTACATCAAGAACTTAAAGAATATTATCGTCTTCTTTCAGTTCTGCATTCTCAGGTATGTTAGAAAACAGTGTGTATTTAACCTCCCTAGCGCTCTTGCAAGGTCCAGGTTTCTGTACCAAAAGTGCACCATAGACTCTAATGGAATTTTTTAATGTTGTAGGCCTGTAACTTCCCAAAATATGTCCGTACAAGGGTGTAGTAGAATCCTGAATATAATAATGTTTGAAGCACACAATTATGTTAAAAAAATTACATTAAAATGTATAAAACATATCATTTGAATGATTAAATCTCTTAAATACTTATTTGGTATGAATGATTTCAAAACAGTATGCATTCATATTTATGTTTTGTTTATAATAACATTTTTATTACAATTGGAAATGTGTTTTTGTTTTACTTTGAATTGTATTAGATACAGTTATCACTGTATACAATACAATGCCCTTTGGCACCCTCTGAAAGGGTTAACTTCAAAGAGCACATCTGGAAATCACACTTGGGTTGAAGTTAACCCAATTTACATTTGAATGTCCACCCCCCCCCCATGTGACGTCATCACGTCACATGGGGGGGGGGCGGGATGAGGCCCGGGGTGGTGGAGGGAGACATTGGCTTGCTTCAGTGAAGAACCATCTCTACTACCCAGGCATGGCCCCAGACCTAAACCCTATTGTGCACCTTTTCAGCACCCCTAGGGCTCATTCGCCCCAACCACAAAACCTGGAAACCTGTGTATATTGTGTTTCCCCTAGTCATGCTGCTCTGCGGTACCATACTACACATATACACATAACTATACTCTATATAATTATATCTTTTGAGTATAAGCTGAACCAAATATAAGCCGAGGTTCCTAGTTTTATCTAAGTTATTTGAAAAACTGATGGTAAGCCTTATTCAAAAGGACTTGCTTGACAAACAGCATCTCTTTATTGTAACTGATCATGGGAATGACACAGTATAATATCATATTGGCAATTGCTGCTACAGTGCTGAGATAAAGGGGTACATGGCGCTGATGTAGGAATAGTAAATTAACCTCCTGAGTGTTTTGCCGAGGTCCAGATTTCTGTACCAAAAGTGTTACGCTGTTTATAATTGAAAAAAAAATGTTGTAGGCCTGTAACTGACCAAAAACACGGGTCTAGTAGACATCCTGAATATATAAAGTTTTAAACGCTTAAATATTTTTTGAAATATCACATTTAACACAAAAATCTGCTCAAACTAGAATAAATTTTTTAAATCAACCAATACTGACAATGCAGTCTGCTACACCGCGCCGGGAACAATGTCGCACGCTGGCACATTTGACAGTGGATTACCTGCAGCTTGCCCGTGGCTTAGGGCTCGCTCCTGCCACATTGGGGGGAGTGACCCTATTGATTTAGCTGAGCCAAAATGCAGAAAAACTGCGCCCATACTGCATTCATTCATGCAGCATGAGCGCTGTTTTTCGTGTCTTGGGACACCTCCTTTGATCTCCGGTGATTTGAGATGTCTCTGGCGGCAATGTGTGGTGCTGCAATGATGACGCAGCATCCTGCAGCTTCATATCATCATCGCGGACGCAACACTCAAATAGCACAGAGTGGACACTGTGCCATTCATTTGAATGGGAAGTGTCCTCTCTGCGTCTTTTTCCCTGTTGCGGACGTACGTCCACCGCGGGGAAAAAGACGCAGTGGACGCGCCCTTACAAAGTATTTACTTATGCGTTTTCCTTTATTTTTTACTTGATTGGATACAGAAAAATCAATCCAATCAAATCCAAAATGAAAGAAAACTCATAATAAGCAAATACATGTTTTAAAAAAAATATAAATTATTTTGAATTGAATTGGAGGCAAACAAATCGCTCCAATCAATGCCAGAATGAAAGATAAACCAATAAGGAGCAAAGAAAATTTTTATTTAGCCTGAGATAACTTGGGCTAAACACCCAGAAGGTTAACCTCCCTAGCGATATGCCCGAACCCAGTTCGGGCAAAGGGGCGCTGCAATAATCCATACGCCCGAACTGGGTTCGGGCACATCGTGGGAGCTCATCTGCTCCGCCACCGCCGTCTTCTCCCTCCATCGCCGGCTTCTTCCGGGTCCCGGAGTGACGTCACAGAGGTGGGACCCGGTCTTAAAGAAAAATATATATTTTTTTTCTTTTTTTTAAAATCTTTTTTTTTTTTTACTTTTGAACTGGATTACAGAAATGTCTTTCTCTAATCCAGTTCAAAAGTGGATCCCGCTAGCAGAAACGCTCGCACTGAGCGTTTCTGCTAGTGGGATCATCTCTGCTCTCTGCACCCGAGCAGATCCGGAAATAGCCGAGGTCTTCGGCTTCTTCCGTGATCTGCGCTCGTGTGCTGATGACGTCATCGGCCGGGAAATTTAAAGGTACAGAAATTTTTTTTTTTCTTAGATTTTTATTTTTAATTTTTTTACATTTTGTTTTTATTTTGATTGGATTGGATAAATGTTTTATAAATGTTTTATCCAATCCAAAGAAAACAAGTGTAAACTTATAGAAAGAAAAAAAAAATTCCCCCCCCCAAATTTTTTTTTTCTGTACCTCTAAAGCCGCCATAGCGCTTCC
>CM070033.1:69477548-69488056 GCA_036250615.1 Ptychadena robeensis | reverse complement strand
TGTATCACTTTTGGTACAGAAATCTGCACCTCAGTGAACCGCCAGGGAGGTTAAGGTACAAGGAATGGAGGATTATAAGCGCAGTCTCATCCCTTGCCTTTTCATTCGGGTATATTTAAATATTTATGTTGGACTGAATTGTTGGCTGCATGACTGACTGACTAAGACTGCATGCAAACAAGTTTAAAATAAATTGTCTTGTGTGTGTTTTTTTTATTTATTTATTTATTTTTAATCCAGCTGCAGGCCGAAGATGACCAGGGTGTAAATTTAGGACTTGAAAGCAGTTTAACTCTTCGACGTCTTTTAGTATGGACGTATGATCCCAAAATTAGATTGAAAACTCTTGCAGCACTTGTCGACCACTGTCAAGGTAAGCTAGAAATTATACAGAGTACCCTGGTATCCGCCCTCATTTCTTAATCATTCCTTAGTTTAGCTCCATTTCTTTCTGCTCCTGACTGTAGATGTAGTCTTTTACAATCTTTCCTGATGGAAGGTTATCCCTATCTGGGGAGAGCATTATTTATTAGAGGAATTGCTACTAATATGGTAGTATTTTGGGAATATGTTTTCCTTTATTTTACAATTTAAATCAAGTTTTTGGATCAACATAAACGTCCAACTGCATTGAGTTTTGTTTTTCTCTATTTTTTGTACGACTTTGATAAAGTGTTTTAACATTTTGTGTTCTGTTTTATTTTTTGACTTGCTTAGGTAGGAAAGGTGGAGAGTTGGCATCAGCAGTACACGCCTACAGTAAAACAGGAGACCCATATATGCGGTCTTTGGTGCAGCATATTCTTGGTTTAGTGTCGCATCCAATTGTTAACTTCCTTTACCGCTGGATATATGATGGAGAGTTGGAAGACACCTACCATGAGGTATCACTTCACTATTCTGTCATTTTTGTTTCCTGCCGGATTTTATTTCCAAATGGGTTATGAAATCTATTCCAGTAAAGGAAGGGGGCAAAGGCTGATGCTGGCTTAACACAGGAAAAAACAACGGCATCCAGGAATAGTGTTCTATCTTGTCATATCAATTATTCTGTAAATTGTGATCATGCAGTAGCTGTAACCTTGGTCATGAGATCATTGATCTGATCTGGCTGAAAGTGACCAGGCTGAGTAAGAGCATCTGTCTATGGATCGCTTTAGGACTTTTTCATTTTATATGCAAGTTCAAACTGCAACGCAAAATATGCAGTACTCTGCAAGTTGAGGTTCATTGTATTTTCTATGTATTTTGTCTGCACTTGGGTTTACATTTACTATTCAGTATATTGGAAACGCTAGTGCAGGCAAAATGTAAACAGCAGTGCATTTGAAAACATTATTTAAAATAACTGAACTTATGTGAATGGTATACAGATTCCTATAAAATATCTGCACTGTGGATCGTACACATATTGGTCACCAAATGTGGATGACACTGCACAGTGTAAAAGAGCCCTTAGAAAGTGTTAATGTAGAAACTAAAAAAAACTTTTCTGACGGACATGAATTGCCATTTTTGTTGTGCTATAAGATGCACTGGACCTTAAGATATACTAGTTTTATAAAAACCATATAGAGTCAATATAAAGCATGCTCCGGCACCGGCTCCGGTTGGACCATGAGGCATTTACCTTATATTCTTCTATCCAAACCTAAAGACCATTGTCGGGAGGGGGTGCTAGTTCTATCTGAGCTGAACCCACTGAACAGTTTATGGAGAGTCACATTTTACAATCGGCCACTAACAACTCATACATGAGCAGCTATTTACATATCAGAGGACAGATAAATCTGTGTAACATAATATATTTGCAATAAAAATGAACACAACTCACTCAGCTTTTATATGATATTTACATATGGGAGGATTCAGATTTTATATTCATAACTGCAGAATGAGTTCAACAGTTAATGGCTCAATGAGTTGATGCTACTTAGATAGCACGAGTTGTGGCTATTTACATTCTGCATTGCAGTTAGAGATGTAAAATTTCCGGAAATTTTGAAGCTCGGAAAAAACCCCGGTTACAAAAAAAACGAAAATTTTCGGAAAAATTTAAAAAAATGCTCCATTCAACACTTCTTTTTCTTTTCCAGACTGAAAGTCATTCTGTTACTTTAGAAACATAAAGTATAACTATGGACAATGTTACTGGGCATAAAATGATCACAACTTGTATAATAGAAATATAGTGACTATCACAGATCACACAGAACTGACTTTTATAATGATATTTATTTGTATTGTAACAAATGGAGCAACAATCTCCTGAACTGTTTACTAGTTTCTGTGGAACAAAAAAAACTCCAGAAAACAATATTAAAAACCAGAAGTAACAATGTCTCATATTTCCTGCTGGCAGCTGGCCTGGGCATGAATGGGGATGAGGTTTAATCAGAATCATTTTGTGTGCTGTAATCATCAGTATCAGTTTCAGTCTCTGCTTCTGCATCTACTCTGCTGTGTCTGTCATCATCACAGTTATTATGGACGTCATTCATCATGCCATAATATATTTTTTCAATTTTTCCAATTTTTCGGAAAAAAACTAAAAATCTTCAGGGAAAAAAATGGAAAAAAACTTTTTTTTTTTTTCCAAATTTTCCCGTTTTTTTTCCGAGCTTCCCATCCCTAATTGCAGTAAATAAAGTATGCGGTACATACTCATCCTTCCTCCCGTATGTAAATTACTGTTCATGGTGAAGTTTTTAGTTCCAGATTGCTAAATGTTATTCTCCATAAGTCAGTGGGTTCTAAGAAGTGGGTACTACTAGTTTCTAGAAAACATGCTGAATGTTCAGCCCTGCACCCTGAGCTGAACTACGACCTCGCATGAAGTTAAAATTACACCTGTTGCTTGTTTATGGTACCGTTTTTAAAGATTGATGTAAAGATGTGATGTATAGATGACGTTATGGTAACATGTATTGATGCATGGAGAAATCATTTAGGATGTGTGGGACTGGAGATTTCTCTGGCACTGCACGTCAGGCATTTCAATTCACATAGGGAAGTTGATGGGCCCTTATGGTCCACATAGTTGTAGAGGGGCACATGCATGTGTGGTGTCAGTGTTATATGAATACATATTTATTTTTGTGTGGGTGGACTGTACTGATGTAGTGCTTCTGCACTGTGTTGCAGTACAGGGTGCAATGTGCCAATGTGCAATGTGATCGAGTTTGTTGTCATAAATGATATACTGTATTTTTCGGACTATAAGACGCACCCAAAGAGACAGCTGTTCAGGTATCAAGTGAATATACAGAATGTCCCAGCAAAGTAGGCAGGACTGGACCATGCAGTATTCATTCTATATTCCTCCAGCCAAAAGGCCAGTGCCCGTAGGGAGGTCTATGCTGTAGTTTCAGCCCTGCTGTGTGCAGGGCTGAAACTATATGTGTGTCTATACACTAGCAGTAACAATTCTCTGAACACACTGACTAACTTATGAAAACACACATTTTACAATCAGGCACTAACAATTGACCCATGAGCAGCTATTTACATAGGGGAGGAGTTATGTATTTATTGCAATGCAGAATGTTAATGTAAACACACAACTCATGCTATCTTATTCTAAAATGTGTTTCTCCATAAGTTGGTCAGTGTGTTCAGCGAATTTGTAGTTCTAATGCAGATAAGATCTCTTCTTAGCAGGGGTTTTTTGGCTTGGCTGGAGGGAATGGAACAATGTTTTGCTTCCTGGGATGCATAGCTATTGCTCCCAGTATGGTTGGGACAAAAAATTATATATATTTGTTTACATATTTAAATCATAAGACACAGGAACACTTTCCCATTGATTTTAATGGTAAAAAAGTGTGTCTTATAGTCAGAAAAATACGGTTCTTTCAATAAAACCCTCCTTGCACTGGCCTGTTTGTTTGGGTGGAGGGGATGGAATCAAAACTAATTTTTTTTTTAATTTAAAATCTAATTTCAAATTTGATCTAGAAGACACAGACCTTTTACCCCTGAGTTAATACATCCTGATATAGAAGCTGCAAATAAAAATATTATCTTTTTCTTTCTGGCATCCTTCATTGTGGAAGTTGTCTAATTTCAGTTTTTTCTGTCAGATCTTTCAAAGTTAAAATTAAAAACTAAAGCTGGCCACACACCTTTAGATCTCTGTCAGATATCCCTCAGATCTACCAACAACTATGTAGTGCTGGGTCCTCTGCGATTGAACACAGGTAGACTTGATGGGTTAGAAAGTCCCTCATATTACATGGTTTTGTTAAAACAAAAGGAAATCTGACAGAGAAATCTAAAGGTGTATGGGGGGCCTTTATGCAGCTTTCCAGGCTTCAGATTTGGTGACCCCCAAACATCATCTTGGATTAGAGAGATGTTGAAGAATTTGTATGTCAAATATATATTCCCCACAAAATTGTATAATGTATCGTATTTTTTGTACTATAAGACACACCGGACCATAAGGCGCACATCAGGGCAGTTTTCACATCAATTGGGTTAATACAATGAATTCAATTAATGCAATATTCAATTCAGCCAGTAGGGGTCACTAGCAGCATCCTACTTTACACTGATCGGCAGGAGGAGGAGGGGGGCAGAAATCTGCAGTCTTCTCCCTCTCCTCTGCTCTGATCAGCTGTTGCAATCAGAGTGATTGCAGTTCCCACTGACACAGAGAGGGAAAGATGGCAGTTCATCTCTCTCTCTCCCCCTCTCCCCCTCTCTCCCTCTCCATTGCCTATGCTAGCAACGCTCTGCTGACATAGGCAATTCTAACCTGGGAGAGCCGCACACCGGCCGGCATCTTTCAACTGACTGTTCCTCCAGCTCCCTGGCTAATCTCCGTGCCTGGAGAACTGGCGGGAAGCCAAGGTGCGACCACCGGCGGTAAACCAAAAAAATAAGATTCCAGACGCACATTCTGGATAAATATCTTTTCAGACATAAATGATTTCCTATAAACATGCCATGAAGAAACGCTGTTTTTGTGCCTTTCATAGCTGACAACATATGTAGAAACGAATGTTATTTACATTTTACTTACTTGGCCTTGGCATTTCTCTAGTAATTAATGAGAAATCATAGTACAATTATCCTTTTTTAGTATTTTTTCCCCTCTTCACTTTTTCTGCATGTCATGATGGAAATTGTAAAGCCTTGAACAGGAATTGCATCCGTACATCAGCAGATAATGACCTTGATTGCTTTTGTTCTTTTGTTTCCTTCTTCTTCCGCTAATGATGGCACTGCACAATGTATCATTTTTTTACATGTAAATTATGTATGTGATTCTGTATGTTCTTAGGTGCAAATGCAGGTACATTGAACTAACTTCACCCATATTATTCAATAAATTTTTTTTTTGTTTATGTCTGGTATCATTTCCCATTATACGATCAAAATAGCAATTTACCATTAAGTTAGGTTATCTACAGATGCGTACATTTTCTTATGGCATTTTTTCCCCTGTTCATCTCTTAAAGATATTTAAAGATGATTTATGGAATTTCCTTCAACCTAAACTCTGCTGTATCTAGTGTGATTGATGGCATTTCAATGTTAATTTCTAAATGTAAATGTTGTTCATGTTTCTTTTCAGTTTTTTGTAGCTTCGGATCCAACAGTAAAAACAGACCGACTATGGCATGACAAGTATACTCTTAGGAAATCAATGATCCCGTCTTTCATAACCATGGATCAGTCTAGAAAGGTGATTTATTTTTTCTTTTGCATTTCTGTTCTCTTAAAAAAGAAACAGATTAATTTCCTCAGCATAAACTGATTTTGTTTTATATGAGATAATTTTTATTAAATATTTTTAAATTAACAAAACCGTAACCAAATAAACCGCTTACCATGAATAAAAGCTGGGCTTTTCAAGTGCACAAATCGGCAGGCAGTTAAACATGAACCATAAAGGGTTACATATTTATGTCCCCTATCTAATCATTAAAGGGAGGGGGAAAAGAAGCTCTCAAAAGAGCCAAAAGTGTATGGTTCTATATTTAGTCAGTCTAGAGACCCAATTGGCAAACCAAAGGTGAAAGGCCACCTCCTTCCAATATCATACTTTGGACATTTCCATAACAAATATATCAGAACTTTAGGGTAGCCCTGACTTTTACTGCAAATATGGTTCTCTATGTTACCTATCTTATGGAGGATACACGATTGGGGTACATATTTCTTATGTACTCTTAACAACTGGGTATGTCTTTGTTCTAATATGAGGACTATTCTAAACCTTCCAATCACTATGCATTCTATCAGGGAGGCCACCATACTACATTTGTAGATCTAAAGGAAATTGTATGAAGTGATCTAATGGTGTATGGGGGACTTTAGTCACCAGGGTCAAGGTGACAAATACGTTGGTGTGTACTGTATGTACTCTTGCTTTCCAATGAGCTCAGTGGGTCCATTTTGGAGAAGAAGAGTGTATCAGCTGGAAAGACAATGGGGGATCTGATGGTGACACCCACCCTGCCAAATGTTTCCCTAGCCTGCCTTCCCAAATAAGGTCTCTAAATGCCATCAAAGGGGCAGAAAGAATTATTTAGGTATCCAGGCCAGGGAGTAAATGGAGATGTATAACAACCGTAACATCCAAATCTAATTAAATTGTCTCTGCCTATTTAAGTTTATGGATTTGGAACAGATCAAGTGGCAATACAGCCTTCCTTTACCAATTGCCCAAGTGCCTCACCATACTGCCTATAGACTTCATTAGGAAGTACGTCTAAGCCCAGGGGCCTTATTGTTTGGAGGTCAGCCACAGCGGCATTCAGTTCATTTAAGCACAGGGGAGCATCCTACATCGCCGTCTATATCTCAGACAATTGGGAAAATTTATTTTTAGAAAGATATTGTAGCTCAGAAGGGTGAGTAAAAAGCCTTTGAGGTATATAGATCGCTATAAAACTGGTGGAAGGCTTGTAAAAAATCTTGAGTATATGGTTATAAAACCAATGTTTACATTTAACTTTGCTTTCTAGCAACACATTTAAAATAATAATAGCTGTTGTAGGCTGAAATGGAGGTGCCCTCGATAGGAGGGTCCACCATAAAACTGAACCCCTCGAAAAAATTAATAGACAACGAGAATTATGTGGGTTGGCACAAGGGATCTCTAAAGAACCTCTAGGAGACAATATATGGGGGTACGAGACACCCAAATTTCAGGCTCAGTAAGAACGAAAAGGAAACTTACTATTTTGGTTGCAAGTTGTAGGTTTATCTAAAAAGCTTTGATTTCCTATTCAACTAGCAACCTAGACATGTATGGTCACAGGTGGGTAAATTTTCTCACTGTCCTCACACAGTATGGTGTAGGTCTCTTGTGGTCGCCCATGGATTTTCGATAGATGGGTTGCCAAATCCATACTTTTTGCAAAAACTATATTGGTAGGTACAATGGTAATCCAAGAAAAAAAAAACAAGGCTTTGTAGAGGCGCTTAGTGAATATAAAACCATGTCCTTCTATTGTGTCAGTTAAAAATAAGGCATCAATGAAAAACAATTTAATAATGACCTCTGGGGAGAAGTGTGGTGGAATATACAGTGTATCTGGAAAGTATTCACAGTGCATCGCCTTTTCCACATTTTGTTATGTTACAGCCTTATTCCAAAATGGATTCAATGGATTTTTTCTCCTCAGAATTCTACACACAACACCCCATAATGACAACCTTAGAAAGTGTTCTTGAGGTTTTGGCAAATGTATTAAAATAAAAAAAATCTAAGAAATCACATGTACATAAGTATTCCCAGCCTTTGCTTAATACTTTGTTGATGCGCCTTTGGCAGCAGTTACAACCTCAAGTCTTTTTGAATATGATGTCTCAAGCTTGGCACACCTATCTTTGGCCAGTTTTACCCATTCATCTTTGCAGCACCTCTCAAGCTCCATCAGGTTGAATGGGAAGCGTTGGTGCACAGCCATTTTAAGATCTCTCCATAGATGTTCAATCAGATGTCTGGGCTCTGGCTGGGCCACTCAAGGACATTCACAAAGCCACTTTGATATCTTGCCTTATCTTCCCAATGAGCACAGTAACCGTAGAGAAATTTTTCAAAACCACCACGACTCTAGAGCTGGCCGGCCATCTAAACTGAACAATCAGGGGAGAAGGGCCTTAGTCAGGGAGGTGACCAAGAACCTGATGGCCACTCTGCCTGAGCTCCTCTAAAGAGGGGAACCTTCCAGAAGAGCAACCATCTCTGCAGTAATTCACCAGTCAGACCGGAAGTGGCCGTTCAAAAGCCACTCAAGTAAAAGCTGACTAGAATTTAAGCTGAGGTACTTAATTTTACAAAAAAAAACACCTGGACAAAAGCATATGACTCTAGTATTACCCTAGGGTGCTTAATGGAGCAGTTAAGTCACAGAAACACACAGCAAATGCACTTTTGTCATTATTAGAGATGGTTATGAATTTGCGGGTTCATTGCAAAGCCCCTGAACATACTATCGTCAACAAAGTTACTGGAGCTGTGGAGAAGGGTTGTAGGAACATTACAACGTAGAAAGTATGTCTCTAACATTTGCAGTTTTTGCATAAATTAGTTCAAAATGGTGTAAGCGGACTCCTCTTTGAACCTTACTACATACTTATTTTCAAGTGTACCTACAACCCTTCTTTACACAAACGTGGTGAGGATCCCATGTTCAGGGGCTTTGCAGTTCACTCCCAAAGTCTGACTGTAAAATGTTACAGTAAATATAGATGAGACCGTACTCTCTCAACCCCCCTAGCGTTTCTGACGGCACCATCTCGTCCAACGCTGTCCTGTCAGTACTGCTCTGGACGAGATGGTGCTGTCCGGCAGAGATCGGAGCCCCTGCAGCACTAAAGCCGATGTCCCTCTGTCCATAGTTTTCTTTATGGAGAAAACTGTTTTCAGTGTGATTCCCCAGATGTGCAGATTTGCAGTTAACCAAATTCCCCTGGTTTGTTCATCACACCAGAGGAGAGAGGGTGCCTAAGGGAATTTGTTCTAGATACAGTGATGAGTAATAAAAATTTAAATTTTTATTGCTTATTTCAAATCTTTCATACAAAAGAAGTATTTTAGAGATTTTATCATTCAAATAATACATTTTTGATGTAATTTTTTTATATAATTTGTGTTTCAAACATTATTATATTCAGGATGTCTATTAGACCCTTGTACGGACATATTTTGGGAAGTTACAGGACTACAACTTCCAATTTAAGTCTATGGTGCGCTTTTGGTACAGAAATCTGGACCTCTCAAGCAGGGCTCGATAAATTCCCCGACTCCGACTCCTCAGTTTCAGATTCTTCCGACTCCTCTGTATTAAATATGCTAATGTATTGTATCCATCCATTGAAGTAAAGGAAGGCGACATACATTAACCACAGAACTACTGGCCAGGAAACCAACACTGTAATGGCCAATTAAAGCAGAGAAAGGGAGTTAGGCAGAAGATGCTGCTGCTTTTTCCTTAAGCTAGGCACCACGCTGTGAATGGTTGGGGATCAATTGAACGGAAATCAATGTGCACCACGTGGGCACATCGATTCCTGTTCAATGGGGACCCCTTCTCCCCAGCTTGCAGTGGGTGATTTACAACACGCCACAAGCTGGGGAGAAGCAGCCTGTCTCATACAGCTGCCTCACTCACACAGCTTCCAAGTGAGGAGTGCTGGCTCCGCCCCTTCACACTGACAGCCGACGGATGTGGGGGAGGCAAGAGCCGCAGCTGTTTCAATACTTTCCATGAAGACTCATGTCTCCATGCAAAGTATTGGAGATTGAACGGGGTCTTTTCAACATGTTGGAACCCCGTTCAATCAAGTTCCTTCAAGCTGGCTCTATAGATCCCGCCCGAAGAAAGGCACACACAGGTAGGTTTGTAAACAGATTAGAGTACAATCCAGCACTGTGAGCGCACAAGTTTATTAATTGTACTCAAATCTTGCTACAGATCTACCCATGTGTGCCTAGCTTAAGTGTTCTGATCTTCTGCTGAAGATAGGGCAGTGGAAGGCTCCAAGAAGAGGCAGGGCGAAGGGGCACTTCAAACATGATTCACGATTTCCCTTGAATCCCAAAGTCATGTGTAAAGTTGAAGCTAACAATCTAAGTATTTGTCGCCTCAGCTGAATTACAGCTGTTTTCCAAATGTTTTACAGCTTCAGTCTTGAACTATTGGCGATCCATTCCCGTCACTTATACAAGCATCTCTAGTCCAGGAACACACATTTACTTCATTATCAGCGGGAGTTAAGGCTGCCATACACGCACCGAGCAGTGGCCGTTTTTGCTGCCGACCGATGGGCGTGTGCGCTCGCCGATCGGGGGTGCCCCACAGCTCGGCCGGCCAGACAACGGACATGTCGGATAATCTCTGGCCGTTGCTGTTAGTTTCAATGAAGACCGGCGTCCCCATTGAAACTAACGGCCGGCACACAAAGAGCAGAGTGATGACGTCATCACACTGCATTCTAGAGCTCATCTGAGCTGGTCTGTCGGCCCCCACTTGGTACGTGTGTGGGGG
>CM070033.1:69454948-69477448 GCA_036250615.1 Ptychadena robeensis | reverse complement strand
CCGACTCCAGGGACCCAAAAATGTCTCCGACTCCTCGACTCCGACTCCACAGCCCTGCTCGCAAGAGCGCTAGGGAGGTTAAATGTAAATTTGTTATTAGTTTTTGTTGGTGAGAATGCTTAATCTCTTTAACTTATTTTTAAGTTAAACTCATTAACTGATTTTTACTGTCTTTTTAAAACCAAAATTTCCATGCCGTTGCACACATGTAAAGATAAGCTCTGTGCAGAACTTCATATGGAAATATTTTGTTTGCAGTAAGTTTATTTAGACTGGGAACATGTGCACTTCGGTGTTGCTGACTACATTCAAATGTATAATGAGTTATTATCACAGCATGCTCTACCATAAGGTTTTAAATCCAACTTTATTCATTTTATAACTAATACAAACATGAAATATAAAACATAAGCAAATACAAAAAAATAACATTCAAAGAAAAAATACTGGAGTGTCACTTGTTGTACCATAAGGTTTTTAAGTGTAAATGTTTTAATACTGTGCTGATTGATATTAAATTGCTGTCATTTTTCAAAGTTGCCACTGATGACAAATTTTAAATGTAATCAATCCATTTCCATGATTAATGGTTTGCATGTGCTTTCAATTATTATGGATAGAAGTTACAAGGACACTGTGATACAGACAACAATCTTATTCAAAATTCTTTGTTAATTTCTAGGTTCTCTTGATTGGGAAGTCAATCAATTTTTTGCACCAAGTTTGTCATGACCAGACGCCTACAGCTAAGATGATGGCAGTGGCCAAAACAGCAGAATCACCAAAAGATGGTAAATGTCATTGTTATTTTAATCAATGATAGGTTATGTTAAATGGCAAAATGGAAGGGGGGGGGGGGGCAGAAGCAAACTGCTTGTGCTTGATCAATTTTTTGGAGGAGGATCAATCCGAAAAATGTGTATTTATTATAGCCATTTCAACTCGCATGTGTATACAAAATATGGATCAGTGCAGTCTTTACATTTCTGCTGTAGGCCTGCTTGCTTGGCAATAACGTTATCAATGGATAGCATAAAAAGTAATACATATAGCCTTTTCATTTTTATTTTTGCTTTTAATTGTTTAGGCAATATTTTTTTCAATCAAAACAATAACATGTATGTTATTTGTATGATAAGCTGGCAACTGAGAGCATATTGTAATACAAAGCTGATCTGATTGGATGAGTTATAGTGTAACTATAGCTATAGTGTAACTTTGTGTAACCTAGTGTAATTAGAATCTACCTGTTGTTAATCTGTGATTAACCTTCTGGGCGTTGCGCACGTGGCACTGTTTTTTTTATAGCCGTGCCACGGGCAATCACAGCGGGGCACGACATGCTCTGCCGTGATTACCTGCCCAGCCGGAGGATCTGGGTCACTGGAGACGCTGGACTTATGTTTAAAAAAGGCGACGCCCCTCCATTTACATGGAGGTCTATGGTGCTGCCTACCTCCACCCCCTTCGCGTCACCGATGCTCCCGACCACCGTAGGAATCCGGCGGTATCTAGAGCGTCGCTCTAGTTAACTGGGCCTGAGTTTCATGATGCATGAAACTCGGCCCGAGTTAACTCAGGCTGAACGCTCAGAAGGTTAAGAGGTGCATCTTTGGTAGCTAGTAGTTAATCTATGCCTATTCCCCTGTCTTAGGCCATGTGTCCTCTGCTTTTTTTTCCCCATGTGCTGCATGCGCATCCAGTGCAGTGAAAAAGACGTATAGCGGAAAATTTGCAGACCCTATTTGCATTACAAAGACTAGTACAAAGACTGTTCAACTTGATGAACACAAGGTACTCTGCATTCTAAACAAAGCAGCGTAGCCACGTTGAAAACAGTGGACACTGTCCCATTCATTAGAAAAAGATGCAGTGCACACATGGCCTTTGGTGTACATAGCTACACATAGTTGTAGTCATCTTGAAAAGGCAGGTGGAATTATAAAAAAAAAAAAAACCCCAAACCTATTATTGAGTGTATGAGATCTATTAAACCGATAATGGCCCCTACTAAATTTAATTGTCCATCTTGTCTTTTTAGTTGCAGATCTGTTCACAGACCTGGAAAATGCCTTTCAAAGTAAAATTGATGCTGCATATTTTGAGACCAGCAAGTATTTACTGGATGTTCTAAACAAGAATTACAATTTACTTGAGCACTTACAGGCCATGAGACGCTACCTCCTGCTGGGTCAGGGAGATTTTATACGCCATCTAATGGACTTACTTAAGTAAGAAATGTTTGTTTTTGTTTTATCCTGAAAATATCTTTTATATTTGGAACAAGTGAGAAACACATTCGCTAAGTAGAGAGAAATATAGTCACCAATTTAATCTTACATTTACCAACATGAGCCAATAGTTTTAAACTTTTTTATTTTTTCCTTATAATTTTATAATATACTTTTTTAAAAATAACTTTTAAATATTGTACAATAGTCATTGCAACTAGTTAACTGCTTTGATATTTGGTATTTATTGAAATAAAACTGATCTGTAGCTGAAAAACTTTCTCCCTGTCTGCTATCTGAGCTGCTGCTCACTGCAAACATCTAATGCATCTGATCCCTCACTTTATAGCATATTGTTGTTCATAGCTGAGCTTACACATATGCTTTCTACCACAAGCGCAAAAAAGAACAAATATCTTGGGGGGAAATCAAAGTTCACCAAATGTAATTAGCTGAGGAGACATAACCACCAAAGTCTTCAGTGGCTGGTATCTTCTGATTTAGGCAGAGAGGAAGAACATATCGCCCACCATGGTGATTGTGTCAATTTTGATTTTGTCACAGCACCTCCAGGGTGAAGAATGCTGATATGATGACCCTATAAGCTAACATAATGCTAAGCCATTCAACAGAAGGATTTTAAAAGAGCAGTTTAGTTCTTCTTCTGCCTTTTAATATTTAGCTGGCATTTGTTTTATGATTTATGATGCAGAAAATAACAATTGTGTTTATTTTTCATTTCAGACCAGAACTTGTTCGTCCAGCAACAACTCTGTACCAACATAATCTTACAGGGATACTTGAAACTGCTGTGAGAGCAACTAATGCACAGTTTGACAATCCTGAGATACTTAAGCGTTTGGATGTCCGGCTTCTAGAGGTAATATGGGAAAGCAAGTCTTTAAAGTGTCTGTAAGCACAAAGGTAGTTTTACATTTTCTGTGTACTTTTCTACTTCTGGCATCTAGCCATTGCAGCATCATCATTGCCCCCTGAAAGCAGAACTGTTTAACCTCCTATGCCCAAACTCAGTACGGTCACAGTTTGATCATGGATCAAACTGTGCCTGTGTTGGGATCGGGCATAGCCACCCTGCAGGCTCACGTATGTCTTCCGGCCCCGAGTCTTCAGCGTCATTGAAGACATTGTAGCACCCTGTAGCTGCCAGTTACAACTAAAGGCCCCCATACACGTGGACGGTCGGCCGGCGACCAAATCGGCCGCGGATCATGGGTGCCCAAAGCCAGAGAACGGACGTGTCCGTAAATCTCTGATTTGATGCAATTGCTCGTCTGGTCTATGGTGGCCTTTAACTAAGAATATAAAAAAATATATAAAGTAGACCGCAGTATCACTTGGGGAATCTCTAATGGTGGTGCAATTCATGATTTACCATACAGTATGTGTATGTATATTGTATTATACAAATGCTATTTTGTTTATCCCATTTACTGCACTTCAGTCCGCTTCAAGAGCTTTTAGTTGATGAAGATGCAGGGACAGCACAGGAAGCAGTCAAAAAGTAAAATCGGTGCAGTGTTCTTACTACATTTGGTTTATCATTGCATCCAGGCCCAGGCTTTCATTCTTGGCATCTTTAGCTCTGGAGTAATCTTATAGGATAGTGAGCTCTTTTACACTGATATAAAATTGTTCTGTAATCAGTAATTCCATGTAATATATCACCACTGTTGGGGGAGCCTATGCTTTCTCTTTTACTATCATCCACAGCTGTGAAACAACTAACCGATATGCCAGTGAACTTTGGAAAGCTGTAGAAAAGTTCTGAACTAGCAGGATTGGACAGGGACAATGTCCATGTCCTTCCCTCCTTAGTCTAAACCTCTCTGGGTTCTGTCAGGAAACATTGGGCTGTTACTAGGTGTCAAGGGGGATATTTATATTTAATAATTTACTTTTTTTCCCATAGGTTTAGTGCAGCAAATTTTAATCACAGTTGAGTTGCATTATGAAAGCATATTAAAGTTTGTCTGTCCACCTGTACCTTACTATTAATATTGCCATCTAATTTTTATCTATTTGAAATGCTATAGTTTATCACAAATATCACTAATATAACCACTTTAGTTTAATAATTTACTCTGAGCTTGATTGTAATAAATAATGTTCTTATTAAACTAACAGAACCTGTATGTTTTGGTTCATAAATGGCTGAATGTCATGCAGAATACCCATGTATTAAATGTAATTTTCTTGTATTACACAGTGTGAAAAATGTACTAGACTAATACCTAGGCAATTGCGTACAAATGCCTACATCCTAAAACATTTATAGTGTTTAATTCAGCAGTACCTCCCTTGCCAATATAAAGTAATAAACAAACATCCTTAGAATTGGCAACTAAAGTGCTGCTAGACAGAGCACATAATAACCTCAATTTTCTTTTGATGATTCAAATGGGGCCATTTACCAGAAATAAGACATTATTTATTGCATTCATCCACACTGTAAAAATCAAAATAAGAATCAAGGCCTCCTCTTTAAAATGAAACTCTCTTGTTATTGAGAGTGCCTGCAAGCTAATAACTCAGGCGGGCCTCTAACAAAAAGGAGACTGATATGTCACAGGACCAATCCGTATCCCTCCTGCGTCTCTAGTACACATTGTTTATGCCGGGCTTTGTCAAAGATGCTTTTTTTTATTGTTTTGTTTTCTATTTGAGAAAAAAAATCTATTCCCACCATCTAATTGGCCACTCCAGTTTAGAGCTTTTTGAGTACACTTTTTTGTACCCTTCTTTGGAGAAATTAATAGCTGAAAATGTGTTTTTGTTGTATATTATAAATCCTCCTCTTTATAAAAAGCTTAGCATTTTGAATATTTTTGTCATCTACCATTTGAATAATTTAATATGTTCTTTGAAGTCTTAAGGAATTGCTACAATACAACAGAGCATGGATGCTCATTTTCACTAAAGCAATTAGCATGTTTTCTTCAATATACACAGTGTCATAATTTTGACATTTTTGTCATATGTTTTTCTAATCTTTACAGACACGTAATTACGGGCTGTATTAATGCTACAAAAATAAGGCTATGAAGTGCTTGCTTTGTTTTGCTATTTCTCTTTTGGTTGCTTTAGAGCCATTTCCCTCAAAAATAGTAAACTTTATTAAAATGTTGTTCCTTTAGTTGCCAACCAATCTCCTTCACAACCCCCCCCCCCCCCCCCCAAAAAAATTATTTGAATATGGTATTCCATGCTGCATGGTTGGCTGCATCAGGGATGTGTTCCTGATTCAGCTTCAGGGGGAGAGCGCAGGTCAAGAAAGCATTCCCTTTTTTACGTGCACTCTCTGTGTCCAAAAGGCTATTCAGCCAATGCATCCCCTATGGGCGCATCAACCTCCCTGGCATTATGCGTGAAAAGCCGATGTACGGGCAATCACTGTACTCCACGATGATTCCCTGCCTCTCTACACAAAGTGGTGTCAATAGGATGCCAGCGTTGTGGGAAAAGCGGTGGGCTGGGTAAAGCTGTGCTACCTGCATTAGCATGGAGGTCTATGATTCCACCCTTGCCCCTTGGGACCGGAGGGCATCCATGAGCCTGCAGCGCTGCAGAAGGACTGGATATTATACCTGATCCCAGTATGGGCACAGTTTGATCTTGGATTGATCTTCAGTTTGATCTTGACCCTACTGAGTTTGAGAATAACGCAATGGAGGCTTGTGTTGCATTACATTTCTTTGAATGCAGTGCTCTGCACTGACATAAATGCAAACGCACTGTGGAAACCATGTTATTAACCAGCAATAGATGTGTTTACACTGCTTTGAAAAATGCACCACAGACCCATAATTTTTGATGCTGTGGAAACATGATCAATAAATCATTTATTGTCAAGACTTATCCCTATATGACGTGACCAAACTTGTCTGAAGTTAAATCTTAAAGGAGCTTTACAGGTGTCAAAAAACCTGGTCAAAATCGGCCATACCCTCCTTTTTTAATGGACCAGTTCGACTTTCTGAGCTAATTGCAAAGCTCCTGAGCATGGTATCATTACCAAACTTGCTGGAGTTGTAGCGAAGGGTTGGGGGTATACTACAAAAAAGTATTTCTCTAGCGAAAATAGTTTTTGCATAAATGAAGTTCAAATTCAAGTCAAAATTCATGTTAAAGTTGCATATGATAGAGCAATACTTTTTTTCTTTTTTTTTTTTTTATTGTACCCGCAGCCATTCTCTACAACTCTGGTGGTGATAAAAAGCTGCAGAAAGGTCAGGGATAATGAAACCAATTGGTCTGTCCTTGTCTGCATCCTTTAACCCGTACCGTGCCGTTTTTAAACAACATGGTACAGGCAATCAAAGCAGAGTACGAAGTACTGTGGTCCCCTGCTCTGCCTCTTCCCTCCTACACTTCCCCAATGTCATTGATGACTTCGGGAATGTGGAGCGAGAAACCAATGCTGCCTCCTTAACATGGAGGTCAATGGCGGCTGGACTCAACAGTGACAGATGCTATCTGTAAGTCTACCGAGCTTTAAAATTGCTGGGAGCCAGCTTAGGATAGGTAAGTATCCCTAAGTGTAGGTCAAACTTAGCCGAACTGCAATCTGGGCAACCACCAGGCAGGTTAATATGCATTTGTTATTATTTGTGGTCATTTGGACTAAAACTTAAGAAAATGAACTTGACAGGACATATGTGTTTTGTATTTTTGTCAAGATTGTTTAGTTTTGGTTTTATTTGTGTTTTCTCTTTTTAATTCCTAGGTATCTCCTGGAGACACTGGATGGGACGTATTTAGTTTAGATTACCATGTGGATGGACCCATAGCCACTGTAAGTGATTACTTTTATAAAGCTGAAATATGCAGACATCCTTACCAGCTTAGTGGGGTTTGTGGAATAGTGTACTAATAATTACAGACCAATATATTCAGTGACAACAACACACAAGTGTGTATCAGAATTTATACCAAGCAGAAAATTGTATCTTTGTCAAAGGTTATTGTCATTTTTAAAAGTGTTTCTTTAAAGAAGGTTAAAAGGATCATCAAGAAAGTTAAGTCAAGAATATATATATTTTTTGTGTTTATTTTTTTTTCCCCTTTTTTTTTGGTTTTTCATCTGTCCTCTTCAATTACCAGGTCGCTTCAGAACATGCACTTTTTCCACCCCAGTACATTGGAAGGGAAATCTATGTGTGTCTTAAGGAGTGAAGTCCTGACCTCCTGCAGCTCAGCAGAGGCCAGATAGTCTGACTGACAACCTACTTGGCAAATAGCTCTGTACCTGGCCCAGCTTCCTGGGACTCCCGCTCGGCCAAGCTCTGGGAAGTGGGGAGGCTGTCGCAAGCTGCCACACACACAAAGTGGATTTGAGCAAGGAAAGTACCTGCTCTCAAAGCCCCTGAGGCTTTCTGACAGGGGGTTGTCTCTGCTGTGTGTGTCCGCTGGGCAGTGTCTAACAGCTTTCCAGTACACACCTCTATATACAGCTGCTCGTCTTATCTTGCAGTAGTTTGCAACAGCTCCTTATTTGCAGGGCAAAAACATTTTGACCAAGAGTGTTTCGTGTTAATATTGCAGTAAACTTAAAAAAGATGAATTAAATGGTTTCTTAACTTTCTGGGCGTTTACGGCCAATTTGTTAAATTTTTTTCGATGTGAAACGGAGCTGCACTGGAGATCGTGGCAGAGTACAGTGTAATCCGTGCTTCCCCACTCTCCCCTCTAAACATCACCATTTAGGCCAGTGGTGGCCAACTGAGTTGATATGAAGGGCCACTAGTGCGGCCCTCAGCATCACTAAAGGGCCACACATAACATTTTCAATCTATACAGACTTGTATAATGAAAAAATGACAGCAGGCAGAGCTAGAAGACAGTACTTGTAAATGAAACTTGTTATACTTATACTTTATAAATTATACTTCAAGCATTAGGGAACACTGTAGTATGGTATTGTACATTTTGTGTCCTATATGTTATGTTCGCAATGAATATTATAGAATCACCCCCGGTCAATAAGGGAAGCATAAGCACTCACCTGTCTGGTGATCCTAGAGGAGGAGAGGCAAAGAACTTGCTCAGCTGCCATCTGGGTTACTGATTTGCTTTCTACGTACTCCTATAACTTAAGTTTATCGCCTCTCCTCCTCTATCCACTATATGACGATCCTGGAGGAGGACCTTTCAGTGGAGGATCAGCAGACAGGTGAGTTCCTATGCCTTAACAGTTAGGTTTCAGGGGCCGCAAGTAGACTAAGGGGGGCCACCAAAGCCCAAAGGGCCACATGCGGCTCCCGGGCCGCAGGTTGGGCACCTAGGATTTAGGCGGTGTGTGTGAGGAAAAGAGACACCTACCCAATAACATGGAGGTCTATGGCGCCGCCCCCTCTGCCACTTCTTCAGGCATCACTGAAGGAACAGGGCTGGTAAAGATCAACGAGCCTCCAGCGATCAGTGCAGATTCGCAGAGGACAATTATGCCCGATCCCGGCACCGCCACTGTTTGTTCTAAGAACAAACTGTGACCTACTGGGTTCGGACATAACTCCTAGGAGGTTAGTCATCCTTGAAAAAGCAACTTGCCCTGTTAATTTTTGGAGATCTTTTAAGTTATGTCCACTTTTTGTTTTTAGTCCTTAACACGTTTGTTCATTATTTAAAAAAAAATTAAAAAATAAGTTGATGAAATATCTTCAGTTTATTTTTAATGCAGATACACATTGGGTTTGAGCTTTATTTTGGGAAATAATCTCCTTGCAACTCTAATGCCTTTCAACAAGATCATAAGTTCTGATGGTTTCTTGAAACTATCCAGTTTATTTAGTGTCAGATAATCCCATAAAGTGGATCTGTGGCCAATACTATTGACTTTATATGTTCTTAACTAGCAGTAGTTGTGTTTGAAAACAAGCCCGCAGTGGGCTTTGTAGCTGCAAGCACTATGGAAGGAAGTTCACCCTTCTGGCACCCCTGCAGATGTACATTCCAGTGGTACTGGATTGATGCCCAAACGCATTAGACACTAGGTCACACAGAATATATGTGTTGTGGTGTGTTGCATCATATTTTATGACATGGTGTTTGTGGTATTTGTTGCCAATTAGTTCACAATGGGTTCCTTTAATGCACCATACAACCCTCAAAACACCCTCAAAGTTCTCACTGTTATTAAGCTTAAGCCTGCATACAATACGTCTGTAAATTAAAATTAACATAAGGATAATAAAATTGTCTCTAGTAAATTCAATGTTTTTAAATGTAAAACATTTTTATATGTGATTTATAAAAATTCTGATTGAGTAATGGCAGTGAATATTTTACTTACAGTTTTAATTTCTTCAAATGTGTTATATGCAGATAAATAGCTTTTTTCTACTTAAATCCCGTCTTATATATTTAATAATTCATTTGTTCTTTTTGAGATTTAAGCATGTCCTCAATAAAATGGTTCATTCATTGTGTTCCATTATTCATAGACTATCAACTAATTTGAAATAATTTGCAAGGCACTGTAGAATATATTTAAGTACTATCATATTTGTACTATTTTAAATAAAATATGATGAAGGATTCATTAGATTTGATTAGAAAATAGCTGGTTTATTGTTCAAAAGAGTTTTATCACCTAAACTCTGTATTTTACTTAATGAAGCTATTATGTTACATTACTCAAGAAGCAAATGGCATCTCTTTAAAATGCTTGAAAATGTTTGTAGTGAAGTGTGAGGTAATTTGTATGACTGAACATTCTATACCTTTTCACTTGCTGACTTGTAAATGCTAGTATAGCAGAGTAGACAAGAATATATATATATATATATATATATATATATATATATAGACGCCAACAGACAATGTCAAATCTACAAAAATGGGGCTTCTCCTTTGGAGAAATGTTGGAACTATGTAACATGATGTTTAGATATGGCACTTTCATATGGATTCTTTGTACATTTCGTTATACTTAACTGTAGATTTGAATAGTATGCTAAGAGGCTTAGGGTCACATGATTTTCCTGAAAAACCTCCGTTGATTTGACACTTTCTTTATAGACATCATTTGTCAGGTAACACATCCAAAACATTAAAGTCTAAACATTTTTACTTTTACATTTATTTAACCACTTTTTTTTTTTTATAAATAAAGTGCTCTAATCTTGAATGCTTCCGTCCATCATGGTCATGAGATTTGAGTTGACATTTTTGGCTAGAGTATGCAATGGTTTCATTTTTAATAAACCTAATTGACTATATTGCTTCAGTCATGCAAGGCAAAGCTATAACCTTAAGTGGCAGGACTGAACCAATACTAAGTGGCAGCAATGTACTGCAGTGATTACAATCACGGCGGGGAGACCACAGGAGATCGCTCACACCCAGCGATCTCCCACGATGAGAATTGCGGCACCTTCAGGCAGGAAGTTGTGTGTGTTTGGGGGCGAGGAGGATATCTTGCCCCACTCCGACTGATTGCACCCATAGAGAGTCGATGGTCCTGTTTAAAATGAGATGCATTTTTTAACCGCACCCATTCATGTCTGTAGCCGCGATCAGGGGCGAGCGGCCCATCTCGGTCAATTGTGAATGTAGGGATAAGCCCCATCAAATACATGGCAGTGATCACCAGCGATTGTGTGGACAAGCCCTAAGAGGTCACATTTTCCACCATTCAAGAAATTATTAGATATGCTCTGAAATCTAAATAGCCTCAAGTCACCCAGCTATTTATATATGGGGCGAGTCTAAATATATTAACAGGAACAGCTCACAACAGTAATAGCTGACCATGTTTGCTATTTTAATAGCATGAGTTGTGTATTTGTGTATGTGTGTGCATGTAAGAGTTGTGTATTTAAATTCTAAATTGCAGCAAATGTATTGTGTGACGGACTCATCCGTACACCCATATGTTAATATGGTGCCTAGGGGTAAGTTGTTAGTGCCAGATTGTAGAATGTGTCTCTTCATAAGTTGGTCAGTGTGTTCAAAGAATGAGTACTGCTAGTGCTTATAACTTCTCCCTCCTGACAGTGGCCTTTTGGCTTGGCATGAGGGAATGGAATAAATTCCAGCCTCCACGAATGCAGTCATTTATTGGTTACATTTTTGGATATAAAAGGCAAACCTTTTCCCATTAATGTTAATATGGGAAAATGTTTCATAGTCTAAAAATTTTAGTACATGATATTATTCCACAATTTCCCCTGATCAGTCCCAAAGTTACCAGTTTGTCTAATTTTCATGACATACCCAGCTAATTTTTTTCGTTGTTTTTATAGGTTTTTACCAGAGAGTGCATGAGCCATTATCTGAGAGTGTTTAACTTTCTTTGGCGTGCAAAGAGAATGGAATACATTCTTACAGACATTTGGAAAGGACATATGTGCAATGCAAAATTATTGAAAAGCATGCCAGGTAAGTTTGGAGTTTTCTTTTACAAGTTATTACATGAGTGGCACCCCACCTTCCTTCCTTTTAACTTTGTTAGTAATACGCTATCCTCTATTTACATGTAAAGTTAGTTGATTTGTTATACAAATTCTTAACATCTTTAGAGCCCAACCTTCTTTCTTTGGTCGTTATACACTATTACATTTATATCCTCTACTAATATATAGAGGTTTATGTAGAGTTAAGCTGGCCACACATGGGTAGATTCCCTTGCAATCGACCGGCAATCAATTACAGCGTGGTGACGTCACCACGCTGTGATTAATCGCCGATCAATCAGACAGTATTCAATGTGCACCACATGGGGACATCAATTACTGTACGATGGGGACCCGGGTTTCCTCAGAAGCAGACAGCTTCTCCAGCTGGGTAGAGCAATCCACCTGCAGCCAGCCCCCCCCCTCTTCTGCCAGAGCTGGGTCTGTGCTGGCCATGCCCCCTTCACACACACAGAGAAGCAAGCTGTGGGGCTTAGCTGCTCTTTGTGTCCAGCTAGCTGTCAGCCTGTCCATTACATTGGATGGAGACAGTGCTGTTCCTATTCAATGCAATGGATTTCGACCAAGGTTTTCCAACATGTTGGAAACCTGTTTGGTCGAGTTCCTTCGAGCAGGATCCATTGATCCAGCTCAAAGGAACTGCGGATGGCTCAGATGTAGAGGAACATTGGGTGCCGTGAGCGTGCACAGCGCTCGATGTTCCTCTAATCTGTTACTTCATAGAGCCTGGCTAGTTTAGTTGATTTAATTAGAAACTCATTTACCTGTCTAGAACGCAAAGACTAAACTTACAGAATAAGTCTCAGTTTGGGTAATCTGCCTCCCCGTATGTCAACAGTACACCTAACCAAATTAATTAAATGTATCTTGGGTTACAACTAACTTGTTAATTACAATCTATAGTGTGCTGCTAAGGATTTAGTATAGGATTTGTTTCAGCAATTTTCTTGGATCAATTATGTATTTCCCATTGAAATTGACTGGATACTCACTTTAATTACTTACCAAGCCAATAGGCGTATGCAAGACAGGATAAAATGGGATTTTACATTTCGGCCAGTGTTTGAGCAAAGCAAATATTGATATTTGGAATACATGTGAACGATGAAAAATATCCCTGCATGTAAGAAAATGTTTATATTTGGAGGAGGTTGAGGCAAGAAATTGACGTGGGCAAAGTGAAAAGAGATTACAATTTGCGTATTCATTTTGTTCTGAGTGCAGCCAAATCCAATAAATCTCTGAATTACTCCTAAATCCTACAAGTGCTTAATTAAGGCTAAATCCTGCAAAGTGTTTTAATTAAGTGTCATTCGAAAAACCTTTTGATGAACATTTTTTTCTAGCATAAACCTTTTTTTTCTTTCTTTTTTTTTTGGAAAAAATATATTAAGGTTTCAGATATATTTAATTTGGCTCCAAAACAGGCTGTTTTTAATGAGAACTTGCATAAATCATTAGATTAATCAATGAACGGTTTGGCCAGGAAGTGAGACGGCAGCTACTCTGCAGACCAGTGTCTGACACTATAAAACAATGGTATTTACCTCACTCCTGCTTCAGCATGCTAGTAGCAGAGCACATAAAGAGGGACAACAATGTATTTTTACTGCCTGGTTCTATGGTCTGGAGGGCTTGGCTTTACATAGGGATTTGGGGGAGTACTGTTCACTATGGGACTATGATGTCATGCAGAAAAAAAAACGTTTCCTGTGTTTATTTGCATGACACCATTGCGTCGCATTCATTAAAAATTTATTAATCTATTGGTGTGAACACGGTCGCATATTGGCCATGTGTTAATGGGGTTTAAGTCAGCACAGAACCCGGAGGAAAAAAAAGTGGTGGAGCAGAGCCCTAATTCTGTGTATAAGGGCGAGTTCTTTTAACCAACCCTAATTAAGTCTTTAAGTGTCTCCTTGCAATGTTCAAAATCCATTGTTTATTACAAGCACTCAAATCATGTTTACTTTCTAAATCCATAGGTGTTTTATATAAAAGCTTCTGTTTTTTTCTTCTGTAAATGTCTGGCTGCCATGCTGGCTTCATTTAGCTGTAATATGTATGCAGATATGTATGCAGAAATAAGTAACAATGGCTTTTGGGGTCATTTATTTATCCTTCTAATACATACAATATGTTTACTATTCACTTCCATTGCAGAGCTGTCTGGGGTGCTTCATCAATGTCACGTGCTGGCTTCTGAAATGGTCCATTTCATTCATCAGATGCAGTATTACATCACATTTGAGGTACATTTTTGTTTTGTCTTTATTAATGTTCACCTCCTATTTGAATTTTGGTTGACGTTGTCTGTGTTTACATTAGGTGCTAGAATGCTCATGGGATGAACTTTGGAACAAGGTACAACAGGCACAGGATTTGGATCACATCATTGCAGCTCACGAGGTGTTTTTGGATACAATCATCTGTCGTTGCCTACTTGACAGTGACTCCAGAGTATGTTGACTTTTCATCCTTGTTTTGTGAATAATAGTAATACAGTGTCATTCATTTATATGGTGTGTGCAGTATTTTATCTCATAAAGTGTATTTTTTATTTATGCAAATGCTATCACATCAGGAGTTCTGTTAGGCGATGTTTCCACTTAGGCGATCAATCACCTGGTGCTCACGATTTTCAATCACCTGCAGAATCGCTGTCAATCGCCTACTCTACTTTTGAATGGGCTTGTCTCCATTGATAAGATCACATGCATTTTTTTTCCTGATGGCTCCCATAGACCTGAATGGATGATAGCCTGCCGGCGATTCTGCAGGCAATTAGTTGCCTAAGTGGGAACATAGCCTTAAGGGACACAGATCCCACATATTGTGTTATGATTTAGCTTTCAGTACTGCTTTTCTAAAAAAAGCAGACATCCTGATCGTAGATGTGATTTTCCAGGTGGTCTTTTACCTCTTTTGCTTGTCTTTTTGCACTGCTCCTGTATGTAATGGTAGTGGGAGATTGGTGCGCTGGGGGGGGGGAGACATCTGCCCAGATGCTGCCCCCTGGCATGATGCCGGGCTGAGCAACCACCCATGTTTCCCTAAATAACCTTCTGTATCAATAGATTTTTTTTGTATTTTCTGTTTCTTTTTCTGTTCTGTTGTCGCTTCTAAATCCATTTAAAAGTAGATGAAAATCTCCTGTTTGACCATTTCTAGTGACATAAATGCCTCTATTGGGTAATTCATCATAAAACGTATTTGCCCCTGCTGTATGTTCCAAAGGCAGCGTTCACCATGAGGGGCTATATGTTCCAAAGGCAGCGTTCACCATGAGGGGCTCTTCCAAATAGTTATATAGGTTATTATTCATTGGTAATTGTATATTGGTGAAAACAAATAGTTTTTTACTTCTCTTTACTGGCTAGCATGATTTGGTGTTCTTAATTTGTTGTTAATTGGCCCACCATCATATACTTTTATATAATAAGTTATAAAATGTTTATTTAGCTGACACTTGACATTCTGATTTTAATGAGCTTATATTTAAATTCTTTTCCTCCAGGCTCTACTAAATCAGCTTCGTGCAGTATTTGACCAGATAATTGAGTTTCAGAATGCCCAGGATGCAATGTATAGGGCTTCTCTTGAAGAGTTGCAACGGAGGTTGCAATTTGAGGAACGAAAAAAAGAGCGAGAATCTGAGGTATGATTTTTTTTTTAATGGTAACAGAAATAGATATGTATTTTTTTCATTTACATTTTTTTATGACTTGCACAAAAAATAAACACTGGTTAAAAAGAAGAGTGTACACGTTTTTTATGCTTATTGTGGCTACACCTGTAATTCAGAACTGTCCTACTGACCTTGAATAAGCTTGGGGTTGGAGGTTGGGGTTGGAGAGTGTTGAAGCATTAAAAAAAACAAAAAAAAAAGCTTGTCAGCAATGTGCAAAGATAAGAAAAGATAAGAAGAAATAAGGCTCATTGCTAATAAAAAATGAAAAGCATATCTATTGCCTATTTTAATTGACCCGACATCTTAACACCCCTAATGTTCTGCCTCTATCGCACCGTTAAAAACATAGTACTCTGCTTGTGTTCCACACCCTCCCTCCTCCATTATCTGGAGGTCTATGGCACCACCAACCCCACCTCTTCAGCATCATAGATGACGCAGAAGAGGCTGTGCTGGAATTGATCATGCAGAGCACAGATGACCATGCCTGACACCAGTTTGTTCAGAGTTTGTTTTACTCTGAACAAACTGGGTTTGTCTCAACCGCTGGTAGATAAAAACTTTTTTAGGTAGTCTGGTAGCTAGAATATGAACTACCTTATTTCATTGTCTAATTAAAAGTTTAGGTTTTTACATAGATTTCATGTGTTTTAGGGAAAATGGGGAGTCACAGAAGCTGAAGAGGAGGAAGAGAATAAAAGGGTTCTGGAGTTTCAAGAATCCATACCAAAAATGCGCTCTCAGCTACGGATTCTTACACATTTCTATCAGGTAAGTGTATAAGAACCATTTAAAGGAATTTTAAAAAGCATAAAGGCACCATTCGAGAAATTTTAGTCGCTTTTGAAAATACACCCAATTTGTTTTTATATGTAATAATGAAATATATATATATATATAAAAAAAATGTCTTCTTCTTTTTTTAAAAACCATATCTATTAACATTTCATTAAACACATTTTATAATGATATTATTATTATTTTTATGTAGAATCCTTCTCCGGTGGACAGTGTAGCAAAAATGCATCTGGTCCCAAAAAGCTAACTTGAGGGGGAATCTGCATTCATGTCTCCTGTGTGTGTGTGTGTATGTGTAAGCTGCCAGTGTGAGTGCATTGCTTATATCAGCAGGGGTCTGCTGATATAACGAATACAGTTCAGATGGAAGATCTGGCTGTTTGTAGATCTCCCATCTGCCGGCAGAGCAGTGGTCGCACATTCGGATCATAGGAGGCAGGCACTTATTTTTGGATTTTTAATTAGTGTATTTTTTTAATTAGCAGCTATTGCTGGGTTTTATCCCTTTTAGAATTGAATATAGGGTTCAATATAACACTATAGTCATTCTATTTTGTATTTGTTTATTATTACATTATTAATTATTACAGAGGGGTTTAAAGGTAATTACTTAATAAAAAAAATCAGCTTTTATATGTGATAATCATATTTTTAATAGTGTATATATTTTTTTATTATGAACAGCTATTGCTCTTTGGGATGATGTTCGATACGACCTCTATATTCATTCAATTTTTATATGTAATTTGTTTAATAATTACATTACATTACATCTTGTTTAATTTTCTAGACTTTGGTTGATTTTGTTTTGAGATCGATCACACTGTGTGGTTGTAATCTAGAGCGCGGTTGAAGTGATTTTTCTCACAAGCCCATTGATTTAGCAAACGAATGATGTGTGTATGGCTAGCCTTAGCTTTTCCCTGAACAACCATTAGTCAATTTTCCCTTTTTTCTTGTTCTTGCTGATAGTCATCACCAATAAAAAAGAGTAGCATTACAAATCTTAAAACGTATGCTAAACACTTTATGTTACATTTTGCTTAAAGCCTTTTATTTTTTTGTGTCCCTTTCTCTCTTTAGGGGATTGTTCAACAGTTTCTAGTTCTGCTGACTACAAATACAGATGAAAGCCTTAGGTTTCTGAGCTTTAGGTTAGACTTTAATGAACATTATAAAGCTAGAGAGCCAAGGCTTCGTATGTCTCTGGGTACCAGAGGAAGACGCAGCTTACATGCCTGAGGACACTGGAGTTCTGAAATAAGTAGAAGTAACACTATCCATGAAGAACTATATTATATATTTTTCGGTTGCTGTTTGACTGGATTACTCCATACATCACATGTAAATGATTGTTTCCATTGATAATTCAAATTTTTATTCCACCGCTGTATGTTAACATATTTATGTATTGTTTTGTCTGGCAAAAGGTAACTTTGGACAGCAAGTGGAGTTGCATATTGATAAAGCATTCACCAAACATCGGCTGCATGTGACACAATCACCTATAAATATTTTTAAAACATTTAGGGCCATTCTCCATTAGCCATGCCCTAGTTTCAGTTTTTACCGGTCAATAAAAAAAGTAAGTACGTGTTAACAGCAATTCTATGGTGTCCGTAACGGTAATAAAACCTTCCGTTTCCACATTCTGCTGCATTGTGTCTCTAAAGCAAGTGTATGAGAGACGCTAGCGCTGCGGCCTTGAAAATGCATGCAGTGCACAGCCAGTGTAAGCGGTACATCAGGTCTCCTGTGCAAGCGCAGCTAGTGTGAAAGT
This sequence comes from Ptychadena robeensis, assembly GCA_036250615.1. Lineage (NCBI taxonomy): Eukaryota > Metazoa > Chordata > Amphibia > Anura > Ptychadenidae > Ptychadena > Ptychadena robeensis. The sequence continues at coordinate 69,459,514 of CM070033.1, read as the reverse complement.
GCCCTGTTACAGTTACTGTTCTGATATAGCACCTTCTATCTTAAGCCCCCCCCCCCATACACCTTACAATCTTTCCATACGGTTTCTGTACAATCAACTTTTCTTCTACAAAACCATGTAATGTGAGGACTTTTCTAAACCTTCCAATCACTGTGTTCTGCCAGGGAGGACCCGACACTACATCGTAGTTAGTAGATCTAATGGAAATTGTATGGATTAATCTAAAGATGTATGGTGGGCTTTACATATAACTGTTGTTACAGTCCTTAACATTTTTACATACATCACAACACAATCTGGGTTATTCCTAATTCAGAACCCTTTTATTATTATTATCACTATTATACTTTTTATTAAACAACACAACCAAATAGTGATTCCTTGTGTTTATCCAAACTGTCCTACGCATTTCAGTGCTTATACAGCAGAGCTGCAGGAAATAAAAGCTTCTTTGTATACTTTGTAGTTTATTCATGGATACTCTCGAGTGCTACTGTTTACATTGTAAATTACAATATTGTATATTTTTATGATGCCTGTGTTTTGTCTTTTACATTTTTTATGTTTATTATATATTACTTTTTTCTTTTGCAAGGGAATGTATCATATTATAGAGTCTGGTCCGACTTTTAACTGTTTAAGTATATTAACTAGAAAGAGACCACATACAGTCAGATTCCAGAGAGCTCACATTGTTACTGGAAATGTGCTTGCTGTATGTGGATGGTCCTTTGTAACTTACCACCTTGTAGGCTTAATTTAGATGGATGGTTAAAGGACAGCTTACACTCAGCAGCCACCCTTAAAAATTCAATCAGCAGTGTGCTATGGTGGTTTTATTTTTGTATAAGGCTTTGTGTTTCAGCGATAATACAGGGTTGACGTATGTATGAATATTTGCATATTTAGGTAGTTCTGTGCCTGTCAAATAGGCCTCACTGACATTTGTTGCTGCAGCTACCATAAAGTCATTCATCCTCAAAGGTCACATAAGGTTAACGGGAAAAAAAAATGCTGAAGTACAGTTGTGCTCATAAGACCTTCACTTTGCTGTAGCCAATGACAACTGTATATGGCTAATTATATTTTCAAATACTTTAGAACTGCAGTCTGTAAGTGCAAGCTAATTCTTTTCATAAGAATAATTCCACAGCACTGAGGAATGTACACTTTGAGATGCATGTGCACACTCTCCGAATGATGGCAAGCTGGCAGTCTAGTTTTTTCCAGAAGAGGTATTATTCTGTAAATTCAGCTTTACAGGCTAAAGCCTCCCATACACTTTAAGATTGATCCATACAATCTCCATTAGCTCTACCAACAACTGTGTAGTATAGTGGCCTCCCTGATAGAATACATAGTGATTGGAAGGTTTAGAAAGCTCCTCATATTACATGGTTTTGGTAGAACAAAATTTGATTGTACAGAAATTGTATGGAAAGATTGTAAGGTGTATGGGGGGCTTAAAGCAGGAAGTCGGGATGGCAAGTTCTCCTCAAAGAGAACTTGTGAAGAAAGGTGCTAAAAGGTCTTTGGCAAGTCGCACAACTCTTCTCTTCCTCTTTCAAGTCAGAAGGCAGAGAATACCTTCTAAGGGATTGCTTACATGGGTGATTTCTAACCACTTGGTAAACAAGTAATTACTGCAACTGTATGGTGAACGCAACATGAGGCATTTGCTGGTTGGCTTTCGTCAGTTACATGCCTCCAGGTGACAAGAGCACCCAAATGGTTTACAGGCTACTGAAGATTCTCAAGCTATCAAAAATGCTGACCTGTTATTTCTGATCAAACAACCTCAATACCAGTACAAGTTAGCATAAGGGTTCCCCCCTTTCTTCCACTGGCAGCAGCTACCATCTCAAGATACCACCCTGGCAACTATCATGTTGCTGAAAGAAGTCTGCTTATTGCGAATGGCATGTTTTCCTAAAGTTGCACATAGCCTGATGCTTGTAAACTAAAAGTGAGTGCAGCCCAAAGATTGGACTTTCTACTTTTGCCGAAATAGACCCTTGTCTACTGGCTCTTTAAAAAGAAAAAAGGTCTGAAAATGACCTTTATTTTATGTTTTTTATTGTAAATATGTATTTACAATAGCTTTGTCTTTGTATTATGTACATCACACATCACAAACCTTTGCTGTAAAGAAAAAAACTAAATAAACAAAAAAAAAATCCATTGTTGTATTCATTGGTTAGTATTCATATCCTGCGATGCGTTTTTTTTTTTTCTTCTGTCGCTATGCTGCAGTAGGTGATTTTATTCAATGAAATTAGTCTTTCACCCTTCTGATTTTTGATTTAGGAGTTCACTATATGATGTGCTGATCAAGCAATACATTGAAAAAACTGCCAAATTAAGTGCATAACATTAATTATCTGATTCTGTTGGCACCATGGAGTGGGTTATTTTTTGATTATTTTATATTTTCCTACTCTAACCTATTGTGCTCAGATTTTCCCTGGGATTACATCATACCACAGTGCTGGTGCCTCTTCTGCTTAGCGCAGAGAGACTTGGGATGGGCGATGATAACATTTTCTTTTTAAGGGTTGTCACATTTCTCCAATACACTCTTCTGCCTATTCACCATACTGCCGGAAGACTGTCAACAGGTGAATTGTATGCCGGTACTAGGAATGGTAACTACAGGTGGTTAAGGGTAGTGATGTGTCATTGTCATTGGCGAACGAGCCAGCTCTAAGAGCTCATGCGTGTCTAGGAGATGCGAAGCTACAGCCACTCCTCAGCTCTGCTGGAATTCAGTAGGTGGGACTTTCTATGTGTGATCGTACCTTTTGTGCCTGTTGCCAACTCTCCTAGAGAAATCTAGCAGAGACAGTGCCCATCCCAGGCCTCTTCCGGTCCTCCTAGCCCTTTCACCTCCACTGACCCCTCAATATATACTTGTGAGGCGCCCATTGTCTAGTAATGAGATGCATGTTATTCTTGTAACAACCACAGACATGTCCAGTATAGGAGATTGTATCCTGTATAGAATATAGGGAGAATATTTTGGGGTACCTTGTGGATCCAAAAACTAAAACACTGTGGCAACGTAACACATGTGCCTCATTATCATGTCAAATATAGCATACACAATGTATGTACACATAATATATATTTATCTTTAAGATATGTGGCAGCAGAGCAGTCCTGCAGAGCACAGCCAATCAGCATAGTGTAGATGTATAGGGTGTCCATTATATGTTTCCTCGTAGACTCTGATCACATCATTGTACATGTTTGCTCGCCTCTGTATATTGATGATCAGCTCCCAGTACATGCTCTATGGAACCCGTTTTACATTACAGGGGGACTACAAATGGCAGCAGACCCTGATCACCATCACACGGTGATCGATCTGCCATGAAATCTGCTGCAGATCTAACGTGCCCACCTTAAATCGATCAAATCTAATTTTTAGCTCAATCTCCTTACTTTACATGGGGACAAGAGCCTTCATCCAAAGTAAATGCCGGAACACAAAAGGGTGTGTGGGCGGTACAAACGGCCTGTGCGTGATGGCATCATCACGTGTGGTCGATCTGCCTAGAAATCGCACTGGCATCGAAATGTCTATGGCCGGCTTAAATCATGTGTGATTAACATAGGAGAATCTTTTGGGGGGAAGCAAATCAGCATGTCTTTGGAGTGTGGGAGGAAACTTAAGTACCCAGAGAAAACCCACACAGACATCAGGAGAGCAGAGTATGTCTCTACCAGCTTTGCACATCTAGAGACTGAAATCCTTGCCCATTCTTCTTTGCAAAACAGCTCCAGCGCAGTCAGATTAGATGGACAGCGTTTGTGAACAGCAGTTTTCAGATCTTGCCACAGATTCTCGATTGGATTTAGATCTGGTCTTTGTCTGGGCCATTCTAACACATGGATATGTTTTGTTTTAAACCATTCCATTGTTGCCCTGGCTTTATGTTTAGGGTCGTTGTCCTGCTGGAAGGTGAACCTCCGCCCCAGTCTCAAGTCTTTTGCAGACTCCAAGAGGTTTTCTTCCAAGATTGCCCTGTATTTGGCTCCATCCATCTTCCCATCAACTCTGACCAGCTTCCCTGTCCCTGCTGAAGAGAAGCATCCCCAGAGCATAATGCTGCCACCACCATATCTCACAGTGGGGATTGGTGTGTTCAGATTGATGTGCAGTGTTAGTTTTCCGTCACACATAGCGTTTTGCATTTTTGCCAAAAAGTTCCATTTTGGTCTCATCTGACCAGAGCACCTTCTTCCACATGTTTGCTGTGTCCCTGACATGGCTTGTGGCAAACTGCAAACGGGACTTCTTATGCTTTTCTGTTACCAATGGCTTTCTTCTTGCCACTCTTCCATAAAAGCCAACTTTGTGCAGTGCACGACTAACAGTTGTCCTATGGACAGATTCCCCCACCTGAGCTGTAGATCTCTGCAGCTCGTCCAGAGTCACCATGGGCCTCTTGACTGCATTTCTGATCAGCGCTCTCCTTGTTCGGCATGTGAGTTTAGATGGAAGGCCTTGTCTTGGTAGGTTTACAGTTGTGCCATTCTCCTTCCATTTCTGAATGATCGCTT
>CM070033.1:69440798-69451833 GCA_036250615.1 Ptychadena robeensis | reverse complement strand
AGAGGGGAGGGGGATGTGAGAGGGTGATCCCACATTCCCAAAAACGCATTATAAATGTGTAAGGCTTTGCCATGGACAGGAGTTTTTAAAGGAGATCTAAAGGAAATCTGACAGAGAAATCTAAAGGTGTATCGGGGCCCTAAGACACTATCACACTCTAAAGCCAGCCATAGAGGTGCTGAGTCCCAGCAGTAGTTGCAGGCGATCGAACGGCATGCGTGCTCATGCCAAACGCATTGTGGTTGGTATCCCGCAACTACAGGGGTGCTCACCTTGCAGTTTCGACTCAAAAAGCCATGCACGGCGATCCATCCTGACGGTACTTTTTGTGGCCGATCCTGTTGTAGGCAGTTAATTTGGTGTCTCCTTCCCATCTAATTGGCTACGATCTGCCAGGAATCCCTGTATGAAAAAAGAGTCACTTTATTTCCAAAAGCAAATACTGGCTATCATATTGTGAGCCTACAGAACAAACTCCTCCATCCTGGTCTAATGTAAGCAGCTGTAATCCATTATTCTGGTTTCTGTTAAGAATTATTTGTGTTAATGTACTACTGGATAAAGCCAGTGGAACAGCAAAGTATTTTTGCTACAATTCCATGTCCAAAATTTGGGTGCCAAACTCTGTAAAGGCCCCCATTAGAGATGGCTGCAGTGTTTTCGCGTCGGACAGTCTGCAGCGAACACTGTATGTTCGATTTTCTTCTACGGGTACTTCTACTTCAGTTCGACCTGTCCCCATCACCAGCGAGAAGAAGTATTCTTCCGATGGCCAGATCAGTTGTGCAAAAGATCCAACTGGTGAAAGAATTTTTTTGATCCCTGTGTGGCTCCACTTCTATCTGCGCATCACCATGGAGGGAGTGCACGTCCCCATCAGTGAAATCACTGGTATTTGGAATGCGGAGCTGTGCAGTATTCTTACTGTATTAGAGACTGGAACAGGTATGGTCAAGATCATTTTGGCACGGACAGGTGGAGGTCAGACTTTTCCTAATGTCTGATCCGCTTATTTGCAAACGGACACAGACGATGTTCGGCCATCATAAGCCCCCATACACGGTATTCCATTCGATCAACCATAAAAAAAATTTGTTAACGCTGATCAAATGGTAATCAATTGCTGCCCACCTGGTTTGAACGGCCACAAGTGATCAATAACAAACAGACAATCGATCGAAAAGTGATCAGACATTAGTAAATTAGTCGATCGTTCAGGTATCTGATATTTTTTCCAGGTATTTTGATCGATTCATATTTGATGTACTATGGCCCATGCACATCAAACTCAGGGAAGGAATCAATCGGTTGTGAATCAATCACACTGCGTGGTGGTATAATTGACCCATGTTAGTCTATCTTTAGACTCACCAAAGACCAGTGGTGGGCAACTGAGTTGATATGGAAGGCCACAAGTGCAGCCCTCTGCATCACATAACATTTTCAATCTATACTGACTTGTATAAGCATTTCTTAATGGAGAGTACAGCAGGCTGAGCTAGAAGACATAATTTTTAAATAGCAAAACTTATTTAAATGATACTTCAAGCATTAGGGAACACTGTAGTATAGTGATGTACATTTTGACTCAGGGGAATATGAGTTACTATACCCTATGCATGAACAGTAAGGTTTTGGGGGCCACAAGTGGAGGACTAAGGAGGGCCGCTAAAGAATGCTCAAAGGGCCGCATGCTGGGCACCTAGGCCATAGACTAAAAGAAAAAGATCCAACAAAAAAAGCAGGTATGTTTAAAACACGGACAACACACAAGCTCAAACGACATTTGCTTTTTAAGCTAAATTTTAAGCAAAATATAGAAAAAAACACATTCAGCAATACATTCATTAAAGAGACTGGGAAAATAGAACTTCAGCAGCTATATATTCTTATAGTCAGCCATCAGATATTGAGTACTGTGATTTCAGAAAAAGAAAGGTGTTAAACTTTGCATAAAGAGATGCTTGACACGATAAGAGTAAGGTACGATGTACATTATGGTCATGTAAGTGAATTCCAGAGATTATGATATTTTATATTTTATGCCTGCTGGGAAAACACATTTAAATTTCACAAAATCAGCAATAAAAATATGACTCATCAATGCATTGATGTTATTCTTAAAGAACTTAAAGAACTTCTCTTGAGCAAGAGCAACTTTATCATTAGAATTGCTGAGTATAAAAATGAAGCCTTACAAAAACAAAACACAACAAGCATAGGTTAACGGCATAAATAATTTGAGGAATCTAACATCCATGACAGCGAACTGTATATTCCATTATGCAGCAATTTTTTAACTTGAAACTGTTTTTTATTTATCTTTATTTAAAAGTAATGCATTCTTGTACTTTTCTTGCCCATTATTATTGTTACTATTAGACATTGTTTTATCATGTAATTGAATTTTAAAAAGTAGGATAGTTCAACCACTTCAATAATGGTAATGAGCTTCTGTGAAATAGGCCCTCATACATGTAGCGAATCGTCCACCGGTCGTGGATGACCACATGGGGCCACTCCGGCGTCCCCATTCAGAACTGACATCCGGTACACAAAGGGTGCCCGGCCGATACTCTGAGCGACGGGATGCAGCGTGATGACGTCATCAAGCTGCACTCTGTCGCTCATCTGTCAGCCCCCTCTCGCTACGTGTGTGGGGGCCTTTAGACTTGGAAGTTAAGAATTTCTGTCTTAGGTAACAACTAGAGATGCTAAAGCCAATCTCCAGTCCAACAACTAATATTATATACTGAATTTTAAGAACCATAAGATGCTCCCTATAAACCATATGCACCCTATATAGCGGAGCATCTCATCCAAGTAAAAATACAGGGAACTACCCCTCTGCCTTGCTCCATCCAAGCAAGGACTCATTCTTCTACCATGATGTATACTTCTACACAGAAACAGTACAGATTAAGGGATGGCAGGTCAGTGCTTAAAGACAATACTAGTGATTATCCTTCTTTAACCTCCTTAGTGTTCATGACGAGCCCATCTCGTCCACAGTTTGTGTAAAGAGCAAACTCTGGATGAGCTGGGCTCCCATGAAAACCGCTACGGCGATGCTGCTTCCAGCCGCAGCATTTCCGGGGTTGTGCGGCTTATCGTGCCACTGTGACGTGGAAGGGGGAGAGGGTGAGCAGTGCCATAGACCTCCATGTTGATGGAGGGGCCTCTGCTTTCCAGCCCTCACAGCCGGTCTCGTGAATGACACCGGCTGTGTGGAGAGGGGAGGCAGGAAATGCCTGTACCACACTGTTAAAAAGGGAGGTTAAAAGGTTATTCACAGATGAGTTATATGTTGATATAAACCTAAACTGAATGGCTGTTAAAAGAGTTATAAATCGCACATAAATATCAAAAAAAAATTCTCCAGTCTTAACATTATACATCAAAATGGTTAATAATGGCAAACAATATTTCGAAATGTAGTTTTATTAAATGCTGTTTTTCCATGGAAAGGAAATCGGGGTTATATTCTCTTTGGTTTTCTAAGATCTGTCAAATTACTACTATACTCAAAATGTAGGAATAATTCCTTGCTTTATGATGTGGTGTATAGGTAATGCTATCAATCACACTTGATCACCTCCAGTTCCCTTCTACCAGGTTGAGTAGTTTGCCTGAATTCTCATGATTGATGGAATGTTCACAGTTGGCCAGCAGAGGGCCCTATTCTCCATGCTTTGTGCTATAGGGGGAAAAAACTGAAATTACACTAAATAGACCTAAGAAGCACAGTTATCACTTTGTATTGTACAGCAGTCAATTTGGATGTGCAGAAGTTTACAACTCACATAGTTCAAAAGTCACCCGGTTTTGTTGAACCTGATTTGGTGTCCAGATAAATGTTTTAATGTATTCCAACTACTCCTGCTTGCTATTTCTTTAACAATTGGTGCAACCATAATAAAAAAAAACTAATATTTTTTTCTGGACAGACAGAAAGCTCTATACACCATTTTACAATGGGTTGAGAAACTGAAGTTTCCAAAGCTGATCATTGTCTACAAATATGAAAAAAAGGAAGAAGGAATAAAATAAATAAATGGAACCGAATATCACCTTATTTGGAGGTCTTTTTATATATATTTTTTTTATTTACACAATATACACATACAGGGCAAAGCATGACTTATTTTTGCACAAAGAAAGGCAATTAGCAAAATGTGTGAATTATGTTTGAAAGTTGCATGCACTGTCTGGGAAATAAAATATATAAAAATTTCCATAGATTATTCTATTATTATAATGAGTATTCTTTGCATTATTTATATAGTATGTTTATGTATATATATATATATATATATATATATATATATATATATATATATATATTCTCAAACATGAAAAAATAATTTATAATCAAATATAAAACTGTAACATGTATGTGTGATTGTATTTAATGGTTGTTTACATCTAAAGTGTACTGCAAATGAAATGTACTTAGGAGTATATCCTATTAGAGATTTAGGAAAAGTCAGACTGGGCTTATGATCCAAGTAAAGGACATAAAATGTTTACTTCAGGTTAACATTGTTGTAATTATCCAAAAGCAAATTTGGGAAACATTTTTATACAAATGGCTCATACGTTACAAAAGACCGAATTGCACTTTGTTTATAAATAACCAATTCAAATTAATAGACATTTTACAATTGCGTATCATTTACTATTTCATAAAGATCATGGATGTATTTATTCACACTTTCATGATGATGTGTGATTAACATATTTTTCCCCCAAGATACAAAATAAGCAGATTAGTGGCAGAAAAAAAAACACAGAATTTGCATAATTTTTCATAGAAGTAGCAGAATGTTATTTATTCCAACGCTACGTCTACGCTTTACTGATAACTAATATTTTATTTCAGAGAAAAAAAAACCTCTTTCCCTTATAAAAAAAACACTTTCCCTTATAAAAAAACTCTTTCCCTAATATATAATACTGATATTCGATTATCTGTTATTATCTGACACAAAGTCTGAAATAACGTCATTTATGTTATAAGTGTCCCGATATAATTGGTAAACTAAAATTGATAAGAAATTCAGATTTTTAAGCAGACTTGCATGTTTTAAACTGTAATTTTTTTCTTTAAATACGCATACTCCATATAAAAAAAAAATACAAATGAAATAAAGGAAACAATAGACATGGTATTAACCATAGAGCTCCTGTATTAAAGGAAAGCTTTCTAATCAGCAGTTGGATTTCTTTGTTAATCTTTTCTCCAAGTATATGGAAAAGAAGGGGGTACAATGCTAAGTGGTCGCACTCTGCATTGCTGCTGCCGCTGACTTCCTATTCATGGCTTCTTTGACAAGCAGGGGGTGGAGAGCTGCTGAGCTGTGTTTTGTGGGAATAGGCTCTTTTAGTTCTGCTTTATTACATGGCTAATTAAGCAAGGTCACTGAGCTCTTTTTAAACTCTGTCAATAGAGACATCATTGCTACGTCTATCCTGAGATTGTTTACCTTGAGTATATGATGTGAATGTAGAAATGAGTTTGTTACCTTTCAGAGCAAGTGGGATATATCTTTATGGAGGTGCAAAAAGAAAAAAAAAGATCTATTTTACATTCTCTGGACATGGTCTTGTATATTTTTATACCATATTATATGAAGTCCTTATGTGTAAAGAATAGATATTTGCCTGATTCCCTGCATAGTGTAAGGAAGGCCTTCAGTGTGAATATGCGTAGATGTGATAATAATCTAGACAGGTGATGGGGTCAGCTAGAGATAACCCTCCAATGATGTGAAAGACTACCATACACATTCATGCTTTGTGGTTATGGCTTGTTTCATTTAAATAAAGCTTTGGTTTCTATTTATTCATTTTGAAATACAGCAGACAAACAATAGGATACAGTAAAACTAGTGAGTTGCTTGTAAAACTTAAGGGTCTCTGAATGTTTTTTGGCCTCAAGTAGTGTATACTGAGGAGGTGATGATATATTTTAATCTGACACACTTAAATCATCTGTACGTAATGTATTGTGAATTATTTAGAGATTAAATAAGCAAACATGTAACCATTGTAAACTGTAACAATCCTGATCATAATAGGGCATTACCTTTTAATGAACATGCAATTTCCTTAGGAGTATGGAAAGCATCATTTCAAAGTCATACCAACAGTTAAAGCATCTACCTATCTATCATTGCTACGCCTATCCTGAGATTGTTTACCTTGAGAATATGATGTGAATGTAGAAATGAGTTTGTTACCTTTCAGAGCAAGTGGGAAATATCTTGGAGGCGCAAAAAGAAAAAAAAAGATCTATATTATATTCTCTGGACACAGTCTTGTATATTTTTATACCATGCTATATGAAATTGTTATTTGTAAAGTATAGATATTTGCCTCATTCCCTGCATATAGTAAGGATGGCCTTCAGAGTGAATATGGGTAGATGTGATAATAATCTAGGCTGAGTCAGGGGTCAGCTAGAGATAACCCTCCAATGATGTGAAAGACTACCATACACATCCATGCTTTGTGGTTATGGCTTGTTTCATTTAAATGAAGCTTTGGTTTCTATCTATCTATCTATCTATCTATCTATCTATCTATCTATCTATCTATCTATCTATCTATCTATCTATCTATCTATCTATCTATCTATCTATCTATCTATCTATCTATCTATCTATCTATCTATCTATCTATCTATCTATCTATCTATCTATCTATCTATCTATCTATCTATCTATCTATCTATCTATCTATCTATCTACCCTGGTGCCACTGTATTGTATCTTGTACACACTAAACACTTAGAAGTGGCTGAAAAAAAGCAGAATAAAAATAAAAGATTTTTCTCACTTAAAGCATTTGAAAAAAATAAATATGATATGCATAAGTATCAAGTGCTTTGTGCACATGATGTTTTCCAGTGACCGAAACTATATATAGAAATAAAAATGATTACTATAACATTTGTAGAATCTATGAAATAAAAATACTGTATAAGTTGTTATCTATACATGAATGGTTGTAACATAATAGTCTCCTATCAAAACTGATGAAGAAACATGATTAAAGCCCCCCATACACCTTAAGATGGATCCATACAATCTCCATTAGATCTACCAACAACTGTGTACTATAGTGGACTCCCTGATAGAATACACAGTGATTGGAAGTATTAGAAAGGTCCTCATATTACATGGTTTTGGTAGAACAAAATTTGATTGTACAGAAATTGTATGGAAAGATTATAAGGTGTAGGGGGGCTTAATACAGTGAAAGTTTTTAGCATTTGTTTTAGAAGATTATCAACCAAAACATGACTATAGATCATGCCACTAATAAAATAAAAAGACAAATAAAAACTTTGTGCAACATAATGCAGATTTAAAGAGTGACAAAGTTTTCCCCAAAAAAAGACAACTTGAGGCAAAATGTATATATTTATTACAACCCAAAAAATGTGTTAAACACACACAAGTAACACAAGTAAAGACAATATACCACACTCAAGAGAGGATTCAAAACAACTTTATTTAATCAACTCCAAACAAATGAAAAGACCATGCATGTGTTTCACTCAGGATGGGCTTATTCATAGATGTAGAGGTATTCCCTATATGTCTGCTGTTTAGGAGGGGTAGAAACAAACTCTTGCTTCTTGGCACCAGAGCAACATTGTAATTACACAGTACAGTAGTTGTATAAGGGAATGTGATTGGTCCTTCTACATAGCAATACAAAAAAAGTCACTATAACAACAGTCTCAAAACAGTCTCACTATCGCAACACTATTAATGTAATTTTTCTGTATTACATGTTAGTTACCTCAACACTTACACAATGTATGGATGGCCATACAGTGATTGATACCCATGCAATCAATGAACCCCTTGAATGTCCCCACGATGCGCTCGAGCTTCCTTGATTGAAGGGAGAATTGAGGTGCAATCTTTGGTCCCCATCTAAAGTAATGGAAATTGAATAAGGTTTACCAACATGTTGGTTCCCTGTTCGATCAAGGTTTCTTGGAGCAGGATTGATTGATTGAGGGTAGCCTCAACAAGTTAAAACCCTTTACACAAACTGACTCATTGATCTTCTCCAAATCGAGCTTTGAGTATGTCCAACATTGCAAGTGCAACATGTCCATAGGCCCTTCAAATATTTAAGCTTTCTGTACTCCAAATTCCAACATTACATCATCATGCTTTATGAGTAAGTGACTATTTAAAGAGTTATTCCTTTCAGACCATGGTGGGACTCATATACTACACTCAGGATTATTTGTGTTTACTCTCACCTATTCTTTGAGTTCATTGAGCACCATTTTTTAAAAGTAAAGCCCAAAATGTTGATCAAAGAAAGTGCAAAAAAATAAATGTTGGCCAATTTAAAAATATTGCTGATACATAATTAAAACATGCATAAATATGACAGTAAGATGCAGATTTATAACACATTATGTTACAGGCAGCAGCAAAGTGGAAATTTAACATTTGAACAACAAATGTGGTTCACATTGCATGTTTAATCAGGTGAAAGAGAAATGAAGAAAACCATTGATTTTTACTTTCTTTGCTTTTTTATGGTATGATGATTAAAGTGAACGCAGCTTCACCTTGTTTATAGAGCCAAGGAAAATTTTACCTAGCTAAGTGTACAATTTCTATTCCATTAGTAAATCAACCCCGTAGTGTTTGCTTTATGAGGGATTGTTCATAGCCTCTAATGAACAAGCCAGCTTTGAGAGCAGATATACTATTATTCTCTTCTAGAAAGACAAATAATAGAATTTATTATAGATTACTTCTTAATCTTGCATCAGTTTAATAGAATTTTAGGTGTTTTAATTTGTATTGTGAAGAAAAGGCAAGAAATACCTCTAGTTGGTGTATATAAATGCAGAAGTGAAAAAAGGAAAGGAAATCTGAATCTAAAATAACTGAAATCATTATTTAAAATGATTGACCATGTGTTAGAAGGTGTTTATTGGTCAACTGGTAGTGGTGCATGTTGTGTTAGCTAATGGGAGTTCACTGAGTTTACAACGAGTACTTCAGATTCTTTTTACCCTTGTAAACATACTTACATTTGTACTCAGTTTTGCGATTGAATCAGTCTATATGGATATTAGTAGTTAATCATAATTGGCAGGACTTTTTTAGTGGTGTGGAAGAACTAGATTAGTGTGGTTCCACATCTTTCACACTTCCCAACTTGACATAATTCCATATTATTACCCACTATCTTGGGTGGCCGAATCTTCCCTTGATAACCACCATGGGACTTTTGACCGGTAGTATTAGTTTTAACTAATAACTGATAACTTAAGTAAGGATTACAAAAGCAAATTATAATGCAATCACATGTGCAATATTTAATCAAAATTAACATACAAATATGTAAAAAAATAAGTATTCAGTACAATACCCAATAAACGACATCGTCAAAGTTGTTCAACTTGTCAAAATTCTCAACGTGTTTCGTTAAATGGTGGTATGGAGAGAAGATACAGGAGAATCCATATATATATATATATGTACAAAAGAAGTCAACACAATGTTTCGGGTATATCCCCCTTAGTATTCCATATGTATAGAAAGTAAATACCGTATTTATCCTGTACTCTCCGACGCCAGATGTTACATCGCCAGGGGTCTCTCCTGGGGAACGGGGGGCTTCCCCAGATAGGTCGCTAATATAAATCTGATCTGGGTGAATAAGAGCTTTCACAGACAAGTCAGTGTGGTCTTGGATGTAGATGAAGGGATCTTACTATGCAAACAGTTTTTATGCATAGACACACAGTTGCAAATTTAAACACATTGTGGATCTCTAGCAACTTACAATCTTTACATTTGAGTGCATTAGGTTAAACCCATTACCTATTGTTAGATATTCTTTTAATGTCCCAGTATATTGCTACGATCTTTATTATGTTTAAGTACTGTACGGTGTACCTGAAAAGTATTGACAGCGCATCACTTTCCACATTTTATTATGTTACAGCCTTATTCCAAAATTTCTAAATTAAATTTTCCTCAGAATTCTACACACAACATCCCATAATGACAACATGCAAAAAGTTGACTTGAGGTTTTGGCAAATTTAAAAACAAAAATGAGAAATCACATGTTCATAAGTATTCACAGCCTTTGCTCAATACTTTGTTAAAGCACCTTTGGCAGCGATAACAGCCTAATGCCTTTTTAAATATGAAGCCACAAGCTTGGCACACCTATCCAGTTTTGCCTATTTCTCTATGCAGCACCTCTAAAGCTCCATCAGGTTGGATAGGAAGCGTCAGTGCACTCAGCCATTTTAAGAACTCTCCAGAGATGTTCAATCGGATTCAAGTCTGGGCTCTGGCTGGACCACACAAGGACATTCACAGAGTCGTCCTGAAGCCACTCTTTTGATATCTTGTCTGATGATCAGGGTTGTTGTCTTGCTGAAAGATGAACAGTTACCCCAGTCTGAGGTCAAGTGCGCTCTGACTAGTTCTGCCGCTGAAAAACATCAGCCCCCGCATGATAATGCCACCACCATGCTTCACTGTAAGGATGGTATTGGCCTGGTGAAGAGCGATGCCTGGTTTCCTCCAACGTGAGACCTGGCATTCACACTAAAGAGTCCAATGTTTGTCTCATAATAAGGAGTTTTTAAACTTCTTCCACTTATAGATGATGCAGGCCACTGTGCTCATTGTGACCTTCAAAGCAACAGAAATTTTTCTGTGTGCCTCGTGGGTAATCCTGTCTACAGAAAATTCCTTTGACATGATTGGTTTGTGTTTTAACAAGAACTGTCAACTGTGGGACCTGCACAGGTGCTGCAAAAAGGAATGGGTAAAACTGGACAAGGAAAGTATGCGCCAAGCTTGTGGCATCATAGTAAAAAAGACAGACTATAAGTGTTGCCAAAGGTGCCTCGACAAAGTATTGAGCAAAGGCTGTGAATACTCATGTATTTCTCGGTTTATCTTTTATGTCACCGACAGTACTGGGTCTGAGATAGAGTTAGGATAACGACCACAAGAGGAGGAATC
>CM070033.1:69402210-69419615 GCA_036250615.1 Ptychadena robeensis | reverse complement strand
GAACATGCGATGTTCGCTGCGAATAGTTCTCTGGCGAACAGTTCGGGCCATCACTAGTGGTAAGGCAGCAGAAACTAGGAAAAGGAAACAAAATGACTTGAATACTTAAAAAACATAATATGATTTAAGGGTAAAATGGTAATTATTTGTTAGGATTCTTCAACTGTAGATCATTCAGCTTTAGATAAGCATTTAAGCAACTATAAAAGTTGTAAATGACCATTCCTACTTATAGTATTATTAGTTTGAAAAAAGGATACATTTTTATGAGTGATAATAGACCTTATTTTGAGAGCACTTAATTATAAATAAAGACAAAAAAATTATTTTAACATTTAATAAGTGGATTGAAATCAGTTATTTTGACATATCTGTGTCTAATTGATTACCCTGCACTTCTTGTCCTAAAGAATATCTCTTATTTTAAGTTGACGCAGAGGCAAATGCAAACATTTTTCATTTACTATTCCCTTTTGCCAAGTAAAATGGCTGAGCAGGACAATAAGAAATCTCCCTAATGAGAACAAAGACAGCAATAAAACCTGACAAAATGTTCTAACAGTTTGTTTAAGCAAACTTAACAACTATATACACAATTAGTTATTTATAATCACTTTCTTTGCCAATGGCTGTGTCTGCATGCATGTCACAAACCTAGCATGGTCCTTGTATGAATAAATGTCATCTTGTGAGGCAGTGTAGACCTAGCCATCTACTTCTGACCTTCTTCTCCACCCCTCCAGCCCTGTCTCATTGCTCACACTCCCCTACCATCCCATTCAACCATCCTATGAGGTGGATTGGGCGATGGGTAGAATTGAGTATTATTATTATTTATTATTATCCTGTATTTATATTGCATATAAGACATATTACACAGCGCTTTACAAAGTATATAGTCATATCACTGACTCTTAGGGGAGCTCACAATCCCAAACATAGTCATGTATATGTAACTAACACAGTCTAACACAACACAGTTTTTATGCACTGATTGTATAGATGGTCGAATTTTTCGACTTGCTGACTTTGTGAGCTGATTGCAAAGCTCCTGAACATGGTATCATCACCAAAATTGCTGGAGGTGTAGAGAAGGGTTTTGGGAACATTTGGAAAAAAAATGTTTTGCTGTAGCACATGTAGTTTTTGCATAAATCCAGTTAAAAAGTAAAGTCAAAATTCTGTTTTTTAAATTTTGACTTGACTTTGAACTTAATTTGTGCAAAAACTATTTGTGTTAGAGACATACATCTCCAGCAAGTTTGGTGATGATACCATGTCCAGGGGCTTTGCAATTAACTCAAAATCGTTGAAATGGTTGAATTTTTGAAAAAAATTTGACCATCTCTAACTGATTGCTGCGCTGGGGTTAATGGTTTGTGAAGGAGTAAGGGGTTAATACAACCCATTACTCCTTCCATATGTAATCATTTCTTTAATTATTAAATATAAATGTGTATGGGGCAAAATAGGAACTTTTTTTAAAGTAGGCTATTCTCTTCCATCTAAATGTGTGGGAAGAGTTCAAAAATTGCCTCCATGTTAACCTATGGGAGGCGAATCAAACATAGGAAATGTTTGCATTTTCAGCGGACGGCGAACATCCTATGTTGCATACAATATTTACATTTACAAGTGGCAGTGGTAATGTCACTGGGCCAGACACAATTTATACTTTTGAATAAAGATAGGAGGCATCCTTTTATATATTTCTCTGTGGTCAGCTGCTAACCTAAAGTCATGTTATATCATTTATTTGGGCAAACATCATCAAATTCCTAGAGTTATTTGATTGCATGTAATATATTGCTATAATGTAAAGCTAAACAAAAACTAAGACTTAAGCTAGATATTTAGTCCAGTTTTTTTATAAGGTATATTTTAAATACACACACTGTATATATAAATCACTATACATGCACATTCATATGCATTGTATGTATTCTGCTTTTACTCTGTACCATAATTAATATCAACTGTGTTAGAAAATAGACTGTAAAACATCCTGTCTGCACTTGGTCAGGGGCCATATCTCTTTTTAATCAGAACAATGACTGCTATCTTTACACAACTTATTTTTTTATTAGAAATGGGTTTTCAAATTTGATATTAGATAAATATTTCAGTCAAGCTTTTATTTGTCAGAAATAAATCTCATACATACATATTGACCAGCGAGCTACATGGGGTGTTTGGCTGTTCTGCAATATGTAGATAAAGCCTAAAACAACAATCTATTTACCATTCAACAAATCTTCAAATAATTCACATATTATTCTCACACACTAAAAATAAAGAAACGACCATAATTTGGATACAAAATAAAAACTATTATACTCATAAAGGTGTCAAGAAATATGGCATATTAGGCACCATCCTAATGGATATTTATTAAGCCTATTAATCAATTGTTTTTTCAGACATTTATCATAATGAATTATATTACCAACAGGCACATTGTCATCTATCAAAAGATTAGAGATTGTTTTCCTCTACCTAATCAATTGAAATTATATTTTTAATACAGTGTGCCATAAAGCCTCCTTTGGGGAGTCACAATACACGATCAAAGCACAAATCGAGATCAACATTAATTAATCCCACTGTGTACCAAAACCCTTAGTGTGGAAAATTCAAATATTATTCTCACTATTCCTTTATATCTTGATAACTTGTTGGTCTTCCTGTTCTAATAATTGATCAGCACAAATGATAGAACATGAAATACAGGAAACAGAACAGGATTCATTTGAGAATATTTGAATGAAGAGGGCGCTTTTAAGGTTCAGGGTGGGGTATTTTACTTGTTTCTTAGGGGAAAAGTCTTGACTTTTAACCAACCTTTTGGAAGGAATTCAGTTTGTAAGTAAAGCGTCCCCTGTACTTGTTTTTTTATTTTCTCTAAATTAGAGAATGTTAGACTAGGACAGGGGTGGGCAAACTTTTTGACTTGTGGGTCACATAGGCTTCTAAAATCACTAATGATGGCTGTGATGTGTAATAGGCACGTATGACAGGGAAATTGTTATCTTTTTTTATTTCCTTCACAAAAATGCTCATTCATTGCAATAAGCAGAGATAATTCATAGACACTGCCTATTGTCACCATGAGAATGCGTCCACAGTGTCATGATCACACCACTGTATTGCCCCAAAAGCAATGTTTGGACACCTCTAGGCATTGTAGGCAATAATTGCAGAGAACAAGCAACATTGTTTCAACAAAGTGACAAAGGGCCAGAATAGAAAGCTAAATGGCCGGATCAGGCCCCCAGGTCTTAGGGCCCCCATACACCTTTAGATTTCTCTGTCAGAATTCCTTTAGATCTCCTTTTGTTTTACCAAAACCATGTAATATGAGGGACTTTTTAAACAATCAAGTCTACCTGTGTACAATCGCAGAGGACCCTATACTCAGGGTCGGAACAAGGTCCACCAACAACAGAGGCCGTGGGACATTCATATGCAAATTGGCGGATGATCTGCTTACACATTTGCATATGAATGTCCCGCCCCCCGGGCGTGGGGCCGCGGGACATTCATATGCTAATTGGGCTGGGAGAGGGGGACATCGGCCAGCTAAGAGCTGATCTGAGCTTAGCTGGACGGCTCCATCTCGTCAACTGCAATACTGAGAAGAAAGTGCAGGATGAGATGGAGCCATCAGAAGTTTAACCCCCTGAGCAGCGCCCAGACCTGACCAGTGCCCAGAGGCTGGAGCTTCTTCAGCCTCGGTGTCGGCCCAGCCCTGCCTATACTACATACTTGTTGGTAGATCTAAAGGATAACTGACAGAGAGATCTAAAGGTGTATGACCAGCTTAAGTCTGCCCACCCCTGGACTGTCAGTTAAGTGTCAGTTAGTCATATGCAACTTGACTTGTTTAGGAATTTTCTACAGGGAGTGCAGAATTATTAGGCAAGTGGTATTTTTGAGGAATAATTTTATTAGCAATCAACCATGTTTCCTCATTAACCCAAAAAACTCATTACAATATCAAAGCTGTAATATTTTTTTCAAAGTAGTCTTTAGTTTGGTTTTTAGTTTTTAGCTATTTTAGGGGGTATATCTGTGTGTGCAGGTGACTATTACTGTGCCATAATTATTAGGCAACGTTAACAACAAAACAAATTTTACCATTTCAATAATTTATTTTTACCATTGAACCAATATAATATCTCAAGTATTCACAAATATACATTTCTGACATTCCAAAAACAAAACAAAACAAATTAGTGACCAATAGTAGCCATCTTTCATTGCAAGGACACTCAAAGAGGCCTGCCATCCATGGATTCTGTCTCAGTGTTTTGATCTGTTCACGCATTAGCATTTCGTGCAGCAGCAACCACAGCCTCGGTCAGACACTGTCAGATAGTTTACTGTTTTCCCTCCTTTAATCCACATTTGATGATGGACCACAGGTTCTCAATGGGGTTCCGATCAGTGAACAAGGAGTCCATGTCATTAGTTTTCTTCTTTTATACCCTTTCTATGCCAGCCACGCTTGTGAGTACTTTGGACGCGGTGATGGAGCATTGTCCTGCATGAAAATCAGTTTTTTCTGGAACTGATGGTCAGACCTTCTTCCTGTACCACTGCTTGAAGAAGGTGTATCTTCCAGAAACTGGCAGGAGGACTGGGAGTTGAGCTTGACTCCATCCTCAACCGGAAAAGCACCCACATAGCTCATCTTTGATGATACCAGCCCTAAACCAGTACTCCACCTCTACTCTTGCTGGCGTCCTGAGTCGGACTGGATCTCTCTGGCCCCCCCCCCTTTACCAATCCACCACGGCCCATCGATCTGGCCCATCAAGACTCAACAGCTCATTGTCATCGTCGCCTATAAAACCCTTAGAAAACCAATCAGTGCTCTTGAGATATATTCGTTCCTATGGGCCCAGATCTTGACGACTTTTCAGCCTTGTGAATGTCTTTGTTCAGTGGTGGGGGCGTCGTTTCAAGCCTATTCCTGTTCCTCTGAGTATTAGCAGCAGCCTTGTGCTTTCTGGGTCACGTCCAGTGATGTGTGCAGCTCTGACAAATACTGGTCGCAGACTAGCTGGTGGCATAGTGAGCCATCTCATGGCATGCTAACGCTGCTACACAAGACCGCTTCGACTTTTTCTTCAGTTCATGGGCCAGTTTATTGGGTTGTCGCCTTTGTTGTGTCCACACCAGCTCTTCTTGCTGACCGCTAGTTGACTATTTTGAATATGAAACACTTGATTTGTTCAATGCATCACGCGTTCATGAAGCTTTGGCAAATTTTATAAGCAGTGCTGCATCCCTCTGCAAGATAATACATCCACTAATTTTTTTTTTTTTTTTTTGACTTTTCTAAGGCCCTGTGCAAGTCCTTCATTTGGACCCATTTTGTGGCCAAAGGAAACGGAAGGTTGTCCTACTGAATAATTTGCACACACTAATATAGGGTGATAATGATATGTCATTAGACCACACCCCGTTCTCATTAGCAGCAGATGCACGCATCACCTAATATGCCTCTTAATTGGTAGTATGCTATTCGAGCCTATAGCAGCTTATGGAGTAAGAGAACAACAGTGCATAAATGAGGATGATAGTGGTCAAAATACTCATTTGCCTAATAATTCTGCACTCCCTGTATATGCTTTATCTTCAATGCAATGCAAGCTAAGTTTTAGGAAATAATGGTTTAAAACATTTGTATTATGGTTTATTATTGTTTAGGAAAAACATGTTTGCAGTGTGGATTCTGGGTTTGCACTTTACAACATAGAAACAGTTGAAATTGAATATTGAGATGAACATTAATGTATAGAAGTATTAAATTACTCCTAATGCATTCTTTGATAAACTTGCAGAGATGCAATAGCCACGTATATTTAGATGCTACTAAAAGTGAATATCCAGCTGTTTACCTGCTCAAACAGTTAAGTCCCCAGATGGACCATCAAAAGAGAAGAAATTATCATCATAAGGGGCTAAGGTCATATGTATTTTGAACAAGGACTGAGGAAAAAACAATTCTTTTTGTTTTAGCTCAACTAAATTGTTGAACATATCAAGTCTTGTTAAACAACTGATCTGGGACCTGAATGAATCAATGGAGGGAGAAAAAAATCTGCTTTCCTGTACTACTTTACAAATATTGTTTATCAATGCAGATAGATTCAGCATTGGCTTTGATTTATTAATGCAGATAGAATTCAGCATTTATGCTCTATGGCTTTATACACAATCCCCATACCTCTTATAACTGCATTGGCCAAACATTGGCCTAATAAAAAGCACCCAGGTTATTCTTGTAAAATTATAGACATGATTGATAACAGTTTGTGAATTGCAAAAAAAATAAAAAATTATGCACTGGCTCTAGTAATAGATCAGATTCCAACTCTCTTTTTTCGTAGTGCCAATTAGAGAAGAAAATTGCTTTAGGCAACAATGACACTTTTCTTATTGGTCATTAGTTTGTGTCTTGCTAATGCACATTTCTAATGATAGAGAGTAATGTACTAAATAGCAGATTTTCTATTTGACAATGAAACGTACATTTTTTGGATCTGAATAAAAGCAATAGTGAGGAGCTACCGTATCCTTTCCTCATAGACTGTGAACCACAGCAACAAACAGAGAATAAAAGACACAAAATGTGCTATTTATTTCTTGGTGTTCTGGCCCAGTTTTTCTCAAAATCTCTTGGTAAACATGAATTAAATCAAATGCCGAATTAGAAACAGAAAATTCTCTTTACTGATTACTAAAGCTTGTGATTTTTAAGAGAGCTTTAAATGTCCCTACATCTTCCTATAAAGATTTGATTATGCACAGCAACAACACACTCTGTGAACAACTGTATAACATAATTTTATGTTACAAAAAGCTTTTTCTAAAATTGAAATAAAATCACAAAATTAAAAAATAAAGAAACAACAAAAAAATCTAACATGCTGCAATTAGCAATTTTGCCTTAAAGAATGATGACCAGGGCTTTAAGCGAAAGGTTCAATTTATCAAATTGCTAATCTTGATGAAAGTACAATTTTTGGGGTCGGAAAAAAATTGGTGGCTTCTTAAGGTATGGTTATCAAAGTTGTTCCAATCAATGCTCCACTTAGAGAATGACAAATCAGCAGTGCCGTGTTCCTGTGTATAATGAGATTATGTTTCATGTCTGTGATAGACTTGACTTTCACACCATGGAGCACATTGAACTCACCTGATGACAGACTGTCAGGACAAAAATAGAATGCTGTTATCTTTAACTCCATCCTCTGTGGAATGTTCTCTTTCGCACCCATAGGAACATTTCTTACATAGGTGACTGCTGTTTCTGGAACACTAGTGACTTCTAGATCTTTGTAGAATAATATTATAGACCAGTAACTTTGACATTGTATAACATTTCTAATAATGTAATACTAAAGTAATGTGTAATCTACAGAAGATAAAAGTTAGTTCTCTCTCTGTAAAGAGTTACTATGTCAACCTGCAAAGGTTACAGGTCTTAAGCTATTTAAATGTTTTTAACAAGCAAGTATACCCTCCCTCGCTAATCTCTGTAGCTGCATCCAGTGTGAAATAAATCATCCTTAATGTTCACAATTGTAAAACTGAAGTTGGCAAAGTTGAGTTTCTTAACAGTCCAGCCCTACCACATCCTCTTCAGCCATATCTCCACCGAAATGGAATTCAGAATTCTCATATATTACTGACATTGCAGATCACTTAACCTGCTAGTGCTTAGGTCCTTCCACTAGAGATGGTCGAATTTGTTTAAAAAAAATCACTTTCAAGTTAATTGCAAAGCCCCTGAGCATGGTCTTATCATCAACATAAAAGTATGGCTATAACACAAATAGTTTTTGCATAAATTAAGTTTAAAGTCAAAATTTTGACTTTAATTTTGAACTTAATATATGCAAAAACTACATGTGCTAAAACAAAGTGTTCGCATAACCCTTCTCTACATCTCCAGCAATTTTGGTGATCATACCATGTTCAGGGGCTGTTTATGGCTTTGGGTTACTGGTTGGAAAGACTGCAATTATATACTTACCATCTTGCCTGGCTGGTTAGTTGAAGTGCTGGTAAACAACCATTCCCCCCAACCCACCTACTGGTACTTAACCAATCAAAGATTCCCCTCTCTCCCCACCCAGCTGTGACTATACTTTGGTGGCCATAACTCCTCTTCTCTAGAGATGGTCGAATTCAACTTAATTGCAAAGCCCCTGAACATGGTATCATCACCAAACTTGCTGGAGATGTAGAGAAGGAATGGGGGTATACTCCAAACAAAAAAGGTTGTCTCTAACACAAATAGATAATTTTTGCATAAATTAAAAATTTCAAAAATCTGAATTTCGACTTTAATTTTGAACCTAATTTATGCAAAAACGACATATGCTAGAGACATACTTTTTTTTTTTATGTTTCTACAACCCTTCTCTACATCTCCAGCAATTTTGGTGATGATACCATATTCAGAGGCTTTGCAATCAGCTCACAAAGTTAGCAAGTCGAAAAATTCGACCATCTCTACTCTTCACTATACAGTGTTCAGTGCTGCTAAAAACGTGTTATCCAAGCTGTGATGCACTTCCATGTTGTCATTGCAGCAATTGAAGATCGATAAACTTGCCAGTGGGACGATGAAAACCTGTGCAATAGTATTAGATGTGTTTTTCTGCTATTCAAATTAATAGGGTGGTAATGCTTGGGTGGGTAATTGTTCCATGTCTTTTTAACTGCACTGGACACATGTCAAGCATGGGCAAAAAGGCAAAGTTGAAACAAGTCCTATGGGAGATATTTGTTTGCATCTTCAAAAGAATTAAAATCCTAAACCTAAATGAGTATTAAGCTTCGAGCCATGTATTCTAGTTAAAAATACATGATTTTATGGGATGCCTCAACACTGAGTGTTTTTTTTTTTTCATTTATTGTTTCAAAATATCAAAAAAGATAATTTTGCAGTCACCCACTCGATAATTCTTCAATAAACTTCTTTTATTTGAATTTTTTCACTGCCTTATTGTAAATTTAGTCTTCTCTTTGCAATTTTACATATCCGTGCATAAAGCCTTTCTTTCTATAATAGATAGTGCACATAAACTCACCTAATGTATTTTATGTAAGAAATACTAAGCACTAGCCCATGGAGCTACAATTTCACCTTTGAAATCACTAAACAGCAAAATGTAATGATCAGTTTGGAAAGTGTTCAAAGTAATATGCCTCAGCAGAACTGATTAGGCTCTAAAGCTTAAAGCCCACCGTAAGTCCACAATCCAAAAAAACTACTTCTACTTACCTGTGAGCACCTCCGCCTCACAATTGCGGAGAAGAGTTTAAAAAAAAAAAAAAAATGCTTACCTGCTCTGCTCTCATTTGTGGCTGTTGACATGTTTTGGACTTAAGGTGGGCTTTAAGCTTTAGAGCCTAATCAGTTCTGCTTAGGCATATTTCTTTGGACATTTCCACACTGATCATTCAATTTTTCTGTTCAGCGATTTTTCATCCTATCTTCCTGTTAGAATTTCTACCACTTTCCCCCTTGTAATTCCAATGACAATGAGCAAAGTTCAAGGGAATATTCAGATAACATTACCTGTAATAAGTCTACATAACTCAATGTTGAATGTATTATTCATCTTATACCACTATATCTTATCGTTTCCACAGAAGAATATCAGTAATGCATATTTCAACAGCTGTTTTGTCTTATTGCTGCTTCTAAGTCCTAGCTTTGGAGCGATGCCACCGGTATTTTCGCCTATCATAAAAAAAAATGACATTAATACTGGCTCTAACATATGTCAGATATAGACATGGTGATTCATTCAGGAACTCATACTAATAATTTTGCATACTTTACCCCATTGGTAAAGAATGGGTAAATGGAGACATTGATATAATGGTCCTGCATGAGAAAAAAAAAACAATTTTAGAAGTAAAAATGAACTGTGAACATTTTTTTTGTGATAGGAGACAGGTCAAAAAGCATTTCAGAATAATTTTACACCTTTTAACCTTAAAAAAATACTTTGCTGACAATTGAGAAAGGGTCTTAAAAGAAGCTCTGATAGGCATTCTCACAGCAGGACTACCTTGTCCCATCACACAGAGTTGCTGCATAATGTATCTCGTAATAAGAAGTATATGGCAAATCACTGTTTCCAAGGAGCAGTTACAAGAAAGTCAGTCTTGGCAAAGCTCCGCTGTAAAATCAGACAGAAGTTTGCTTAACTAAATTTGTTGGAATGGAAAGGTGAGCTGCATGTAAAGTAGAACATGTGACATTTCTTTTCACCTTTCTTTCCCAATGTATATCTAATAACTGAACAAATTTATAACCAAAAGAATATGCGACACGGTAAAAAGATTCAGCAATCTTTTGTGGGACTAGTTTACATAGTATTTACTATACTCTATACACACACACAATAGATTTTCTGTATACTGTATATATTAGGATATCTTAAAAATTTTAAATCCAATCTTAGATGAATAACAAAAAAATACACGCTGTACCTGTACACTGTATTTATATATTAACAGTTAATATATAAAATGCTGAAATTTTCCTTTAGATCTACCAACAACTATGTAGAATAGCGGCCTCCCTGATAGAATACATAGTGATTGGAAGGTTAAAGGTAGCCATACACAGGTAGATTTTCCACTCGATTTTTGACCGATCGATCACTGCGTGCGTTCATGAGTTCGATTAGCAATCGGATCGGACAATGAACCGACATGTTGTTTTTTTTGGTCGATTGTTTGCCAATCGGAGTACATTGATGGACCCATAGCTCCCAATGCAGCAGCCTTTCCGATCGATGTATTTTGTGGAATCTGCCATTTTGGAGATCGGCTCATGTCCAAATCGACCACAAATCAGATTCACAAGGTGGTGTTGCATCGATTCCCGATCTGATCAATCGCCGATTCCTGATCGCCTGGAAAGATCGGATCGGCAATTGATCGCTGACAAATCGACCTTTAAGCCCCCCCCATACACGTCTAGATTTTCTGTTCAATCAACTTAAAAAGATACATTTTGAGGGGTCAGGAAAATTGGTGATTGATTGTATGTTTGTCAACTGTAGTAACAGATATTTTCATCAACTTTTTGGGGATCGACTGAAAGTGTAATGCATTTAAAAAAAATTCAATAATTAAAATTTACCAACACGTCCAATCCTTTTTCAATAAATTTTTTTCCCAATTTTTATTGATTTAGGTTGATGTAACCATGTGGGCTGCCATAGATTTTCTATCAATCAACAAATAAAAATTTATTGAATTAAGTTAATTGGATGAAAAATCTAGACGTGTATGGGGGCCTTTAGAAAGGTCCTGAAAGAGAAGTTGATTGTACAGAAATTGTAAGGTGAGCTTGTATGGGGGGCTTTAGTACCTCCATACAAATTAGGAGGGTAAGCAGCAGCCAATTGCTATTCATAGAAAGTCATGGTCATAGAAAGTGTGAACAACTCTGAATAAGCAAAGGACAGGGTAGATTACATTCAGGTGCATGATAACATGGTGCTAAGGAGGAAATACATCAACAATGATCTTAGAGATGTAATTGTTGCTATTTATCAATCTTGAAAGTAAATTTTCAAATATGTTTATCATTTTAAATTATAATTCACAAGTACAAACTATTCAATACAGTTTCCAATCTTCCCAGGAATTTCATGCCCAAAGTGTATGGCCAAGGTCTAACAGTATAATGCTCAGAGAAACTGAGAATACCCTGAGCTACATCTCAGTCTCGAGTTTGTGACAGTAGTAGTGGGCCTGTTATAAACCCATGTGACCTAGGCACCTTGCACTGAGTTAAATTTTTGGGTCAATTTACATAGTCAGTTGATAACTGGCCTGTAAATACCCGGAAGCCTTACGTTTTCTGGCTTTAGGCCAATTTTATCCATTTTCGGGATTTAATGTCTAGCACTAGTGTGCAAGCACTCGCACACAGGAGCATCTAAAAAATAAGAGAAATGGGGATTGCAATAGACATACATAGATGGCTGGAGAAACAATGGTAAGAAGTAATCAGTGTCCAGATCTGACAAATGTAAAGGGTTAGTTAGCATTTTCTGCTATAGTAAAAAAAAAAAAATTTTCATGGAGGCTTTTAACATTTAGTTTTTTTCCTGAAAATATGCTGTAATTATCCGCTTTGAAGGATGTTGTGGTAATCACTACTAGGTATAACTGATTTTTAATGGGCTAAAGATTCATGGGCAGTATCTTGATCAATTGTACAAACGCAAGATGCTCTTAAGGTAGCCATACACCGGTCGATTCCGCACACGATTCCTGGCCGATCGATCACCGGGCGCATGCACACCGATCGATCGGCTAAGAATTGAGTGCAGCCCACCTTGCCCGAGCGACCCTGCCCGATCGACATGGCCCCCTGAATTGGACCTGCCAGAGAACCAACCTGCTGGTCTTTCTGATCGATTCAGCACACATCAGGGGGAGTTGCCATTTGTGAAGTGATCGATCAGGCACGGAATCGTCCAGGAATCGGTGGCCCAATTGGTAGGGACAGACTTATTTGGGCGATCGATCCCCCATCCGATTCCCTCTGGCATCGCCGGAATCGATCGGATGGGTGATCGATCGTCCATGGAATCGACACATGTATGGCTAGCTTAAGTCCCTTAATATCTCATAGCATATGGACTTGTGTGGTGTGTAAGGGTGAATAGAGTATGTTTGTGCAGCCATGGAATAAATTAGGATTTGTTATAGTTGACCGTAATAGTACAGTATGAGCTAAAAATCTGTGTTGGTTTTGAAATTTTGCCTACAAGTGACCAGAACTGAATAACACAATTAACCCCCCACAGACCTCAATTGTGTTGGCAAAACTGTAAGTTTGGTGGAAATGTCCCTATGTAAAGAGCAAACCTCCCAACCTGTTCTTACTAGATAGAAAACGCCTTTGAAGTTTCAACATTTAAAAAAATATAAGCTTTATCTTACTTCTCTTGCAGGTATTGGGGGGAAAAGTATCCTAAAATGTTGCAGCAAAAGCCTTGAAATTGTTCTATTAGCTCAGTATAAAGTATGATGTGTTTACACGTGTGTGGTACATGGCACCAATTGGTAGTGCATATAACACATACTGGTATGCTGCAATGCCATTCTGATTGGCATTCTACAAGCCATGCCATGTCAATGCTCTACTCAACAGTGCACTCATGTCTGGCTGGAATACTGTACAGTAGGTCAGGGCCACTGTCAGACAGGGACAGGGGGCACTCCCATCATCTAGGGGGTCCTGTTTTCCTTGTCCTGCATGCTGGCTCCTGACAGCAGACCCCACACATCTGTGTACTACCCAGAGAGGAGAGAGATCTATGGTGTCCCCCTCCACTCCGATGTGTGAGAAAGTAGCCAGTGAGATGCTCTGTACTTTGATGGCAAGTGCTACTAGGGAAATCTTGTGGCTGAAGTTGATATTGCATATTAAATTGAGATTAAAGCTCGAACACAGTAAATAGCTGAACAAACAAATTCACGTTATCATATATACACTACTTTAAAAGTAAATTTATTTAGATTACCAAAATTCTTTCAGAGCTGGTGACCTGTGGATGTAGACATCTAATAAGAGGATCAATCAAGAACAGGGAGGTTCCCTCTCATTTATGGATGCAACTTTTCAAGGACCTGTTGGCATTCAAGTATGTGGCATTCCTACTTGTGACTTGTGTTTACTGCATACTTCTTTTCCAGTATGCATTCTCATTTTCCATTTTTTAGCATGGAGCCATAATATATATATTATATTTAGTAAACAAAATACATACATAGCATATACTTTTCTCTACTTGCAATCTTTGTGAAGTCTTTGTGAAGATAAAATCGGGAAATTTGCAGTGACTAGCACATCACTGCAGTAACATGTGCTTTATCACTTTTGGAACATTGAGAAATAAGTAATAATAAATATTTTGTTGCAAAACAAGCTAACTGGTAAAAAAAAGCGGACATCCTGCCTAGAAAATAATTTAAACAAAAATAATGTAAAAGCATATTTTTCTAACAAAGTAAATATCCATTGAGGTTTTTCCTTCTGGAAGCTGTTCAAATTTGTGAGACATCTGTACAAGAAGAAAATAAGGATGCTTGGCAGTCCACAGTTACATTGTGGAGTGTATAATGGAATTCCTGAAAGCTGGGTTTTGCTGTCTGAATGGTACACGAGGAATTCAAATGTATGTTCCTCTAAATTTTCCTGGCATTCTTGTTGTTTATTGCATGTTATGAGCATCAAGGTGCAGGAATAAGATATGGTGCTGCTGAAAAAACAATCTAGAACCCTTCCCTTGTGACACAAATTGGAAGCATTTCTTTATTCTTTACTTTGTTACTATGTTCATTGCATTGCAGTATAGAAATACCCTATTCTGTTTATTATATGCAAAAAAATTTTTTATATATCCTGGGGCTGTATTCAGATTATCAAATT
Organism: Ptychadena robeensis; assembly: GCA_036250615.1. Taxonomy (NCBI): domain Eukaryota; kingdom Metazoa; phylum Chordata; class Amphibia; order Anura; family Ptychadenidae; genus Ptychadena; species Ptychadena robeensis. The sequence continues at coordinate 69,405,124 of CM070033.1, read as the reverse complement.
CTAGTGATATAATTTTTAAAACCACAAACGCTTACTAATGCTGCTTTAAAACACACCATGTAACAGTACTATGCTGTTAATCAACCATGACATAGTCTTTAAAAGGCACACAATCTACTGTAATTATAAAAAGTAGTTAAAAGATAAGTGCACCCCCAAACTTACATCAACCTAATCCTAACATTCCCCCTTCTGCAGATCTAGATTTTTTTTTTAAATGACACACATGCTTACTCAAAAAGTCTGATCCAAAAACAACCATTATACTTCAAAAAACATACTGGGTTACCATATATACTCGAGTAAAAGCAGAAAAATTGGTTGTAAAAAGCCCCACTCGACTTATACTTAGGTCAGGAGTCCCACTTACCTGTCCAGGTGCTCACTGGTCTCCCTGCGGGCACCGGTGTGCCTACAAGCTGTACTAGCTGTGGGTGGTCCAATCAGGTAGTCTTTTTCTCCCTTCTTCTGCTGAAGCTGCCGGTCTCCAGTGCGGGCAATGAATGTGCCCAGTGGCATAAGGACAACTACAGCAGCCATAGCGGCCACTATGGGGTCCGTAGTTGCAAGAGGACATGCCCCCATTCCTGGCTGACTGTTCTCTCTTCTATATTCAATATTCCTGGGCTTGACATCGCTGGCAAAATGTAAGCTTGGACAGCACCGCCATCTTGTGGTCAAATTGTTAATTTTTTACTGGAGATGGGGTCATTTTATTTTGAAAACTCCACAATGTGACTTTGCAAGTATCTGCTGCATTGCCCCCCTAAGCTTATACTCGAGTCAGTAAGTTTTCCCAGTTTTTGTAGATGAAATGACGTACCTCAGCTTATATAAGGGCCTGTTTATACGTTTATACCTTATAGTTTATAAGGTAATTGTAGAAATTTTCAAAAATCTAATTATTATCAGTTCAAAAATAAATACATTTATACTCTATGATATGATCTAAAAAAAAATTCTACTAATAAAAAAAGATGGACGCAAAATTGCGACTAGCTGACTCTTTGAGTGAATTATGATTTTATTGGGTTCTTTGAGGAATGTGGTTTCCTGAAGATTTTTAAAGAGGCAGGAGACTACCCATTAGTAGTCAAAGCGCAAAGCGGACAGTTTGGCCGCAAATATAACATGTTTGCTTTTCTGCCCCCGGCGATTTAATCGTTTTATCCCCCTGGACACCTACACAGCGTTGAAGCATTATATGATGAATATAGGCCATTGTGAATATCCGAGCGCACATTCACTAAATATTGCGAATTCTCGAATGTCGGATATCCGTCAAATATATAAAAATTTTGAATATTCTCACTCAACACTAATCATCACTAAAATTGCTGGAGATGTAGAGAAGTGTTGTGTGAACATAACTAGACAAAGTATTACTCTAGCACATTTTGACTTTGAACTTAATCCAGCCAGCAAAAAATTTTACTATCTCTGTAAACCTTGTACATATTCTTTCATCTTTAGTACAATAAACCATGAATTACAACGTACTGTATTGTACTTTGCTTTGTTTTAATAAATTAACCTGTCTTAAGCCTTGTGCTACATGCTGAATGATAGGATTACTAATACTAATAAAATAATCATGTTTATTTTTTAGAGTAGCTGAGGACGGCGCTCCTATCTGCTATTAAAAGTGACACAAGTTGGTTAACATACAGACTGAAAAATGTTCTGAGAATAAACAGTACTTGAACAATAACAGAATACACTATAAAATAGATTTTCAATAAAAAAATGAATGCTAAAATGTATGTTTGCATACATGATGTCTTTGTATAAATATTACTAGGAAGGAAAAATTGGGGACAAACTCTCCTACAAATGTCTCAATACAATACAAAGTTTAGCGCTTGCAAATCTGTAACATAATAAGATAACAATGCCTTTCATTTTATTTTACTGCTTGTAGACATAAATCAGAAAAACATGACCTGGAATGACTGCTTGTCTTTACCATGCAGTGAGAGACATGTAAGCGTTAATGGTGGTGGCATTGTGGCTTGTGACTGCGGTGATGTCAGAATACATTGTAGTTGAGGAATGTCGGCTCCCCTCTGGTCATTCGGAGGGCCTGCCACTTGTGTTGTGCACATGGCTCCGCCCACACATTCTTTTTTTGGCCGGTTCCCACAGGAGCAAAGTGACATTGAAGGCCAAAAAGGATGGAAACAAAAGAGAACCCCCCCCCCTCCTGCCGCTTGGCCAGCCTGCTGTGCTGTCACCAGTACTAATTCATTACCTCACCTTTAATTTTTCAGCTCCATTATAGTTTAAAAACACGGAACAGCTGACAAGATTAGACAGTCATCGTTCACAAACAAAAAAATATTCTTTACAAGGTTATAAACACCTGCAAGAAATAAATATCAGGAGGGAACAGGATGCTCTAGATGGATGTTAGTTTAATCCAACTATGTATACTGTTACCACTATTGTATGTACGCAACGCCAATGTCTTCTGAGAGTATTCCTGTGTTAATTATTTATTGCATTACATTTTGTAAACAAATAAAGGACATTTGTTATAAAGTTACATACATGACAAAGCTGAAATAAAAGCTATTTTTCATACTGTTGTGTTAAGAATAGTAGCAGCTTGTTTTAAAAAAATGTGTAAGGGCAAAATCCTTGTAAGAGCTTTTATTTCCATACAGGCAAATACATTGGGACACTGCATTCCATTCCACATTAAAGCATGGAGAAAAAGGTAGACCGACAAATCTTTTATGATTTTGCTGTCCTTTGAATCCCTGAACTAATATTAAGTTGTATTACCACAGTTTCTGACAATTGCTGCCTGGTTTCATGGAGTGGACCAACTTCTACCCAGGATGATTGAACTCAGGGCCGCCGTCAGGGGGGGACAGAGGGGACTCCTGGCCCGGGCAGCTAGGGGGGCCCG
>CM070033.1:69365930-69390498 GCA_036250615.1 Ptychadena robeensis | reverse complement strand
CCATGTCATTAGTTTTTCTTCTTTTATACCCTTTCTTGCCAGCCACGCTGTGGAGTACTGAGTGCCTGAAAATCATGTTTTTCTTGAAGGATGCAGACTTTTTCCTGTACCACTGCTTGAAGAAGGTGTCTTCCAGAAACTGGCAGAAGGACTGGGAGTTGAGCGTGACTCCATCCTCAACCCGAAAAGGCCCCACAAGCTCATCTTTGATGATACCAGCCCAAACCAGTACTCTACCTCCACCTTGCTGGCGTCTGAGTCGGACTGGACTCTAATAAAACCTTAGAAAAATCAGTCTTGAGATATTTCTTGGCCCAGTCTTGACGTTTCAGCTTGTGTGTCTTGTTCAGTGGTGGTCGTCTTTCAGCCTTTCTGTCTCTGAGTATTGCACACCTTGTGCTTTTGGGCACTCCAGTGATGTTGCAGCTCTGAAATATGGCCAAATTGGTGGCAAGTGGCATCTTGGCAGCTGCACGCTTGACTTTTCTCAGTTCATGGGCAGTTATTTTGCGCCTTTGTTGTTCCACACGCTTCTTGCGACCCTGTTGACTATTTTGAATGAAACGCTTGATTGTTCGATGATCAACAATATATGTAACACTAGAGTCTTTTTTATTGCCCTGGAAAAGTTATTTTTGAAATATAAATATAATACATATAACTAGTTTTATAAACCATCTTTAACATCATGGACAATTTTGAAAACCTGCATAAAGAACTTTAAGGATCATTTGCCTACTTACTATAAAGAAGATAATCAAAGACAAAGACAAAGCTACACAGTGGTGTAAAGTTAAATGCATCCATAAAGTGCATAGGTAAAAATGTCTGAAACTGTTTGTTTTGTCTTTAATAACATGTGTTTTGATATGTCACAGTTGGCACCATCATTATGCTTGTTTTTTAAACAATCATTCACAATGTGTTGTTGTTTAGAATGTACTGTATGCTACTAGCATGGAAAGGATAAACCTGCAAGCAGGCACCATGCCATCTAAATAGATTAGCATGATGCTAGGCAGCCAAGAGATAATGCTTATGCATCCAATGTGTTTACTTGTGGCTTCGTTCCCAGTCTAGAATGTCCAAGGCACGCTCTGACCAGAGATAATGTAGCAGCATTTAATAAGCAGATGTCATTTGTAAGCTAGTTTTAGATTAAATCCATGCTTTTCAATACCAAGAATGTAATTTCTTCAGAAAGTCTGAATTTAGAAATATTGTATTGAAATTTATTTAAATGTATGCATTTATTTCATTTCAATTGAATCTTTTTGCAGATTTACTAGATATACCATCAGGGTTGTAACTGAAACAATCTTTTATTTAATTAACCTATAACCTATAAACTCTCATTAGGTGATCTATCTATCTATCTATCTATCTATCTATCTATCTATCTATCTATCTATCTATCTATCTATCTATCTATCTATCTATCTATCTATCTATCTATCTATCTATCTATCTATCTATCTATCTATCTATCTATCTATCTATCTATCTATCTATCTATCTATCTATCTATCTATCTATCTATCTATCTATCTATCTATCTATCTATCTATCTATCTATCTATCTATCTATCTATCTATCTGTCTATCCTATCAAGCATGAAAATATTTGTGTGTATTCTTAATCTAGGTGTTATATCTAGATTGGTATAAGTGCACCATTTCTTTCCTTGAAAACTTTGTATTATTGGTTTACTTATTACCCTGGAATTTGATAAAAGTCAGATGAGCTAAACCAACATTGTTATCATTATTTTATTTCCAGTATTAATAAGTTATTCCACTGACCTGCATACTTGATGTATGTTTTATGTGGCTTTTACTGGCAAAAACATAACATATAACGTATATTACAATGGTGTACACGGTTGTAATATACTTTATATATTATGTTTTTGCCTGTAAAAGTCCCACTGGTTTAGTTGCCCATCTGACATACTTACAGCATCCAGCCCCCCAGGCGGCTCTAGATCTACAGCCCGCTCCCCTCCAGTGTCACCGTGTCACTTGTTATGTCTAGCTTCCCAAGTCAGCTTGCACCCAGAGCCCACTGTCGTGCCAAAGTACTTTTACCAAGGTAAGGTTTTTTAGCCCCCAATCTGCCCTATTATTGGAACATCTGGTGCCAAAAAAACTAGAAAGGTAGGTGATAGGTCTGCTTTAAATATCCTACAAACATGGTACCATTAAACTAACCTGTTCCCACTTAGAAATAGAAATCAGCATTTCTTAGCCTTCAAATCACCCTAACATCCCTTACAATCTCAGTGGCAGAATTTTGATATGTTATCACCATAAACATTGAGATCAGAACAGAATAACTGTATATTCTGATAAAATTTGGCTTAATCCTGACTCTGAACAGCAACACAACCTACTCCTTCTAATGAAGTGGCTGCAAAGATCCATGTCAGTTAATATCAGTCTATATAATGCATTGTTACCTTAAATTTCATAGCTTTCTACATCCAACGCATTCAGTTTAAGAGACTTCTCTATACTGCTTCCTCTCTATGTCTTCAAAATATAGTATTTGATTTCTATTATAAACCTCTATCGTATGCCCTGAAAATTGTTTCCAATTTTCTGAATGAGTCAAGCAGAAGAACGTAAACCTGATTCGAACCGACACAATTTTAACAGACCAATTATATATTTCTCAGACAATACGGATGTTGGTTTAAATGCCACATCACTTTCATTTTCCACATAAATGTTATCCATGAATTCATATAGTTCAAAATTTTTAAATTTGAAATCCATTTTATAATGACAATAATGCATCTGGCAGGTTTATAATTCTGTCATGAGGTTTAAAAAATTGTACGTCTCAGTTTGTGTAAAACACACACAAAAAACAAAGGTCAAAACTTTTAAAATGTCACTTCTTCTGCAGTTTTGCATAGAAAATGCATTGAGTCTGTAGGAGGGCTACTTGGCCATAGAAACAGGCTGTAAGAAAAGAATGTAATCCTGCTGGTGTGGTTTCCACTTCCTCTGGCAGCTGCAGGCTGAGCAGAAAAGCACAGTGTGAGCCTATTGTTACCCCAGCTGGGTAATAGTTTTCTTATTTTACAGTCAGCAGCCAAGGGGGGTTGGGGTGTTGTAATAAAGTGCCTTCCAATAATGCACGTAGGAACAGATCACTTTCTGTTCCAGAACGATAATCAGGGATCCATAAATCTTTCATTCCATGTGGATCTACTGTCATGGTAATTAAATACTTTTCAGGAACAGATACTTATTTTCCAAACAAACTTACGCTGGATGGAAATATCACACAGTCTTATGTAAATGTCTGAATTCTTTCTTTTTATTTGGTAGATTTTTACCATAGAAAAAAACAGGCATTGTTCTATTCATTTGAGTTTTACAAATATAATTCTGTGTATGCAATTCTGTAATTTTAACATGTGGAATAATCCCTCAAAGTAACACGTGTATATGTTTATATATTTTAAGTTTATTAAAATCATATTTAACACTGAATAACCATCTTTCTTTATTGATTATGCATTTCAGAGACAATTCTTTGCATTGGCATGCTTGCTGTTAATATAAAGGGCATTTAAAAAGTATAAACTGAAACAATGAACTTACCTTTCTTTACCTAAATCTACCGGGAGTTGGGAAAGGAAATTTCACTAAGGCAGTGATATCTCCCTTTCCAAGTCTCTTTGTGTCTGGATGTTGATGCTGCATTGTGACATCAAAAAAACGACCCGTGAACACCTAATGACACATTCGCATGGTGGTTGTGCTAATTGCTTGTTTACTGACCTGTTCAAAACTGTTGTCTGACTTTCAGTTAGCACTGTTTCCACTTCCAATTGTGGTGGAAGGCATAAGTTGATGCCTTCCATAGAAGTAGTGCCAACAGGGACATATATAAACTGGTGTCTCTGGATGATCTCCTATATTCTAAAATAACTAGGGTGAGGATCGAAATTATTATTTTATCTGAACAGCTGGTGAATAAAAAATTCTTTGAGAATCTCTTATGGTCAAACTTTAGTGGACATAATTTAAATAGTAATCACTGCAAACACAAGGTGTTCAATCATATTCCTGGTTAGTGGGGGTGTCCAACAGAGTGAGGAGTTAAATAAACAGCTTTTGAGAAGATGGACCAGTGACCACCAGAGTGGTTGGCTGACTATTAGTTGTTCCTTCTTTTCCCTTAATATAATGTAAAAAGTCACAGGCTGCCTTCAGTAATGTGTAGTATACTATGCTACTGAGGATACTATATATATATTCTGTTTATTAAATATTACACTTTGTGGTTATTCTTAGTTACATAGCTGTGCTCATGCCTCTCCGCAGCGCACCAACTTGCTTTTAATCTCACTAATGTACATATGGGGGGAGACAATCACTCCTGGAAAAGAAGCAATGGTCTAATGGTGGCAAGGCTACGCAGTGGTAAAATATAGAGTACTCGACAGGATTTTATATAGGACAGAGAATTACATTGTATCATAGTATGGTCTAAACAAAGCACTCTGACAATATGGAGGGAATAGAGTATCTCCAGCTAAATTGTGACAAACATTGCTTTCATGGTCAAATATGGAGGGGGTTATATCATGTAATGCCCCCCATAGACAGGCCGATTCCCGGCTATAGCTGCAGCTGACCAACCGGCGTGCTCGCTCCCGCCGAGCACATAAAGATTGGTCGGCCGCAACTATAAGGGAGCCCACCTTGAGTTTGTTAGAAAAAAAGCCGGCAGGTCGGATCGCATCCATGCTGCTGGTTCTTTTTCTGCACGATCCTGCTGAAGGTCTCTGAGTTAATTTGCTACAGTCTGACAGGAATCGCATGTGTTAGTGGAACACACAGGATTCCTGTCCTCTCTGTAGCCGACTCCTCACAGCGTGGTGACGTCACCACGTCGGCCATAGATCAAGACGTCTATGGCCAGCTTAAGTAAGATCTGAAAGGTGAAGCAGCTAAAACTTTGTTGTGCATGTGTGCTTATGTTTTTGTTGAGTATGTAATATACCCATTGTCCAGTATTGGTTCTGTTTGGTTGTTTAGGCTATTAGGCAGGATAGAAATTAAAGGAAGACTTACCTGATAATAAAGGTCAGAGATTAGGAGTGACAATATATTTTTATATAACAAATACATCCCCATTAATATGTTTATTAATAAATATGTCCTTAATAAAGATTCACCCACATTATTGGTCCTTGCAAACCAATGTCACTGAAGGTGGACATAAACAATTAAATTTTTTTGTCAGACTTTGAGTTATTCACTTCATATTAATTTCATTTTTAGATAAATTGTTCAACCAAAAGTCATCAAAACGAAAATAAAATCAAGCTGTGATCAGTTTTTTTGTAATTTCGGTCGATTTTGTTTTCGATGGTAAGAGGGAGCATATGCACTAGGCTTTGGAAAAGAATAAATCATTTTTATTTGATCACACTGTTTGCTAGTACAATCAATCAATTTTAGATTGACAGTCAATATTTCAGTCATACAAGCCAATGGTATCTAAGATCGATTGAGCAAAAGTTGATGCATATATGATTACCTTTAAACTTAAATAAAAATGCAAATTTTTAGCTGTCAAAAGTGATGTACCATTTTTTGCATCAGTAAAACTGATTAATATTTTCCTTTGTTGTAAAAACATTTCATTGTCCTTATTTGTAATGCATTACTGAATACTGAGATTTCACTTCCGTTCTCTTTTATGTTTAACTATACCAGAATCTTGTTTGTGAGGTCCTAAAACTCATCTGCACCATCAACATTCATTTTGTACAATATAAAAGCAAAGTGGATACACCATCACTATCTCCTTTAGCCAGAATGTTTCCTGGCAGTGCATGTACACCATGGTAGGGCATGATTGTTTGGTAATGCCGGACATCCCTTTTACTGTGTTAATGTCTAGGGGATATTAAGAGCCTTTTTTAAAGAGGAAATTGGGGCAGTTAGAATTGCTGAAATTAAAAATACATTTAATGATTCCTCAAAGACTACTTAGGATAAATGCTTTAATTTGAGTGGGGCTATGTATATCTGCAACGAGTTCAGCTCTAAATTGAAACTAGAACAGCCAAACTTTTATGTTGTCTAGTGTAGGACATCTATTCATTTGCGTATTGGCAGCTTTCCCAATGTCTGAATCTTAAATGGTTAAGATGCTATTTTTAAAGAAGTAAACACATTTACTGTTTGTAACACAAGAAAGTTTTTATAGAAACTAGAGTTGTCTGAAGTCTAGGCATTTTTTAATAGAAGAAGCCTTATGTCATATAAATGTTATATAAATAAACATTACATTCTACGGGATTGTAAATCTGTATTTCTTTTGGAGGAAAAAATAAGCCTCTCTGGGAAAGATTTTCTGACACTTTTGATAGAATAGATGCTAATTGCACCCTTAGAGAAACAAACAGTTTGCCCAGCGGTTGGTTCGCCACTGACCAGGTGGACAATTCCGTTGTTCAATCCACCTCCTATACGTAACATGGAGGCAAAAATAGACCACTCACCCCACAATCAGGTGGTGCAGTACAGCCAATTACATATTATTCCCACCCAAGCCATGCCCCCCATCCAATAAAAAAGTGGGATTTATATTTAATTTAAACAAAAATGACATAAAAAAAAGCATGGGGTCCCCCACAGAGCATACCAGACCCCTTTATAGCATAGGGTCTGGGGGTAGGGGGGCCATGCTGTTTGTGGTCCCCCTTTCACAGAGCCTACCAGAACCCCTGGAAGAGGGGTACCTAAAATTGTCCTTATACATAAAAAAAAAAATAGATGAATCAATCGAACAGGCAGAAAAAATACATTTTATATATGTATATATTTTGCCCAGGTTACCACAGTTTGGTACAGTTGCAAGAAAAGTTTTGCATGAATTGGTCATAAAATGTGCTCTGATCTTCATCTTAGTCACACCAATAGAAAAACACAGTCTGCCTAAAATAATACTACACAAACATTATATGTTTTCATGGTTTTATTAAACATAACATGTAAACATTCATAGTACAGGGTGGAAAAGGTATGTAAACCTTTGGACTTATTAACTGGTTGACTTTCCTTTGGCAGCAATAACCTCAACCAAACGTTTCCTGTACACAATGATCTGGAGTAATTTTGCACCACTTCTCTTCATAAAACTGTTTTAGTGTAGCAACATTCTTGGTATGTCTAGTGTGAATCGCTCTCTTAAGGTCATGCTGCAGCATCAATCGGGTTGAGGTCAGGAGAAGGAGTATTTTGTTCTGTTGAAGCCATTCTTTTGTTGAATTACTTGTATGCTTTGGGTCATTGTTCTGTTGCATCACCCATCCTCTGCGGAGGCGGACAGATGCTATTATGTTTTCCTGCAAAATGTCTTGACAAACTCTGGAATTAATTTTTCCATCAATGAGAACAATCCATCCGGGCCCTGAAGCAGCAAAGCAGCCCCAAACCATGATGCTCCCTCTGCCATGTTTTACAGTGGGAATGAGGTTTTGATGTTGGTGTGCTGTGCCTTTTTTTCTTCACACATAGTGTTGTGTGTTTTTTCCAAACAACTAAATTTTGGTTTCATCTGACCACAGAACATTTTTACCAGTAGTGCTGTGGAACATCCAGGTGCTCTTTTGCAAACTTCAAACATGCTGCAATAATTTTTTTGGACAGCAATGGCTTCCTCTGTGGTGTCCTCCCATGCACTTCATCCTTGTTTAATATTTTCCTTATTGTAACTAAAAGTCATCCTCTATCTAAGCAGTCACCTCTTCAATCCATAATGAATGGTGCTGCTAGACTCCTCCTCCTCTTACCACATCTCATCTGCTGCTCCTCTCTGTAACTTTCAACACTGGCTTCCAATTGTCTAGATAATCAAGTTTAACATTCTGTGCCTTGCTTTTAAAACAGTCCACACCTCCTGTCCTTACATTTTCAACCCGGTACACAAATACACCCCTTACCGCCCCCTCCCCTCCTCCGGTCACCTACTAATGACATCCACACTCATAACCTCATCGCATGCATGGCTTCAAGACTTCTCTAGGGATGCTCCTACTCTCAGGAACTCTCTCTTTCTTGCCCCAATTTGACAAAAAAGAACTGAAAACCCACCTCAGTTTGGCCTACCCATCTTTTCATACCTAACATTACCACCATGCCAGATCCATCCCCCCACCTACCGTATACTCTGTTTGCTAACTTATTGGATTATATAACCATGATTGGACAGGGTCCTGTGTCATAACCTGTACCTGTGTGTTTTCTTGTGTTGGATCTTAACTCTTATTCCATGTACAGCACTGCGTAATATGATGTGCTTTATAAATAAAAGTTAATAATATTACTAATAATATTGAAGGACATTAAGCAGCTTCTAGTGTCTTTGAAATGTCCAAATACAAGGCACTTTAATTTGGCAAAACATTGACATTTCCTGGTCATATCAAAGCTTGCAAATCCTGCCTCTAACACAGCCTAATAGTTTTTACATGTTAAACCACACAAACCATGGGTTTATAAAAAGGCTATCTAGGACCCTTTGTTGAAATTTAAAGTGTTTTTCTCACCATAAACATTGATGTGCAGTGAAACTGGAAACTATTCAAAGTGCACACGTTTTCCACATTTTGTTATGTTACAGCCTTTTCCAAAATGGATTAAATCATTTTCTCCTCAGAATTCTACACACATCAACGTAACTTGAAACTTAAAAATGTTTTGGGCAAATGGCAAAAAAAAATAACCCTTGAGAAATCACATGTACATAAGTATTCTCAGCCTTTGCTCAATACTTAGTGATGAACGATGCCTGGTTTCTTCCAAACATGACACCTGGCATATAGTGATGAGTGGCATAGGCAACATTCGTATTCGCGGCATCCCGCGAATTTTATGGAAAACATTCGGAAAATATTCGCATTCGGCAATATTCAGGTTTTTTTTTGTTATTGTGTATATCGGCAGTTTATTGCGAATTTCGCGCGCGCAATATATGTTTAACATGGTGCGAATTTTTATGCGAATTTTAAAAGTGACGATTTTCGCAATATTCGCATCACCCCAATATTCATTCAAAAATCTGTTGATGGTGTTGCTAAGCTCTTGTTGCAGCCTTCCCATTCGTCCACTCACATTGAGAGGGAAGTGTAATGGATAAAAAATACCGAATATCCGGAATTGCGAATATTCGGCAATATATTCACCATCTTCGCGAATTTCCGAATTGACGATATTCGCGATTAATATTCGGAATCCGAATATTCGCGATCATCACACACACCAGAGAATTTTGTTTCTTGTGATCTGAAAGTCCTTTAGGGGCCTTTTTTCAAACTACAAGGCTGCCATGTGCCTTTACTAAAAAGTGTCTTCTGTCTGGCCACTCTACCATACAAACCTGATTGGGAGATTTCTGCTGAGTTGGTTGTCCTTCTGGAAGGTTCTTCCCTCTCCACAGAGGACCCCTGCAGATACCATCAGTTTCTTGGTCTGAGGGGACTGAGTGACCATCGGGTTCTTGATCACCTCGCTGACTAAGCCCCCCCCCCCCCAATTGCCCAGTTGATGGCTGACCAGCTCCAGGGAGAGTCCTGGTGTTTTGGAAGTTCTACTTACTAAGGTCACTGTGCTCATTTGGACCTTCAAAGCAGCAAACATTTTTCTGTAATCCTTCCCAGATTTGTGCCTAGAGACAATCCTGTCTTAGAGGCCTACAGACAATTTCTTTTACTTAATGCTTGGTTTGTGCTCTGACATGAACTGTCAACTGTGGGACATTATATATACAGATGTGTGCTTTTCCAAATCATGTCCAATCAACTGAATTTACCACAAGTGGACACCAAATAAACTACAGAAACAACACCACTGAATATCCATACAAATGTTAACATTTAAATTCAAAATCAAAAACATATAATCTAAACATACACAAATATTTATTCTTTTAAAATAATCTTACTTGCATGAAATCACTTTCTGTCTAAATCTTTATAGACGATTTCTGATACAGAATTAAATAAAGTAGGCTAAACCTAACATATATAAACGCAAGGTCTTATGATACCTAATGCATAGTAAAAAGAAAAAAAACTCTAACCATTGATGTGTAAAGTACTTAGAAGTTAAATATCTCTTTCCTTATTGAAAGTTAACAATGTGGAAGAGGCAAATTGCTTGACAAGATGTAAGCCATCTACCGGGATACTGTGTAAAGGGTTAATTTACCGCTTGACCCATTAAAACCATTGACTGCACTGAGAACCTTGTAGGGCTGATCAGATGATTATTTCTGTAGGATAAGTGGTTGAAAACTGAGCTGCACCAGTTCATGTAATCAAGGGAAATCGGCATAAAAGAGAAGATGTGGCTGAGTAAAGGCAGAACAGGTACCTGAGATTCTATTACTTGCTGTCTTTCAAGCATAATAATGAGATTATAGTAACCCTAAACTGACTGAGAACAGGAATCTGGCTGCCTGTCAAGTTCATTGTGTTGCTTTTTACAGCCCTCCAGATCTGGTTCCTCACAAGCCCTCAATAATTATCCCAAGAAACATAGTCGGAGAAAGTCTTTTGAAACCTAGAGCTTTGTCAGACACTGGCTCCTGACCAGTGCACCACTGTTTTGGACAGAATATACTTGCTAATGTTTATCATTTTATGCTCTGTGTACATGTACTGATTCTTTTTCTTTTTTTTTTTTTCTTATCAAACACGTTTCTTCATCACTCCATGCACAAGTTGATTGTTGATTGTGAATGAGCTTGTTGCAGATCTAAAAGCAAGCTGTCTCACCCCCAACAGGCTGACCTTCATGTAGGTGCAGGGAAGAGGCTCTGATTGCAATCACATCCTTCAAACCCTTAATTAAAAGATGCACACAAATCATTTACATGAGCTGGAGCTTAAAATTGTGTTTTCACAGCAACAGATTTCAACTGCAGAGCATGCAAAACAACAAAACATTGTTTAATTGTATGTTGAAAGATGTTTTCTAGACAAGTCAGGGATTCTGTGTACTGTTCTATGTAATAAATGTTTACTTACAAGGATTATCAGTTGGCTTTGTGGCGCCCCTCAGAAAATACATTGATGTTTGGGTGTTCTAGATTAAATCATGACTTAAACATACCATAGATCTAGTCAACCATGACCTGGCAGCATTTAATAACTTCTTATGTATAAATAAGCAGTATAAACTATTATGCATCACAATTATCATGGTTATGTTAAAACCCTTTCTTCTTGTTAAGGTTTGAAAGTCTGACATGAAAATAAATATATAACAACAGAAACATTTCAAAATATTTAAAAACCTTTAAAATTCATTCACATTTTTATGGTGTCAACTAGCACCAAGGATAGTTCCCCACATTCAGCACCAACTTTTCTGCTGGAACCAGAAATGTCATAACTGGAAGTGCTAAGGAGTAAAGAGCCAGAACTGAAAGTGACATGCCAAGCCTTCACCAAAATGAATTAGATGTAAATGATTTTCAATTACTACTGCCACATGCATATGGTAGGCTCAAATTCTGTAGTCAACAATAGGAAACCATAGTCCCATTCCGCCTTGTATCAATGGTTCAGGCTGGTTGTTGTGGTGCAGTTGTGAAAAATTTATTTTGGGCCCCTTAAAGGTTGCCATTAATGGGTTGACTTTTGCAAGACCGTTCCTCGATCCGATCAATTGTACCCCCACACAGTGTCTTTTCCTGTGTTCTGTGAGCATGCTCCATAATACCATAATACCATATAAGTTAATTAAATCTGTCTGATACTTGAACGATCAACTGAGACTTACCACATGTCCGATCACTTTTCAATTGGTTTTTTGTTCGTTATTGATCACTTTGGGTCGATCGTACCAGGTAGGCAGTAATAGATTCCCCTTCGATCCATGTGAATGGATTGATTTTTTTTGTTCATTGAAATATTGAACTGTGTATGGTTAACATTAGCCTCAACTGGGCATTATTTAAATGGATACCTGTGTTTTGTAGATAACCACATTCACCCCTCAGGACTGCATTGTCCAAATAGTCACCAAAACTCAATACGGCACCTTTGGGATATGGTGGAAGATTGGTGGAGAGGACAAATCTGAGTGATGCAATTAATTTGGACTGAATTAGAAATAAAGAAGGTCAAACCTTGAAGTTGTGCATGATAAATAAATAACAAAGTGACCAAAAGAAATATGCACAAAAGTGAAGTCTAACATTAATACAAATGCTAAAAGCACCCACTTGCACTACACTTAATAGTACACAATAAAATACACTTATGCAAATGGGGCAAAGCATACTCTTACTCTTAATATTGTCAATACTATAAACATTGTAAAGATACCAAATGGTCCTAAATTAAAACAGAATTCCATAACATTTAACAATCTTTTTTGAAAATGTATATTGCACTTGAGGATTTCATTTAAGCAACCAAGGTCCTGGCAAAGAGGTACCTGAGATTGGAGTCTGAGGGTCAGAAATCTGGGATCTCGGCCCTTCTGTGATGTGGCTTAACTTTAATGCATGACTTACTCTAATAGTAATATATATACAGGTAATAGCATGATAATCGCTTGCAAACTTTTCAAATAAGTTTACATACTATCTGGTTTTTTTATGGAACGAGTGTCATAGGCCCTACTGTCTCCTGAAGAAGCCCCCCTTCTAGGGTGAAACGCGTCAGTCATATAGTCCTAAAGATACAGCGCTTAGGAGGCAGTCTTCAAACAACTAACTTTTGAATGTTCTTCTGAAGCTCTTTATCTGATGGACTTTTTGTGGAAATGATTTTCTTTGGTTATGTTCTTCCTTCGTTATGCGATCCATGTGGATTTTTTTAAGCTATGTCGATACAATTATCTTAATAATAGTAACAGCCTCCAGCTGTGAGGTATTACCCTGCACCTCAAAAGTCCCTGGGGACTGGAGCCCCCCCCCATCAAGGCTTTTTGTGGAGGTCAGGTCAGGGACAGGTACCATTGTTAAGGACCTAAATTGGTTTAAATTGATTTAAAGTTTTTGATAAAAATCCTTACAAGCCCCTCACATGTATCTTAGGTGCAACCATAAAACAAGCAACCCAATGGTATAGTTTGTTAACATTTTCTGTAGCTTTGCTTTGTGGAAATTGAGTCCTATAAGGAAATGATGATGCTCTTTGCTCTTTTCTGATATGCAGAATGTTGCCAATTGTCTCTCCTACCCTGAAAGTAAGACCTCCCCTGAAAGACCTAGCTGCTATCCCCCCCCTGTGCTTCTAATATAAGCCCTTTCTCAAAAATAAGACCTACCATGTCCCAGAGAAAGCTTCCATACTTAGAAAAGACATGGCAGGAGGCGTTTTGTCACTTCTTCTAAGCCCAGAAATAAGCCTTAGTGCAGACAGTGCAAGACAGTTTTGGTTTGAGAGTCGAGGACACATTTCCTTGCAGCAGGTGAACAGTTGAGGAAAAAGATGAAGTAGATGTGAATAACCTTTTGGATTGCCAAGATGATGCTACAAATGAGCAGAAACAAAGTTTGCAACAAAGACCATATGATTGCTTTTACCATCTAGTTGGTGGACCGTTACAAGCCCTTCATGTGAAAATGGTATAACCTTTCTCATCTCAGTTCGTAAGAGATACATAAATGTCTTAAGCCAGGAACACACGGCTCGATATACAAGCCGTTCTAGCATACACCTTTAGATTCCTCCATACAATTTCCATGAGACCTACCAACAACTATGTAGTATAGTGACCTCCCTGATAGAATACATAGTGATTGGAAGGTGTAGAAAGGTCCTCATATTACATGGTTTTGGTAGAAGAAAATTTGGTTGTACAGAAATTGCATGGTAATTGTATGTGGTGTATGGGGGGCTTTACCTGCAGCAGCGTGATGACAGTATGCTGTTTCTCCAGCTCCGATGATGCTTTGCATGGAGACCCTGCATGCAAAGCAATGGACATCGACCGTGATTTACTGTCATGGCGATATCCCTGTTTTCAAACGGGATTGATTGATCCCGCTTGAAAACAAGGATGGCCACATTAGATATGGGCAGATAGATGTCCATGAGCGCGCACTGAGCTCGAATCGGCCATCGATCTGGAGCATATTTATGCGTGTGTTCCCTGCTTTAGGGAGCATTGCTTGAGCACTTTGTAGCAACCTGAACTCAATGTCACATATGCAGTATAGCATTTTCTTTTCCTTATTTTACCTTGTTTGCATCTAGTTACATTCCTTGATCTATAAACCATGAGTTCTTTAAAACAGTTAAAAAATGTAACACTTGAGGGTAGAAATATGGAGGTGTTTCCAACATAACTAAATAATTTTTTTCTGTTAAAGACATGAGAGGCCTTGACACTTTTCTGCCCTCCAAATTTCATATAAATGGAAAAAAGGTTATTAAACTGAAGTTGTGTGAAAATATAAATACCTTGTTATATAAAGGGTGAAATATGTCACATACCATCACATTGTTACACACTAATTACAGTATATATAGTTAAACCAGAGTGGGCTTACCTACCCAAGTGTAGAAAAGAGAGAATCCTGGTTACAATAATATCAGGTGCATTTGGTTAATAATTAGAATAACAATAATAATGTATTTAAATAATGGCATTGTTAATGAGGTTTTTTTTAAACGACATATTTCTTAAGTACAATTATGAAAATTGATTTAACTACCTGTATTATTTCTAATAAATATTCACGAGTGCATTTAAACAAAGCTTCACATTCTATTCTTACTCATAGCCCTCCTATTTAAATAAGTGTGTAATTGCTCCGTTTTCTTGCACTCACAAGTTTAGATTGGCTGTCTAACCTGTTCACTGTAGCTGTTTGCAGTTCGCATTTTTAATAGCTTTCTATGACTGGTGAAGCCTTAATTTTTTCCTTCCTTTAAATTTTCTTAGCTGTTTTTCAAGTAGTCATATGTCACACCTAAAACTTAGTCAGGTCTTATGTAAATTGTGCAGAACAAGGCAAGAGGAAATGTACAAATAAAAACATGAATTTTTCAAAACCTCTTATACAGTATTACGTAAATTTTGCAGAAGATTTCTTAATTTTTTTACTTTGACAAAAACCCTGCATATTTTTCAAGGTTTTAGTAAACCCATGAAATATTTTTCTAAGCTAGGCCTAATGGGGCCTTGCAAAAAGGTGAAATTAACATATGGTAAACGGTTAATTTTTAATAAAAACCTGGGTTTTATTTTAAGTTAAAGTTGACACATGAACTCTCAATTTTTATCTTGAGCCTATAATTTTTGTGCTTGCTAAATTATAAAGGTTGCTTATTCATGCCTTCCTATTAATGACGATGTCCTTATGTTTATGGTCAGTTCAGCATTTGTCCTTCACTGTTTATTTAAAAAAGTGGAATTTAATTGGCTTTCAATGGGAACATTATAGTGGTGTACCATCGGAGCAACCAGGTCCTTTTCGGATCTTTGAGGATGACTATGTCCAAAAACTGTCACACGGTTTCTCACACAATAAAGAATTATCCATGCAGCTGGTTAGGGGAATAATGATTTACTAGAGAAGAAATATGTACAATCATTTGTAATGAACACAGGAATCAATCAGGCGACAGAGGCGGCTGTAATGCTTAACTGGAACTTTATTGATCAGTGAAGCCCTGAAGGTGGGTCTCACTGGTGACAAACGGTACAACGGTGCAAAGAGTAACTTAAGTATGGCAACAGTCCACAGTAACAGTTTTAAATATAGTGCAGAATAGAGGTGCTATTAGTAATGCAATGCAGGCCGGCAGCTCTCTAACCCCAATACAGGCCAGTGACACGGGCAGCGCAGGACCAGACTTGAAAGATACCCTGGATATCGGTAAGGCAGGCTAAGAGCGCAGGCACGCCAGCAAACTGGATTGTGCAACTCCGGCGGGACCCACAGGGGTCCGGGCATCCACCCCACTGGAACGGCAGAATGGGTCTCAGGTGGCTGACACGGCAGCGCGTAGGGCAGGTCTGTGTAGGAAGCTGTGCGTGCTATTATGCCTGCCGGCTGCACGCACGCCGGGCTGACTGGATCGGGATACAAGGCCGCAGATGAAACAGCAGCAGACGTGCTGCTTGCTTTCTCCTTGCTCTCCATAAAAGGCCAGGCCACGGGCGGGGACTCCTCTTAAGTCTTCAGAAAACCCTGGGGCATGCTGGTCCAGGGGCTTAAAGGGGACCTCACCCTGACTACACAACCCCTGGCCACTACACTTTCACCATCACCCGCAGGTAAAGGGATCTACAGTTTTAGAAGCAGCGGTTCAGTGGAGGTGGAGAGGGGAGGAATCCTGCATCTCACCCTCACTCTAGACACCTCTTTAAGCCGCACCCATCCACTTGGGCAAGATGAGGGATAGACTAACCCTGGTCCAAAGGACGTCCCTGTCATGCGCCATGGATGGGGGGCCCAGCCCGGGCACTGCAAAGTGGATGACAAGCGGGAGGGACTCAGAAGGAGATGGGAGCGCCTTGCTCCAAGGTAAGCTGCAGATCAAAAGCCAGGAACTAACTGCCTGTAAGAGATACAATTCTCTTAAAGCTATATACACATACATAATGTACAACATGTGATGGCCTATATATACAAACACTATTTACACTGAATATATATACAGAAGTGTAAAAACCAATTGCACTGGAGTTTACAAAAATATCACCATTCAAGTAAAGGGACAAGAATTATTAAGCTTAGTAATTTTTGTCAAGAAAAAAATAGCCAGCACTAAAACAAAATGCACTTATGGGTGGATATGACTCACCTGTAGAGTAGACAGTGGACCAGTGGAAAAAAAACAGAGCTTCTTATTACCATACCTCTAGTGTACACCTCATTGTGTGCACTTTCTGGGTGTGTTTATATCCCAAAGCTGCCCATGCAACCAAAAAAACAAAATGTAAAGCAACTATCACAGCCTAATATACCTGTAGCCCTGCATATTTTATATTTTGGTGCCACACTTTACATCACTGGCCTAAAAGAGAAAATGCGATGACCCTTGGTACCCTTTAGGGCTGTACTGTTTCACTTACAGTAAAATGTACATATTACAGGGCTGCAGGGAGACGACAGCAACTAGGAAAATGGGCCCATGACCCATACATTAGGAAACCCTGCTTGATATGTTAGAAAAATAAGAAATAAATAAAGCACAGCACTTAAATATATGGAACCTGAGTGATAAATGTTTGATATAGGGAATGAAGTCAAGCTTTAGAAGGAATGAAATAGAAGATGATAACTGGAATTACAGCTAAGAAGTGATAAATTACATATAATTATTGGATATTGTGTCCTAATGGTGCCCTAAGCAACTGTAGCATCACTCATGAATTGCTCAGCAAATGAAACATCAGGTTAATGCTCTTCCATTTCAAGAATCCCCTACTGTATTATTTTCACTTTGTATATATTATATGTATGAATATTACTGCTGTCACGAGCAAAACAGATTTGCCCAAAACATTTTCATTCAATCGCCATCAAATGACTGGGCTTTATATAATGTGAATATATTGCCTCCAAAGTAAATGTGACTATATTTAAAGCTGGCATTAAAATTGATAAAATAAGTAACTGTTAGACCAGGAATCTCCTAATGGTTTTCTATTTACTTGTAATACACTCTTGACAAACAAAGAATTATCAAAGAAACATGGCGCTTTGGAATGATGGTCTTTTCCATCTTTTTCTCTCTTATTCTACCATGTTGTAGTTAAATATTGGTCTCAAGTATAATATTTTCTATGTTAAAAAAAAATGGAAACCCATGTGTTGTGGGACATAATTGTCACGGAGGGTGACACCGGAGCAGCGGGGACACCGGTGGATCTCGGGTGTGGACCCACTGGACCAACTTGCACGATTGGCAAGGGTGCAATCTGGGGTGCGGAGTCTAAGGGATTCACCAGAGCTCCCCGCGAAGGCAATTGGATTTGGCTGCGGGTAATCCCCAGGTCGCAGTCCCCAGAAGCACCCGTGCAAGCTGGCTAGCTGAATAGGTACGAGGTATCAATACGGAAGTCTATATACACTTGCCAAGGTCGGTAGCCGGGAGGTCAGACGGGATGCGGGTATGCAGTACCGAGGGTTGAGGCGAAAGCGTAATCCACAAAACAAGCCAGGGATCAGGAGCCGGGAGGTCAGACAGGATGCGGGTATGCAGTACAGAAGGTTGAGGCAAAAGGATTGTCCAAGAAACGAGCAAGGGGTCAGGAGCCGGGAAGTCAAACAGGAATCACAATGAATACACATAGGAGCACAAAGTCCAGGCATCTTCATGTCAGCTGATCCTGCTAGATAAACATCCGGAGGGAGGAGCGACTGAGGAGGAGTGCAGGACCAGAATGTCCAGCAGAGGGAGCTCCAGAGAGGCTGGAAGGTTAACCCAAGGTGTCCCGGATATCAGAGCTGGAAGCAGACACAGATCCACCCGTCCCGTTAGGATCTGTGACAATAATGGACACATCCTAAACATGCTACTATATACATCAAATCGCAGAAGACAATGATTAACCCTAAAAACTCCAAACTTAAAGTTTAATTTGATGTTAATCTAGATGTTAAAGAGTTATAACTTTTGTTTCTCAAAGATATTATTGGGGAAATCTCTCCCATTTTTTCTACATTAATTTCATCAATAACTCTTTCAGATGTCCACCAAGAACTCTATGATTATAGTGCCATCTCAAACTACAAAACCTCCAAAAGTCTGAAGTACTGAACGTTTCCATTGCACATCACATCTTCACAACATTGACTCTTACGTTTCCTTCAAATAGTCAAAGGACAGCATTAGTAAAGATTATGGAATTAAAGTTCCCATTTTAACACCATTCATAAAAAACCCCAAAATGAATGTTACATTCAGATTAATTCTTTCTTACAGACACCTACTGTCTCCCCATCTCCCACAGTAGTTTCAATTTGAGGTTCTCAAATTCGTCTGGTGTACCCAACCCACCAAGAACAAAATCCTAAATACTGCAGATGCATGGCATTTCTATTTACTCTTCTGTGCCAAAAGGTAATCCACTTACCTGGTTGCTGTGTTGATGTAGGCAGAGAGACACAAAGTAATGGGTAGTCTTTGAACAATAATTCTCCTACTATCCTCCATAGACGATACCTTGACAATACCAGAAGCCATGACCACTATGAAGAAACATCCACTTATAGCTCAAATGTTATTCACCTCCCAGAGTTGCCAATTTTTAAAAACCATCCTTCCAACTGGAGATAATCGATTCAATATTTATGAGCTGAATGGAGACAACAATACATGCATAATTTCTTATGCTCCATGTCTGCCCTCCACATTATTTAGACCTATTTTTCCAACGGAGGTGTCCTGTCTTGCTTAAAGCGCACCTAAACCCACCAGACAAACTTTTCACCCTAACTAGCCAACCCCACATTATTGGAGCAATATGTAAATAAAAAAACTAAAAATGTGTTACCTGTGTGGAGATATCTGTATAGTTCTCCTCTCACCCTTCCCCCTCTGTGGATCGATCACCTCATCGCAGCGGCAGGCTTCCAACATTGCTTCAGCAGCTATTCACATTTGTTTTATTTTCTGCTTTCAATTTGTATCTGGCGGCCCCCATTATTGCAGCCTTAGCTCATGCAAACCTGGAAGCAGGAATCTAAAATGAATGCTCTCACAGATGGCAGCAGGATAGCTTTATATATATGTATACAGTATATATATTGGTTTTTTAAGCAACTTTGAGCTATTGGGACAGTTTAGAGGTATTTAAAAATGTAATAAAATTTTTGGGGTGTTTTTTTTTTTTTTTTTAAGTTTAGGTGCGCTTTAAGAATCTTCCCAGAGATCCAATCCTCCCAGAATCAATCCTCCCTTATTCATACAACACCAGAGGATCGACCTAGATATTTCCTTTATTGAAGCCTTATACATTTAATTTCATTTATGAAGTCTCAATGTTGAATACCTACCAGAAAATACGCTATACTACTGATGCTACTAGACTGCAACACTACAAGCAAAAATAGGTCCACACACTAGGCATGTATGCTAGAGACGCCACAGGGAAACAGGACACTCCTTCTGAAACTCCTCAGCTCTCTCAACTTTGTGATCTTCCATGAAAGGCATTGTCTTCAATCTCACATCTATATAAAGGGCATCGCAGCCATGGTGCTACTCCGTACTACAGACATGTCCAGGAAGCTATACCACAACCCTTTACTCAGACAACTACTTAACACTTCCAAGGTTTGTATACTAAGCTTGTGGAAATGAGCCTCCTCTTAAACCCTGTACCATTGGTTCAAAAAATAAGTTAATGTTTTGTCATATATGGGTTCTATTGTTTCTAAAATACCTCCTCTGAAGACTTCCTAGCATTACAAAATGCTTTATGCCATCAGTCAGGAATCTTAATCCATATCCTGAAATGCCCCCTATCCACCTATCCCCTATATTTGTAGTAACTCTTCCCCCATCCACCTTCCTGTCAACATGTTGGTTCTCTGTCGGATCCAATTCTGAGCCCCCGATCAATTGGACGCAATCACTCGGACAAGGTGGTATGCAGCGATCGGATCCTCTTAATTGGCTGATTGATTGCAGCTCCCATTCCCGCTGAGATCGCCGGAATCAATTGGGTGAGTGATCAATTGGCCATGGAATCCGACACGTGTATGGCTAGCTTTATTAACATACTTGGTTATACTTTTAATAGTACATGCCTTAACATACACTCGTTACAGAATAGGTGTACCATTCTTGTACCTGGTTGAATTAAGTTTTGGCTTCTTATGCGGCTGTAATACTTCAACCACATTGAAAAGGTGTTCTTCTCTTTTTAGCTATGGTTACTCTGAAGGCTCTAAAGCTAGCCATATATGGTTCAATTGACGTCAAATCGATCATCAATTCGATCGAAGTTTTCGATCATTAAAACGTATGTTGATTGTAATTGAATCGAAGTACACACCACATTGAGTATGCAATCAAAGCCCGACTTCGATTGAATTTAATCGTTTTCAAACGTAGAGTAATCAAAAAGCGATTGTCACAGAGTGATCAAAAAGGGACCATTGATGTTCACAGAGTGATCAAAAAGTGACCAATGATGGTCACAGAGGGATTAAAAACCCATAGGTCATATCTTTGCATTTTAATCCAGTACATTATAATCGTGGCAAAAGGACACTGGAGGACACACATTACATGTGTGTATTCACAGAGATCGCCATTTGCATGCTTGTGTGTCAGTGAACAGACACACAAGCCATTACAGTGCATGCTTGCATGGTTTAAATGACTGTATTGCATTTCCCTCCTCCCTCCTCCCAGAAGTTACAGTATGATAATTGATTGAATTGAATCTTAATTGGACAGGTCAAACCACAGTACAAAAAATGAGACACAATGTGGGGACAATCAATCAAAATTTTCTTAAATTTTTGCTTAAATTTTCAATCAATCAACTAAAAAAATGTATCGAATTACATTGATTGTACAGTCAATTGAACCATGTGTGGCTAGCTTTAGAGTCCAATGAATGCATTGTGATGTTCAAGTAATCAGTTTTATATGGTTTGTGGCATGGTGCATTTTTCCTGCTGAAAAATCTAAGCACTGCCTCAATTTCATCTGAAGCTTCAAATATTGTTAATTAGGCAGAACATAATGATATGCAATACAAACTGCATGTTAAATATCTAAAGTGTAATTTACCAATTTGTTATGTTTAATTTGATCTAGAATGAGAATGCCTGGCTCGCAGTTTTCACTAACAAATTTTCCCAACAAGCTTATATTAAGTGAGAGTTGGAGTTCTGTGGAGTGCAGTCAAGCTCCTCTACCAAGAACTCTGTCATCCATGTTTTTCTGGACCTGTATTTGTGCACTGCTGTGTAGTCATGTTGGAACAGGGACAGCAGTATTGTCCAAAACATCCTAAATAAAATTTGTATTATAAAGCATTCAGAGTTTCTTTTGCTGTAATTGAAGACCAAGTTCACTTGAAAAACAACACCCAACCTCTGCTAAACTGTATACTTGGCACAATGCAGACAGATAAGTACCCATACCCAAAATCTGTTAAACACCACCTTCTCAATCAGATTTCCAGACAGAGAAGATTGATTAATTACTCCAGATAATACTTGGTGTGCTTTACATTTTGTAGGTCTTGCCAGTGCAAAAAGTTGGACTTCTACGCTCCTACGCTCCTTCTGCGCTCTTAATTTTGTTCTGGCCCCACTTTGTGATTCTATGTTGCCTATCATTGCTGAGGTTCTGTCGTTCCCAATTGATATTATTTTGTTGTAACACTATTGGTTGCATGTGGGCGGGTGGTCAAAATTGCCTTCATTGCCCAACTGGCATAGTCGTTTCAAGTTCTCTAGCATCCTTGATGATGGCAAGGAAGTGCGGTAAGGGCTATAGTGGAAAAATCAGGAAATGCAAACAGATTACAACTTTAAAGGGGACTGTTCGCCTATATGGCCATGGCATGTTGGGGCTCATGTATCCCTCCCTCCCATGTCTGTTCTTACAGGGCAGGTATTCGGCAGGTCCTGGTGGGGAGACGTTTCCTCCTCTCCCCCCTGTGTCAGCTATTGGGGTCAGTGGATTGATTGTGGACCTCACAGGTGGGTTGAGAATATTAGCCACCCCCTTTTAGGGGTATGTGGGTTGGTGCTCACCTTTGCCTTCTGTCCTAGTATTAGATCCTGTGGGGAAGGACTCCCAACACACTGCTAGGGGTGATATCCAAAATCCCCCCATGTTGGTGCTTACTATCTAAGCGAGCGACGGCAAAGTGACCGTCATCTGTCTGTGGACCACACGTGCACCTCCGTGGATCATGTGAATTATACAATAACCATAATAGACTGTTGTGACTGTAAGTATATGAGGATGCTACTCTTTACAAAAATATGTATGTGACATATACCCTTTTGTACATGTTTAATTAATACGGTTGTGGCACAATAACTCTCCACCATATACCCCCCCCCCCCCTTTGAGAGAGACAACTTTCAGAGAAATTTGATCCATTGTTTAATTAGGCATGTTCCCTCTAATATGTGCCTAGGGTGTCAACAATAGAATATTATTTACTCCTTAGGACAACACTGCGCAGTGAGTTATACTTCCTCACCCATGCTCCTTTTGAACCTAGATCCATTTATCATATGATAGCATATATGTCTATAAAAATTGGAACTATTGAAACACAAAAAGATAGAATCTTTGGCTAAAAATATAAAGCAACATAAAAATAGCAATATACTGGAAATTTTCATGCTTAATGTAGATTGTGCGCTTAAGGTCTTTCTGCTCATTGAAACATTTCTACCCTTTTATCATTTGCTGAAAACATATGATTCTATGTAAATAACTGCAGCTTAAATACAGCAGCACTTATAGTTGAAGGCCAAAATGTGCAAGCAAGCCTGGAGCACCATGAGTGACATCTGATGCACTTTTTAGATGTCAATCACTTTTCCAATAGGTGCCTTGATTTAATGTATTTTTATCACAAGAAAATTACTTACCATAAAAACAGAAATGCATCTGTAATTTTTCTATGAATTTCATGACATATTCTTCAAAACCATAAGCATTTTGTTTGACAGGGTGAAAATGAGGTTCCTATTGCAATTGGATACATGCCAATCTAATTAGAGTACAAAAAAGTTAAGTCTTTTTTGATATTCACACAGCAGCGTACTATTTAAATGCTATGAATGTGCCATGAATGTTCATTGTTTCTTTCTCATAACTTGAAAGCTGTAAAAACTATGGCATTAACAATCTTTGAAAAACTGTTCATTAAGGTTGATTCCACTTGCTTTATATCACATGACAGGAATGACATTGATTTGATGTAAAAAATTGGTCAAAAAGGTGGTAAGGTAATTTTTTGGCCCTTCAATGTTATATTCCTGGTTTGATTTCCTACTAGAGAATCCATGGTGTCATTGAATTGTTCACTCCATATGCTGAAAGTTCAGCTTACTGTCCAAATCATGATAGTGGGTTATTTTGTATGCATGCTGTTTTAGCCCTAATGTGTATTTATATGATTGTGAGTTTTGGATTGTAAAAGCCTCTGAAGCAGGAAATAAAATAGATGCATCTCCGCAATGTCCAAATCTTGGCCCTTGAGGTTCAACATGGTGATGGAAACATTCCTCTGGGATTTTGTTCCATATTGACATGCTAGTATCAGTACAGTTGATACACATTTGTCAGCTTCACTTCCATGATGTAAAATTCCATTTCCAACACATACCAAATCTTTTGGATTGAAAACTGGAGACTATGGAGCAGTGCTGGCTTGCCCGCTCAGTTGGGCGCAAGCAGCATCGAGGGCCCTGGTTACATGGGACTGACCACAGCTAGTGATGGCTCAAACCCGGAATTTGATGTTCGTGAACGGCGAACCTGCGAATCCACCATAGACTTCAATGGGTGGCGAATTTAAAAAAACAAAAGGGACCCTTTCTGGCCACAATAGTGTTGGGAAAGTTGTT
>CM070033.1:69336182-69349927 GCA_036250615.1 Ptychadena robeensis | reverse complement strand
TAATACCAAAATATTGTGTTATTTCTGGTCCTGTAATTTGCACGCTCCCCTTTATGGTCTCACTGCGGCCCAATTCGGGCGATTCCGGCGCACTGATTGTACCGACCTAGTTAGACTCTCTGTGTGTTGAAATCGATTGGGAGGCCTCTGCGCGGTCCGGCCACTAGGGGGTGCGTGACAGTAGTGATCAGATTTATGGTTTAATTGATAATCATCTGAACACAGTGATCCTGCTACTTTTTTGAAACTGACAGAAAAAATACTATTTTCCTGCATATTTCTTTGTTTCTGCATTGTGTGGATGTAAACTGTTACTAAAAAGTTATGTTTCCAGTATCATCCAAGCACAGATCTACATGTTGCCTATGATAGTGACATCTGGAAGGCAGTCAAACTGTGTATTGAGATGTGAGATTCTCTTGGTGCTCCTAATAGTGAACTTATCAACACTGCGCAGGCAGCTTGGATGAGATCCAGACATTTTGTCAAGAGATCTTTTTGATTACTTTTAGAATGTGTGAATGCTAAATGTTTAGATTAATTTATTCACTCTCACTTAGCTTAGATTGTTCATTATGTTTCTAATTTGTTTGTAGATAACTATATTTCTAAGATGCATCCAAATATCGCTGAAATGCCCAAATGACTTGCAGAAAGTTCTAGTATTCACATTTATTCTGTAATGTCCCTCATATTTTATATACAAGACAGTCATAAGTTTGTTTTCTATTGTGTTAGCAAACCCACAGTCACTTACTTTAAATGCCATAGTACATATAAGATATTAGGACACTAAAATATTGTAAAATACAACTGTACTCCTTGTCTACCGAATATTATTAAACATATTATACTGCTGCTCCTTATCCCCCAGCCTAAGAAACCTTATTAAATTTATTTTTCATCTGACTACCTGAAAACCATGGCTGAATGCAAACGCAACATTTTGTGTTGGATGGTTGTTTTTGTAGGCATTTGCCCATAATAAAAACATGGGGGCAGTTGTCAGAGAACAACCACCACCCAACAATGGGCTTATCCCCACTTTGGCAATTGTCCACGATCACCCGTGAATTTAATTGCGACGCAGCAATCGTGTCCATGCATTTGAATTGGCTCTTACCTACAGTTGCGATCAGCCATGCGGCGTGTTCTTTTAAACACGTCCATTCATGTGTATGGGAGTGGTTCTAATCTCGGTTGGCTATAAGATTGCTTGCAAGAAAAATAACTAGCGATCACTAAAGTGGGGACATAGCCAATGTGTGCAACCTCAGCCCACAGCAACCTCTACCCATTAATGTCTGCCTCCCAATCTTCTGAATGCAGTCTAACAGGATTACTACTTCTCCACTGCCTGTTAATGGAGAACATACAAGAACCCCTTCATCATCACACAGCACATTGCTTTTGGGCATAGTGATTTATCAATAAGCCATTGTCATGAGTAAACGAGGCACATGCATATGTTAATTTAAATATCAAAAATTAAAATTTTGCTGTTTGCATACATAATTTTGGGAGGACTCTGAATGGCATAAGGAGGACAGATGTGCAAATAACTTATACGTGCTGATAGCCTGTGTTTAAAGATCCTTTCCCACACAAAACATGTGTTATGCCACATTGTCTGTATTCTTCATGTAAGAAATCAAATAACAGATTTGAAATTTGGAGTTTTAGTTTTAGGAAAATGAGAGAGGAGTTCAATAAATAGCTTTTTATAAAAATCTTTATTTTGAACAAAGTTTTAGTATGTAAACAGAAAAACAGTTTAGAAAACCATCACAGAATGACAATCATAGATAATATACTTTGTATGGTGATTAGTATATCAATGTATTATCAGTCTGCAGGAACAATAAAACTTAAAACAAATGAAACCCAAATGCTCAAAATCAGCCATCTAATGCTTTTCTTCTGCATCCTCTATAGGCTCTTCTACTAGCTCTTGTCTTATAATAGGTAGAGTTCTACCTTTTCCCTATGTTTCACTTCCTCAAGTGGAGCTCGGCTCTTGGCTCTAAAAAGAAACCAAATGAATGTCAAATGCATATTGGGAACCTGGAAACTGTTGGAGCCATTGCCTATAGAGTTTTGCTAACTTGAGAACTGCTTCTTACCCCACACAAGTACTTCAGAATGCACAAGTAACATAAAGTATGTCAACTGCCCCTGAAAATGATCTCACATTGATCTTTGAAGATAACTGCATTTTCCCATTAAACCTTCATAGCACTGGTTACTGGTTAAGAGGATATAGAAAAGATGCGTTTTAATGGTCTCCGTTATGTTCATTCAAGATAATCCAAGCTTTCAGAAATACTTACTGTTCTTATGTTTTACAGAGCCTCAATCATGAGACAATAACTACTTAAGTATTACAATATTAGCCTAATCAATAGCAGATCTTCTGCTTTGACCACTGTATAAACATTGGTGTTAGGTGTATAGGCAGAAAATATTAATAACATTGTATTTGCAAATGCATTCTAAATACAATAAATCTATGTTTTTTTGAAACATTAATTAACATCCCTCTAAAATATAAACCAATTACTTACACTTCCTTAAACAATAATTCATTTTAGTAATAGACCATTAAAGGGTTCCCAGACCATTGAAGGGTTCAGCTTTGAGTAAATAAAGGCAGTCCATTCACCAAGCTTTAACTTCAGGCTATTTTATTCCCTTTTGTGTCAGGACAATGACGTTTTCCATGCATGGGGTACCTCCAGCATCACTTACCGTAAGTATTAATAGGTACCCAATCAGACCTGTGCTCTGTCGTTAATTACATGGTGTGACAGACCGGTGGTCTGCCACGGTGTGGGTGGTCCATATGCGGCAGTGAAGGGGTCTGCTGGTGTGTATCCAGCAAGATACACCTGCTAGACCCTAACGAGATGGCTGGGTGTGTCTCCACAAAAGGAGCTGGGACCACTCAGTCATGGCTCCCAGATGAGGTTGGAGACAGTGCTGCTGGGTGCAGCAAACACAGGGCACACAGGGAGTGTGTGGCCCCATGCTAATGGCTGCTAGCAGGCAGGCCATGAAGGATTCCTAAGGGAAGGAACGGTTGTTAATTGGGGCCAAGCCAGGAGGCTTAGCATTTTCGAGGAACTTTGTTTATTTTGATGTCTATTAACCCCTGCGAGGGTAACCCTTTGTTTGGACGGTGTGCTGAAATAAACATGGGCAGGAGCCCTTAAAAGGATAAAAGCGTGTGGATTGATGCTGTGCGAGTACACCTTTGAGCTGATACTCTACAATGGATAACATATTCCCTTATATACCCTTGTGTCCCGGTCTGATAGCATTAGCATACACAGATTGGAGCTGTTCCAGTATAGAAACCCTTGATTGTCAGGAAACGAAATGTAGGTGAAGCACTGGCCCTGCTAATTATTGAATATCTGGAACATATACAGTTTTTTACTCCATGGCTAAACCATTAAATGGATATATAGTTCAAATGTTAAGTAAATAAATAAAGGAAGAAACCACAAACCAACACATCAAACTCAAACACAAAACACACATGGATTACTTTTAAACCTCAGTTCAGTTGCGAATAGCAAGAACAATGTACAGAGGCCGAATATTCTATTCTCAGGCTACACAAATTGCAAGTACAATAATGTTATTTATGAACAAATAATAACAAATGACATTGCTGGATTGCCCCTAGTGCCCCAGGTATCCTTTAAAATAAAGAGATGATATATTATGTACATAATAATGTTAATGAACCACTGGTGCCATTGGTCTGTAAAGCTATTTACACGCTTACTATTTGCATTGGTGGTTGTTCACAAGACCGAAGAATGAAAAAGTGGTATACAAACAGTGTTTATTCTATTCTATAGAGAGGGGACCCTGCTGCATCCTTCCTTATAGAAGACAATGGCTGTTGGGTATGATGACCATTGATAGATTCAGCCCAGCAGATCAATCGGCAACTGTGCCCGACAGCTGTACATTTAAGAAGTTCGGGCAAGACAATCACAATCTAAATGGGTAAGAACCTTTAGAACCCTTTTAAATACCCCTTTGACTGTCCTTAAGTACTCTTACTTTTGTTGGTGAGGCAGTGGGAAACTTTGTATTGGAAATGATTGTATGTTGAGAAGAAATAAGTACTTACTAGTGAGCACTGGAAATGACTTTCAAGACTGAGTTTGTTAAAATATGGATTGGATACCAATGTAGCACCTCCCAACATATTGCTACCATGATTTCTAACAGCCATGAGCATCACAAAGCGTTTCCAGTATAGCTCTGCGTTATTTTCTGGTTATATGTGATAGCACAACCTCAAGCAACTGGCTCAGTGGACAGGTTGATGTAGACAACTTAAAGTGGTGCAAACTACTAAATGATGTCCTTAGGTGATGACTAGGACATGAATAAACTATAAATGCAGCTATCACCATTTGTGATTTACCTTTATCCTGACAGGGGTACAAGACATGTAATGGGAGTACGGGCCTATTTGTGCAGCCATTAATGGTTTCCATAACTAATTTCCCTCAATAATAACATATTTATGAGTTATAGTTTTATAAGTACTTTCAGCCTATTAGCATTATTATTTAAAGCAGCTTGTGGGATTGTGGTCTGACTAGACTTCCATGTTACAGTACTTTATGTGAGTGACAATGAAGATCTAGTTCTGCAGGAACAAATGAGAGAAGCAACGTTATAATTAGAGCAGTTAATTTGACACGACTATAAAGGATATAATGGCTGCTATTCCTTCCGTGTTTCACACAGCTCCTCTCTAATATGTGCTACTCTATTAGCAAGAGGTATTAACTTGTAAAGCAAGTTAGGAACCATTATCTTGAAGGATGCATTATTAAAATGAAGTAAATAAGTCTAGATCATCTTCATAAATATGGATAAACCAGGGAACTAAAATACATATTATTCCAAGGTCGTGGCGTTTTTCTTAATAGGTAAGTTGCACCATGTAAATGAACATACTTCCTTGTAGCATTAGGCAATGAGAAGACCATGAGTTCATCATGCATTAACAAACAACAGATCAACGGATAAGGACACGTGTTAGATTATATTTTGAGTTATATTTTGATCAAGCTGAGCCAACCTGAGATTGTTTGACTATAGTTCATTTTAATCCCAGAAACATTTATCCATTTATCAAATTAAAAGTTATAACATGTACATGATCTGTTAGCTTCTATTTTCAATAGGAATGACCCCCAACTAGAAGATTATAATGGTTAAACACACCAACCACACATTTAATGTATTTCTATATAATGGATAAACCATGTTTTTTATTATTTCATTTTGAGAGTAACTTGTCACTACATTGTATATTTAAATGTATGTCAAGAGCCATAGTGTACATATTTTATAAGGTAGAATGAGGACAATTTATACCTTTTCCAGGGAAGCAAACATATGATTTGTAAACTAAGGAAAGCTTTAAGGGGTTGTATACAATTCATTCCACAAAAGTAGTGGCACAGTGTGGTTATATAGTCAAATTGCTTGGACTTTCTAAAGTTCTATGTAATAATAAAAACTCTATACCAACTTTCTAATTAGAAGATCTGTTGAAACTAGAGATGGTCGAATTTTTTGACTAGCTGACTTTGTGAGCTGCTTGCAAAGCCCCTGAACATGGTATCATCACACAAATTGCTGGAGATGAAGAGAAGGGTTTTGCTCAGTTTAGATTTGTGTTGAAAATCTCAATGAAATTCGACTTGACTTTGAACTTAATTTATGCAAAAACTATTTATGGTAGAGCAATATCTTTTTTGGTAGTATACCCTCAGCCCTTCTCTACATCTTCAGCAAGTTTGGTGATGATAGCATGCCCAATGGCTTTGCAATCAACTCACAAAGTCTAACTGATTCAACCATCTCTAGGTAATAAGTCATAGCATCTGGACTTACATACCTAATTTTCTTTGGATAAAGAACACTTTGCAAACATTTTGGAAGATTTTAAAGTACAGCCATCTCAGTTTTAGGTCCAAGGGGATTGATTGGGAGCCCTTGTTTGGCCACCACCCTTATTTTTATCTTTTTATACCTATACCTTTTTTTTTCTTAAATCACCCCAGTTCCATCTGCTCTGCTCTTATATTCTCCTCATCCCCCAGTTTTATGAATTGACACATTATAAAAAAAAAATTTTCAAGGTGAATTTATACCAGCTACCCTTTGGCCCTGCTTACTTCTTTGCCTTGGGAACTCCATTCCTCCTGTGATTCCAATTCATTAAAGCACATTTTCATCAATACATATTAAGAACCTCTTTTAAAAAATAAATAAATAAATAAATGAAAAATATCTGTTTTTTGTGGCCTTTAACTGTCTGTAGCTATAAATGCACACGAGAAGCTTAATGTGAGTAGTCCAATAAGCAATTGTAATACAGGAGACAAGGCTGGAGTTTAGCTTTAATCAATTCAGTTGTCAAATATCTCAAAGAAAAGGGTCTCACTTAAGGCCCCCATACACCACATACAATTACCATGCAATTTATGTACAATCAACTTTTCTTCTACCAAAACCATGTAATATGAGGACCTTTCTACACCTTCCAATCACTATGTATTCTATCAGGGAGGTCACTATACTACATAGTTGTATGTAGATCTGATGGAAATTGTATGGAGGAATCTGAAGGTGTATGGGGGGCTTAAGCCTAGTTTATTTAATACAAGATCATGAACGTTATGGAGGCAGATTGCAGTAGTATAACCTGAAAATCTTGCATGTACCTCTGTCACCTTTTTAAGGTATTCATGTAGTTAGGGCCATTTCTCCCACTATGTGGTCGCATAGGACCCCGGACGCCTCCTCTCTACAACTCGCCCATCAGGGGGGCCCCATGTTATAACTCTGCATAGGGTCCCCGAAAGGCTAGCAACGGGCCTGCATGTAGTAACAGAGATGTGTCCCCTATAAAACTTGTAATTAGCAGTATAGCTGTTTTTTGTTCCCCAGTAGAACTGACATGTTTAAATTAATTTGAAAGTTTAGGAAAGGGGAGACCACACTGAGTTATGTAGTTATGATATCTAGCGGTCTTGTAAACTTCCTTTAAAAGACTTTCATTTAACATCTGAATTTTACCAAATATTTTTTTTTAAATACACACTGCACAAAGCAATTTCATTTTATGTACAGTATTTTTTTTATTTATTATTAAGATATAATACAAAAGGCTAGTCTTTATATAATATAAAACATATATATTTCCATTGTCCTTAAAAAAGCCTGTACTTACGTGATAAAAGACTAAGACCTAGAGTGTTAGCTATGCTAGTACTGTTGAATTTCAAAGTGCTACATGTTATATTTTAGGTAGTTTCTATTGGAGATGAAACTGCAACATGTCAACATAATCAGACATTCAAGTTGGTAGAAAAGAAGAAGAAAGCTGAAAACTATGGCTATGTTTGTTTAACTATTTTTATGTAAACAACCCAGTT
The DNA here is from genome assembly GCA_036250615.1 of Ptychadena robeensis. Classification (NCBI taxonomy): domain Eukaryota; kingdom Metazoa; phylum Chordata; class Amphibia; order Anura; family Ptychadenidae; genus Ptychadena; species Ptychadena robeensis. Next base: position 69,342,446 of record CM070033.1, on the reverse strand, counting down.
AACATACAGGCAGGGGGGACATAAGTGGTACTCTGGTACTTAAAAAGGGCCAAAACTAGCTATGCGAACCTGCATTATTGTTACAAAACTCATATGCGTACAACAACTTGGAGCCACTTCGTGTCCTGGCGGCCGTAGCTATCAGGTGCAACCGAGGAGTCTGGCTGTCAGCAATAGAGAAGAGAGATCGGCAGCACAATTGACATCCCTCCCACATTTAATAGCTGTACATACAACTTCACTTTATCATGTATACACTACTGTAAAAGTTACAATGATTAGATTCGCAAAATTCTTTCAGTTTATATGTATACAATTTATGTCACTTGGATAACCTCAGGGAAACATTAATATAACTATGAAAGGTTGCAGTTAGGGGTGTGAAATTGGGAGTATAAATTACTAATCCAAGATTGGACTTCTAACGTTGTTGAAGATCTGGGGGGGTTAAAGTCAGCATATGTGTGAGTAGGCACATGTGTGGGTAAAATCTGACAAGAGAAAAGCACTGTTGGAATGTTGGCAGTTGGAATATGAATATGACTATGAAAGGTTTACATATAGACTGCTGGTAGTCTTAGGGGTTAGTTACTAAGCCAGAAAATGTCAGGGTTGTACTACTGAGGTACGAGATCTGGGGGTTCAAACGTGTTGTACTGTGAGAGTTACATTTGACCCAAAGCCAGCTGTTGATCTGTGGATGGAGACAGCTAATCGGAGGCTAAATAAGGAACAGGGAGGTCCATCTGCGGCAGAATTTACCATGTAGAAAGCAGAGGACAGTGAGGAAAACAACCCTACATATGGTGTGAGTACCACACACCATCTACTGGTACTCATCTGAGGAGCTCACTTAAAAAGTTATGTGCACCCCTTTCTATAGGCATCAAGTCATACACGTGGACGAAGCTCTGCTCTTATTATTTTGTATGTTACCTTTCCTCTAAATGTAAATTGTATACATTGGGTGGATAAATACACAATTGGCATTATACATTTTTTCTTGAAGTGGGATTTGACACTAAACCTAAAAACTTGTTCACACTATCAGCGCTGCACTTGCAACTGTGTTTTTTTTTTGCGTCTGTTACCATAAAAATCGGCACTTGCAAAAATGTGTACTGCATGACGTTTTTGGTAACGTATGGCACTCGTTCCTGGAAATGCAAGCGCAGGGCTAGTGGGAAAGGAACACAGATTTCCTGTTGCAGAATTGCTAGCCACGCTGTGGTACTGTATAACAGCACCACAGCTAATGTGAACGAGCGCTAAAGGATTGCAATCGCAAGGCTTTTAAGTCTAATTCTGACATACAATCTTGTTTCCAAAAACAGTTATTATGTTCTGCAAAATGTAAAAATGGAATTGTATGATGCATGTTAATAATTTAGTAAAGTACAAACTCAGCTTGTAAACTGTTAAAAATAATTTTTTTCTTTACATTTTGCCCACTTTGAATTTGAGTAATATATAAAAAAAAAAAACGTTGGAAAAGTGGCACATTTACCACTGGGTTAGATCACATTGCATTTATAGTTCTCGTCTGATAAAGGACTAAAAAGGAGACCACAAACTGAACAGATGGCAACATTTGAAATGTGTATTTGAAATATGACAAAATCTTCTGCTCCCCGTTAGGCTGAAGGCATAGGCTGAAGTTTGAAGTCAAGAATTGTGTTCATTTGAGGGTTTTTTTTATAGCACATGCAGTGTCTTTCACTATTGAATACAGGCAGAACCAGTTTGTACTTACGATTTGTATGTAAGCCGTAACATGTACTTTATTGTACTAAATGAAATTTGTACAGATGTTTGTCTAAACATATAGTTATTGATATTCATTTATATATTATATATATCATTATTTACATTAATTGTAGCTGTGGCCCTGGTCAATATGGCCCCCAGTTTAGGCCACTCACTAATGCCACAGATGAAGGAGCAGCTCAGTTGTTCAATATGAGTCGTTCTTATGGAGGATATCTCTAACATAGGGGAATACCTGTGTAGTGACCAGGGTTGCAGACATTTGTATATCATTGTTGAATTGTATATACTGCCCTGTGTCACCATATTCTGTTTAAAAATGTGTATATCACTTTAAATCTTCTCTGCATTCCTCTATAGCAGGTGCAGGGATGACTTATGGCTTCTAGCTTCCCGCTCTTTTTCTGGCCATACAATGTAACTTTTGGTATCTGCCTGGAGATAACTTACTGCCCTCCTCCAAGCAGAAGGGATAAATATACCTCCTTAGGCCCTCCTTAGCCAGAGTTGGGTTAGCTCCTGAACCACCTACAGCCAGTGCCGTGCAACCTGAATTGGAGCAATCTCCTACATTTTCCTGGGTTCTCCCGCAGGCTGTCCCCTAGCAGTGCCCGGGACCAAGGACCCCATCTGTGGTGACCGAAAGGGTTTGTCCCATGGACCAGGACTGCCTTCCCTCGAACGTGTCCAGGCAGATGGTTGCGGCTACCGGTAGTTGCTAAAGTTAGGCAGACACAGGATTCCTCCAGACTACACCTCACCTGCCCGCTATTCCCTATTGCCCTGATCACTGGACTGTACCTGACCCCCTCTCCCTGGGACGAGAAGCCATTATTCTCCCTGCAGCTGGTATCAACTTTACTTGTAACAGTAGTTCCCAAGTGTGTGCCCCATTCCCAGGCTTGGGTTTGGTGTTGGACTGTAAATATTCCCTATAGTAAAGTGGTAAATATCCCCCTACCAGCTGCCTGTGACTCAGTTTATTGAAGTGTGTGAGCCCTATACAGTGTGTTTGAACATTCCAAAGAATCTGGTCGTTCGGAGCCACAGAATGCTCTCCACGACACTACACCTGTACTGTGTTTTGTCAAATATCTTTCAATTATATAATATATTGTATTGTATTTTACTATTTGGCCATGCAGTCTTTCTTGGACCAGTGTATCCCTCTCCATCTCTACTTCTGTGGTGCTTTTTTTTTATCCTCATAAACCACTGACATTTACATATTAGTTCTGATTTGTTCCTTTGTTTCTTGGGGCGTTTTCTATGGACCTGACTGTATCTATCTATCTATTTGATTGATCATTTGATATGTTTGTTTTTTCTTTTTCATGTATTTGTTTCTGTTATTTCCAAACTATTGCATTCTGTTGTGTTTACATCTTACAAAACGTAAAATGTTTTTGTTCATAGGGTTGTATAATTTCATTAGAATTCTGTAAAACTTTGTTGTAATAACTTGTTGATGCACAGTCTGTGTCACAGTAATGTTGAGAGAATTATTGCTTTCTCTTTTGTAACAATAAAAAAACATAAAAAGTTGAAGGTTTGCTTGAGCTTTTATTATTGCAGATGATCAAAGAAAACATAAACACTACAATTTTATTACACATTCACATCAAATGAGGGTGAATACTGTCCAAAATGTTTGGTCTTTTCTTTCATTCTGCCCAAAACACATCCTCATGCATCAATTATATATGTTTTTGTGTGATTTTATCCCATGTTCATACTGTATTATCAGGAATAAGCTTAGTAAACAAGGAAAATGTTTAAAAACATAAAAAACAACTAAACTGCAATAAAACAACAGTACCAACACAGCAAATGCAGTAAATGTACACCCTTGTATGTAAATGGCCCATAATATAGATTAGCAGGAACTGCCTGAGTCTTGTAGCCACAAAGTCCACATTGTCTTCACCTGCAACAAGCAAGAGAATATTTGAATTTAGCTTATCATTATAAAAAGAAGCAGAGAAGCAGAAATGTGTACATATCATATTCACATGCATATGTAATAGAATTATTAGCAAGAGAACATATTCTGGACATCAAACTACTTGTGATTTCTCTTGTTTTTTTTATTTGAAATACATTTGCCAAAATCTCGCTGTAACATAACTAAATCTGGAAAAAGTGATGCACTGTGAATACTCACTGGATGCACTAGATCAGTGGTTACCAAACTGGGGGGCCGCAGTTATTCCAGGGGGGCGTCAGCCCTCATTCTTAACCTGTGTTTGAATGGGGAGGGTGGGGGATGATAATGTCCCTAAATAGAAAAGGGGGCCCTTCAAGGAACCACTGCACTACACACTAAAGCTGGGCATAGACGTGTCGTTTTGCTGAGGATTTCTCGGCAGATGGACCGTCATCCCGCACAGCTGCTAGTGCCGAGAAGATGTGTGCCGCCTTGGAATTTACAGGCATATCGGATTACTGTGCAATCCGACATGCGGCAGATTCCTACAAAAAATTGGGTAGGAATCTGACCGTCTATGGCTAGCTTGAGGGTTCAAACCATACCTACTTATTTGTGTACATCATTAAACTACAAGTAAACTTTAAGATGTGTTAGTAGAGAAGGCATACCATCTGAAATAAATAGACTTTACATAAGCTAGAATGAAAAATACCTAATGGTGGCAGCAGTTGCTAATTATAAAAAAACACTGCAAAATTGCTCCATGTCTATGCGTTGTTTAATACTTCACATGCAGCCCCACTGATACAGGTTATGTTTCTGTGGAACATTGACTGTAACTCTTAGAATTTAGTTCAGGGTGCCCATCTCTCCACAAATATTGAAAGGCTCAGTAAAACAAATAAAGCAATAGTAAACCCTCATGTTAAAAAGAACTATTCCATCTTACAACAAAAATTTATAGATAAAGGACCCTTTTCTAACAAAAAACTGTTTCTCATCACTGTATTACTTTTATACTATGTTCCAACCTCTCTCTCTCTTCCATTGCCAGTGTTGCCCCCAAACTATCTATACAAGGGCTCCTTCCCCGGCACCATATGTCCCAAGAGCACTTGTGTGAGTTACATGCTGCAAATACATGTGGAAAACAGTACTGAGGCAATGGTGGGCTCTAAAGGTGTGCATCAGAAGTGACTGGTCCACATATTTTGTTGTTTTTGAAACAAGAGCAAATGCACAATACAAGATTAAGTGTAAGTACACGATTTTTTACATGAAGATATATAGACCATTTAAGTAAGAAACAGAGAAGGGTAAATTTTTGCATCCATTATGTTTTGCCAAGTCTTTACTAACATGAAAGCCTCATCCAGTGATAAACATAACCTTAAAATGCAAACAAGGGGCTAGTCTAAAAGGTGCAACAGGTTTTCCATGAAAACCTGTGTACTTTGCAATAACCTTAGCCAAGCTGCGTTGCCATATTGCAACACAAACGCTGTCCTTTTATGGTGTAAAATGTATGCTGTATGTGCAAAAGTACATTTCCACTGAAGGAATTGTTATTGCCACACCATAAAGACATTTTAGGCATTTGTGAGTTTAGAACTATTTGAAAACAAATGGGGACAATCTTATTCAGCATAGCTCTGCCCTCATACACAAAATCCATGTAGAAGCATCGGTGCAGACAAATTTGAATGGCTTGCAAGACCTTAACCTCAGCCATTTTAAATGCCTCTGGAATGCAGTGTCATTTCAGACATCAGGATCAGACTTTGAAAATACTACTTTGGCTAAATGATCTCTAATTTGCGCTGACATATTTCAAAAATGCTATAAAACAAACTTCAAAATCAAGGTTTTTAGATCTATTTAGATGGTGGCTGGTGATGATCAGCTCCTTTTAATACTATAATATAATACTATAATAATACTTAAAAAGTATTATAATAGGTCAAATGCACCTAGGCAGTTGGAAACAACTGAACAGAGAGGCTTTCACACGATATATGAAGTATAGTGATGTCGCGAACACGGAATTTGCTGTTCGCGAACGTCCGCGAACCCGGCGAACCGCCATAGACTTCAATGGGCAGGCGAACGTTAAAAAACAAAGGGACCCTTTCTGGCCACAATAGTGTTGGGAAAGTTATTTCAAGGGGACTAACACCTGAACAATGACATGACAGAGGGGGATCCATGGCAAAACTCCCAAGAAATATTTTTTCATGCAATAAATCCGCACGACGGATTTCTACAATGATAGTCAATGGGATTTGAACATAAGAGGGGAGCTGGAGAGCACTAAACAACATGGTTGGTAAATGCCTGTGTGAATTCCACCTGTCCACAACCTGTGAAGACCCACTTTCCACGTTGCCTACAGCTTAAAAGGTGAATTTAAATTTTATTCTTTCAATTGTTAAAAGATTTGTGTTGTCAATGAAGTTAAAAATAAGTGTGCAGATTACATGCATTACTGTATATATTTAAGAGTCTTTGGACACTGGTGGAGATGGTCAGTATGGAGGACACTGGGGGAGATGGACAGTATGGAGGAC
>CM070033.1:69311012-69336082 GCA_036250615.1 Ptychadena robeensis | reverse complement strand
GAACATGCGATAATCGCCGCGGATAGTTCGCGGGCGAACAGTCCGCGACATCACTAATGAAGTAGTATAAAGTAGTGCTTTTTCTATTTCAGCACAGGCGCTGTTTAACACATTAACACAACCTATGCAGAAATTCAGGTACCACATCCAACAGACAACACATTTATTAAAGAAGAACAACTTTGTAGGTACCACCATATCAGAGTTGGTGATATAACATTCTTTAAAGCTTTTTTACACCTTAAAATTTACATTGGGATATTGTTACGACTTGCGAATTAATTGCAAAGCCATTGAATGTGGTATTTTCACCAAACTTGCTGGAAATGTAGACAATTACATAAGAAAAAAAGTATTGTTCCAGCACATGTAGTTTTTTGCATAAATTATCTACATATTCTAGACGATTTAACTTTAAAACCTTAGTGATGATAGCATGTTTAGGGGCTTCTAAATTATCTCACGGAGTCAGCTAGTCAAAAAAAGTGACCATCTTTAATAGTGACTAGAACATCAAAGATATTGATTTCTTTTCAGTCAACAGTGGACCAAACCAGAAGACAAAGCACAGTTATATGGCAGTGAGTTGGTTATATTAATTCAGCCCCATCACTTAAAAGATCCAACGTGGATAGCCAAGGGAAAGGGATTAGTCCCTCTTGCTACGGCACATTTTGGCAGAAATCCCAATAAGTCCAATAGAGCCTGTCAATGGGGTATGTATTGACTTGCCACGCAGCTAGCTACTACAAACAATACACGCAGACAGTATGTAGGCTTTACTATCACACCTTCACTATCTATGCTGTTGTTTCCCTTCATCTTCATCACAGTAAACACTCTGATCCTGGTTTAGTAAAGGTGTAGAGAATATTAATTTATCCTCTTGAATGATTTTTGTTTGTACATGACTTTGAAAAGCAAAGCTTTACTCTATTTCATCGCATTCGTGAACAAATATACAAAATATCTTTTCAAAGTGGAAGTTTGCTTCAAAAGCAAATGTGCTTTTCCCCTTTAGTAAACTAACCCTATTAAATCACTGTGTTTGACAGTCACATGTCAGAATGAAATGCTTCCCATACTTTCTCTAAATGAAGCAAGTCTGACAAGGGGTTGACAATAAATTAGCAACCTGCTTTGTCATATTTAAAAACTGAACATGACATAAAATTTTGTTGCACATCATTTCTGAGCTGCACCTGTATATCTCGATTTGTATGTTTAGACTATTGCAACATTGAAGATGTGCTGTTCCAGTAGTCTATCATCAAACAATAAACTATGCAAATGACAAAACAGGCAATGAAGGATCATCAAAGTTCGAAACTTGATTGTTATTCCAAAACATATAGATTCCCTTACCAATTAAGCAGTTTCACCATACTACAGCATATCTCATAATATAATGACCATACAAAATACACTAGTCATATACATATCTGTTGCATATATATTTTTAACTTTTACACATGCTTCACAGACTTGTGAAATAGCATTGGTTCATGTGAAAGCGATGGATTGTATGACCAAACCACTTGATGGATCATTTTATTATGTATGTTTTATATCTTGTATGTTTTTTTGTTTTCTCTGGTTGCTCCTAATAAAATTATGTTCTATTTGATATTCACTGGTATGTGAACTTTTCTTGCTGTTAAAGTCCCAGAGGCTAGCCACCCCATGTCTGGCCGCGAGTGGTCCCGCTTCGGACAATTATTCTGTATTTATGTGTTGGTTTCTTTGGGGATGTTGGCAAAAAAATGTTAATCATTTATATGCCCCGATATCAATTTTGGGATTGGTTTGTACCAATTTCGTTTAACCATACAACTTTTTTTTCATTCTCATCTCACAAACCTCTTAGTAAATTAATATCTGATGGTCTTTGAAGGTTTTTTTTTAACAGAAATGTATATTACCATGACCTAATGTGTACATCTCAAGTGAAGTTACATTATCAAACATATCTTCTTTATTAATGAGTGGACTTAAAGATACTGTTTATATTCCTTATAGAAAGAGTGTAATCAAACCTTGACATTCTCATACACAGACAGAACACTTTGTTGTCTTATTGTTCTGTTGGGAACGTAACTGTAATAGTTGTTTAATCTCTATTTTATCATAATAAAAGCAAAAATAAAACTACTTGACACTGATAAGACATTAATATGACATAGAGTAGAACTTGAGAAGGTATAGGAATACTATACAATATTTTTCCCCAATACTTGTTCCTCAGCAATGATCTTGTTTAAGCAGCTTTATTATCTACCTATTTCATAGTAATGTAGTAATAAATACACATTAATTACAAGTACATACACAAAGTACAGTATATAAGGCATTCAAATACTTATGAGTTCAAACATACATTGTATGGATCAAGGTTGGTCCAAGGGAGACCGGTGCCCTGTGCAAGCATTCCCTCCGTCGCCCACCCCCCCCCCCCTTCCAGGTGCTGGTGAGTCTCCTCTACTCTTTCTCACCACTCCACTCTCTCAATTATTTTATCTGCATTGAATGAGAAGCATGTAAAATTATAAAAATACACAACCAATGAAAATATTATGCAACTTCATAGCATTAAGTGGATTCAGGAACCTCATATAGCGAGTCGAGCACATGAGTAAGTGTGCATTAATTTGCTTGTATGCTGTGCAGGAGACTCCAGTGTCACCCAGAGTAGTATGATACCAGTACAAAGTGGAAATTTATGTTTTCTTGATTTATATAGTGTAAGGACTTAAGATCCTAGTTCTAGAGAACTGCTACTATTAGATCTAATAAGGCAACATAATAATCTAATAACATAAAATAGACAAAAGTATTGGCACACTTTTGTCCGTAGGTGAGTCGTAACAACTCTATGGAGCACCTGGCAATGTCAGTGTGCCAACTGTATTGACAATGATGGGGATAACTGTTTCTGATATGTATAACGTAATCAGTCACACAAATAGAAAATTGTGAAGTGCCCTCAGTACACAGGCAGCTGTCAGTGCTGCTAAACTGGGGGGCAGCCAGGAGAGTGTGTTAAATAAGCAATTCAAAGGTGGAGGAAAGAACTGAAAAATTTTTTTTTTTTTGTTGAGATCATGAAAAACATTAAGTACACATTATCATACATTTAGATGTGCTGATTTCCCAGTGCAGATCAGGTTGATTTACAGAGCATGTGCCAAACTTTTAACTCATCAGGAAGTAAAATGTTATCTTGAGAAGGATATCTAATGGTATTCCTATTCCAAGTATTCCTATTGGAAGATTTCCCTTCTATTTCTTTTCTGTTTGCAGTCATGGGTTTCCAGTAGTTTTAAAGTAGTTCTCAGAGGTTCTGCACTTGATGGTTGCTTTGCCTTCACACCACTGGCCTACTCTTCCCAAATGATCTCATTTAGATTTAGGTCGGTGATTGTGGAAGCCATGAATGCAGTGGAGAGGTATACCTCTACCATCTAAATCTACAATGCTAGCCTTCCCCTCCCTCTACCATATAAAAAGAGTTTTCATTTCTAAGTTTCTTGCGGATTAGTAGATTTCCTTACTTACTGTCTGATGAATCATTGCAGCAATGAAGGGAAAATATAAAAACAAAGTTCGAAATATTAGTACAATCCTAGCCAGTATTCTTACCACCATAGTTCCATCTTCCCATATGTTTTTGTTGGGTCCCTGAAAAATCTTTAGATTCAGTAAACCTTACAACCATTAGTCAGATAGTGGCAGGCAGTAGTCAGTTAAAGACAGTGCCTGCAGCATTTATTGACATTCAAGAAGTTTACCAACAAAGTTACAGATAAACTGTCTTATTCATCAGTGGTAAAACCATTTTTGACCTACTTACAAACTTACAACAAGTTGTTAAAACTACAATGCAATTAATGATTAATTCTACTACCTTGTGGTATTAATACATTATTACAAAACTGATAAAGTGTTTAGAATAGGGGTCCCCCCTTAATGTCTGCCCCCTACCCAGTGGATTGATCATAGGGGTCCCCAGTACCCCTTATCTTTTTCTAGGGAGTGCAATTCATAACATCACAATGTTCACCATTTTAGATCTGCATCAATAGTAATGTAACTCAAGTCTGTCCCCCCTCATCAATAGTAATGTAACTCAAGTCTGCCCCCCCCCCCCCGCCAACTGATATCTGGATGCAGATTATAAGGGAAATCGCCTGCACACAGCAACCACTATTTTTTTTTTTATGAAAAGAGAAAAACACCTTTTTCTTCCTTGTTTTCATGATGCCCAGCTCTGTAAACAGAGAAAGTAATTATAGTCTGTGTATGATTTTACTTGCTGCACCTGATTTTTTTTCAGCACAGGTGATGCCTTTTCCTAAGTAAGACCTAGTTTTAAAAAGCAGGTGTAACTTACATCAATTGTTTTAAACAACAGATATCTACATGAGAAATGGTGCTAAAAACTGCACTACCAATCAATGTCACGTTCTCTGTTTTTTGGCTGTCAAATAAACCATCAATAGGTACCAATGTACCTTTTGTATGGACAGGACATAGCAATAACATACCTGTCAATTTTTCCCTTTATGAATAAGGGAAAGCTGACAGGAAGTGACGTCATTGTCACTGTCATCACTTCTGGTATTTGAACAAGAAAGTGCTCGACTTCTGAGTTTCAAATACAAGAAGTGACTTATCAGGAGATATACCTATCCTCCCTTCTATTTAGCAGCCAGCTAAAGAGTCTGCACAAGCGGGGTGGGAAATTAGGAGGGAGAGTAAAGCCCCTTCCCTCCTAAGATACCAATTTCAAACTCCTGGGAAAAATACAGGATTTATTGAAATCAGGATTTGGCCGGGAAAGTCACATAAGAAATTAGACTTTCCCGGCCATAACGGGAGGGTTGACAGGTATGCAATAAGTGGTAAAACATACATCAGCACAATGAGCTAATAGCAGGTGTAAAAAACATAGTTCCCCAAGATGCCTAGAAGTAAAACCAGCCTTACCTAATGCTACATGTCCTTAATCATATGGAACATGCTATTGTATTTATTTAGTTTTAGCTGAAAGCAAAAAGGTCTAGAAATGTATTCACATATAAGAGACATATTGTATTCTAAAGAACAAATTGTGTGACTGAATATAGTATAGCTGACACCCCAGTTACATTGCTAATATGAAAGCAATATTTGGACTTCTTTGAAGTACTGACCCACCAATGGCATACAGATCAATAGGTCAGATTTTGCTCCGATTTGACGTATCACTTATTTCATATCAGTGATTCAGAGGATATTAACATCCAAATATCAGCCTAATAGCCAGGGAACTTATATTTTCAGTAGAAGGTCACACATGCCTGTTCAGCCATATTTGTTACTGTTTATCAGGTTTTTAGCAGGAGTATTGCTGTATGATACCATATTAGTTTAACATTTTTGACTCTAAGGGCTATTTAAAACACAAAACATGATGCGCTGCCGTCAATGCGCACATTTTTCACTGCACATGGCCATGGTTTTGCCATAGGAAACCTGTGTTACCATACATACTGGCATGGGCTGTGCTAAACGGTGTGTTATACACCTTTATAATACACTGCTGTATGCAGTTTGTATACACTGGCATTTACAATTACAGCACACCAGTGCAATGAGAAACACACAAACAACAAACAATGATTGAACAGAATAAAATTACAATTTTAGGAACGCATTAAAGTGTTACATATTATTCCAATATGCTTAATGGTAAATAGTACTTGTTTAGTTTATCATGTATTAGTACCAGACCATCAGTACCAGAATGAACTGTTAGGGAGCTATTAATATTTTAACATTTGAAAAGAAAAAGAGGAAAAACAAAGTTTTCCATAGAAAGGGCAGGGGGGGACTTTATCGGGAAGAAGTCACAAATTACATTCAGTTTTATTAATGGACATATATAGCATTACATGTAAGAATATATCATCAGATAAAAACATCCTTATATATAACAATTCATGTGTAAGTTTTAAAAAACAGAGTATTGCACCGGGGGGGGGGGGGGGGGGGGGGGGGGGGGGGGGGGTGTTCTGTGCAATGTACAGTCTCTATGCAAGGTATAGAATATCATCTACTCATTTCACTCCTCACTGTTCTCCTGTGTCACCAAATCAACCTGTTGCCGCAGCTCTTTTGGTTTTAATCAGATGATCAAACCAGTACGATTATGACCATAGACATCACTCACTGTAACTTGGTGAGTTGATTTTTATATATTGAGATGATTTTTGACTACTACATACCTTATACCTTGTATAGAGACTGTACTTTGCACAGAAAACCCCCCTCTTGCCCTTTCTATGGAAAACGTTGTTTTTCCTGTTTTTCTTTTCATATCTAAATCCTGGGATGTTGGCAATTTTGAATATAATGAATAGCTGGATCATTATATATACAAATATTTTAACATTTTTGTAGGAAATGTAAATCAAATCTACTGGAAATAGAGAATCAGTTATTGCTACCCATTGCTAGATCATCAAGACTTAGACACAAGTTTTGGGTGCACGTGTGCTGCCTGGGTAAACCTCATGGTAAATACTGCTGAAAGGCGTAACAAAGAATTGTGATAGTAAAGTTTTTGACGTCCCATGTTGTATCACAGTGACAGTTGTGAAGCCAACTGTGGTCCTAGACATCCGAATTGCTGCAGCTGGGTTTCCCTTTGAAATCTCCAGGACAATAAAAACCAGTGTTCTCAATTGCTTTGCTTTTCCATGCCATTTACATAGTCTGTTCTGCCTGAATGCCCTGCTTGGTCTGCTTATGGGACATCCATTGTCCACTTATCACTTAAATATGGCAGGGATGACAAGCCTCAGGTGAGAGATGAAGTGGGGCGGCTCTGCTTTAGCAAACCTAGAAGCATGGAAACAATCCTGGGAACTTCTCATCCTGGGATGAGCAACTTGTAAGCATGGGTCATCTTATTAACTTCCTGAAGTGCTCTTTATTTAATGAAATGGCTTTGACACTAGCTGTGGGAATTATCAGGCTCAAATTAAAGGGAATATGTATCAGATATGTTTTATGAATAAAAATAAAGGAATATGCACTCAAGTATACCCACATCTTAGAGGCGGGTACATGGTTATCAGTTGAGCAGGTGGGTCAATTAGTGGGGCTGGAATACATGACAAATATTCAGAAACAAAGTGCTATCAAATATATTTATTGTTAACTTTTATACAAAAGTTTGTAAATACATTTTTTGTAAAGCGCTTGAACTAAAACTAACCAATGTAACTAAAGTCAATAAAACAGATATATTACAGTTATTGTTATTCCCAGGCCACTAAATACTTACATAAAAACACAATCAATTAGGGTGCCAGAAACACAGCCATTCACTTATGTAATCCTTAACAAGAACTATCTTAAGCTGGGCATAGACACTTGTTTTCCAGCTGACCTAGTGGGCGGGATGACGTCATAACGCCCGCTAGTGCCGAGAATCGACCGGGCACCCTTTGTGTGCCGGCCATTACACTAGATGTCCTTTACTCAGACATCAGTTATAGGACTTAACATAGGATGATTTATAACCCGGTCTGTCAGTCATATGATTAGTCACTTATTTCCTAAATTAAAGGTTATTTAGACTGTAAATGCCCTCTTACCAACACCCCACACACTAAATAAAACTATATATTTTTAATGTTATTTTACCATGTAAAATATTTCACACTCACACTTTTTTACTTTTTTTTTTACTTTTTTGCTTGAGCAGTGACTGGACATGTTGGTAAATTTTGGTTGATCGGAAAAGTATCTGACAGTTTTTGATTGATATGTACTAGATCTAAGTAAAGGAATCAATCTTGTTTACATCGATCACACTGTATGGTGTTACAAACTAACGTTAAGCAGGGTACAGACGGCTTGATATTCGAGCCGCCCGATGTACCCTGCAGCAGCGTGATGACGTCATCACGCTGCTGTCAGATATGGGCTGGCTGGGGAGATATGACTCTGCTCTCTCCCCGGCTCAGCTGAAGCTTTACTTGAAGACCAGGGGTCTCCAAGTAAAGCATTGGACATCCCCATAATTACGGTCATGTCCGATAAAGCTGTTTTCGAGAGAGATTCATTTGTCCCTCTTGAAAACAGCGGTGGGTGCAGATTATATGGGTCAGATGGATGGCCGTGAGCGCGCACCGCGCTCGAAACGGCCATCGATTTGATCCATATTCCCACGTCTGTACCCTGCTTTAGACTTATGATCGATATTTAAATTGCACACATCAGTCGAATCTAAAGCCCCCCCATACAGCCTACAATCTTACCATACAATTTCTGTGCAATCCACTTTTCTTCTACCAAAACTATGTAATATGAGGACCTTTCTTAACCTTCCAATCACTATGTATTCTATAAGGGAGGACCGGCACTACATAGTAGTAGGTAGATCTAAAGGAAAATGTATGGAGTAATCTAAAGGGGTATGGGGGGCTTAAGATCGATCAAGCAAAAGTCAAACTGTGTAGGGCTAGCTAAATTCTCATAAGAAGTAGCTTGTTTGTGTTCTGTATGACTCTTTATGAGTCTTTATAAAAGTTTTGTCTTTAGTTTTTCAACCCCGGTACAACTTTTAACTTATTACATGAAGCTAAAAAACAGCCTATTTTTAGTAAGTTTCTACAATTAAATTATTAAACATTTAGCCCTTACTTGCTAACTATCTATGCAATATATTATATAATATATTATATTAAATATATTTGTAGTTTATTTAAAATAAACATTTTATTTCTGTTTACATCCCTAGTGCTCTTGTGAGGTCCAGATTTCTGTACCAAAAGCGCACCATAGACTTGAATGGGATTTTTTTTTTATTGTTGTAGGCCTGTAACTTTCCAAAATATATCCGTACAAGGGTCTAGTAGACATCCTGAATATAACAATGTTTGAAACACTATTTTGTAAGAAAAATAAATACAATTTCATTAACAAAAAAAATTCATAAAAGGTATCATTTGAACGATAAAATCTCTAAAATACATCTATTGTATGATATAGATTTTTTTACTTTGAATTGTTATCACTGTATCCAGTACAATTCCCTTTGGCACCCTCTCTCCCCTGGTGGGATGGACCTGGTGACATCACACCATGGGAGAGAGGGTTAACTTCAAAGGGGCACATCTGGGGAATCACACTGAAAACAGTTTTCTCCATATAAAACAGTTTTCATGCGATTTCCCACAGCTGCCCAGATGTGATGTCATCATGTCATTCCAATGGGGTAGGGGGGGCATCTGCTCTCCTGCAGCAGCCTCCTCGTTAGATCGGTGCAACCGTAGCAGCACGATCCTTGCCGGACAGACCCATATCCAGTTCAAGACTAACAGGACAGCGCTGGACAAGATGGGGCTGTCAGGAACGCCAGAGGGTTAATTATAATAAATAAGTATTATGCAATATATATTGCATACTTAATATTCAGTGTACAATTGCTCTGGCTTCATACTAAGGGACAGTACATATGATATGATAAGGGGGTCTCTTCCCCACAACAATTCCCAGGCTTGTGGGGCGCAGGTAGGGGCTCATTGAGTATCCAGGGTTCCCCTTTAACAAGAGAACCCCCAGATTCCTATACACACCCTATAGAAAGAGAACGCGGGTCCTAAGGACCTTGGGGGTTTGTGAAGTCCTAGAAATAAGACAGAGACACACCATAGTCTTAAATGGAATTTTTTAATGTTGTAGGCCTGTAACTTCCCAAAATATGTCCATACAAGGGTCTAGTAGACATCCTTAATATAATAATGTTTGAAACACACATTTATGTAAAAATAATTGACAAAAAATAAATAAATAAAAGGTATCATTTGAATGATAAAATCTCTAAAAGATTTCAAAACAGTATGTATTCATACTTATGCTTTGTTTATAATAAAAACATGTATGAATTGGAAATGTATTTTGTGTTTTGTTTTTTTTACTTTGAATTGTATTGGATACAGTTATTACTTTATCCAGTACAATTCCCTTTGGCACCCTCTCTCCCCTGGTGTGATGAACCTGGTGACATCACACCAGGGAAGAGAGGATTAACTGCAAACGGGCACATTTGGGTAAGTGCGGGTTGTGCGTTTTACTTTAAAAAAACCCGTGCCTCCCTGATGTGTCATCATCACGTCACTCAGGGGGGGGGATCCGGCTTCCGTGCAGAAGCCTGTTCAGAAGATTGGAGCCACTGGGACAGCGCAGAATGGTGAGTTTGCACTGCCAGGGCTCCAATCTCCGCCAGACAGCTCCATCTCGCCAAGTGAAGTACTGACAGGACAGCGCTGGATGAGATGGTGCTGTCAGGAATGGCGGGGGGGGGGGGGTTACTTAACTGGCATGTTTACATGCACACACTATCTCAAGAGCTTGAAAGGAAAGTCCTAGGGGATCTTTTATATTGTTCCATGGTCTTTACAGTAGGACCAATGAATCCATACCAGGGTCCAGAATCGGAACAGGTTCTCCTTATCTTTTTTTGAATTCCATTCCTAAAACCTCTGAAGAATCAACTATATGGCATCTTGCATCATATACTGACCAGGCTGGAAAGCATGATAATCCGACATTTTAAATGAAATGATTAAGGTGATCTCTATATATTTATATGTATTTAGCTATCTGTCTATCTGCCTTACATCCTCTACCACTACATCAATAAATATCTATTTATTTCATTACTCTCTTGTCTAAATGGTTGTGCTACAAATTTCATTTTCTAATAAAAGAATGGCTAATGTGACAAAACAGAAAAAAATCTTTTAGGAATTTGTTTCATATGAAATAAAAGTCAAATTTCACATTCAACAGCCATTACAGCAAAGTACACTTTAATGCTGATTCTTCATTATTGCTGATGTTTTGACTGAAAATCATAGAGATGTGATTTTACAAGTAAATTCTAAGGGTCCTGTGGGATTTAAATGAACATCTATGTAAAAAAACTATACCTAATATTCTGATGGATTCAAATGAATCTGCTACTTAGGCTAAATATCTTGTATTTCAAACAGGAATCAAGACAGTTAAAATGTGTGTGTTTTAAAGGACACAATTTAGGTTTATTGTTAATTAGTTAAAGTCTAAACCTTAATTTTTTCCTAAAATGATAGTTATGTGATAAATGCTAGTTCTTTTGATCTGTAGAGTAAGAGGGTCCTTCTTGTAGCAGCCATTCTGGTGTAGATTGGCTGACAGAACTGTCAATAACTGATTCTTAAATGGTCCTCAAAAAGTTGGCTAATGACATAAAAAGTGACCAAAGTACAGCAAAATGTCCAGTCAGTTGACATGGGGTGCAGCTTCCAGTCACTTTGGTTAACTCAGGAGACTGGGTTGTCACAATAGATTTAAAGTGGACCTACCACCAGAAATTGATAATTTCATGAATGGCGCTAGAAGAGCCAATAATAGGCAGGAATGCATAAAAAAAACCTCACCTGTAAGGAGTAATTTAACAAGATCCCTTGCAGCCCCTCCTCTCTACCTGGCTCTGATGACGAGATGACGAGTTAAATCTCTGCTCTCCATTAAACTGAATGGAAAGTATTTTACCATAAAAAACCATTATAAACGCCAGTGGCCACTTGTGATATTGCGGCTGGAATCCTAAGAAACCTGGCAAATAAATATGGAATGTCTTATATGGTTCCAGGCAACAGAAGGTAAGAATATTTTTGGGGGATTGAGGAGTGCTATATCACCATTATACCAGTGTCAGTACCCGGAACTACCATGCAATATGCGCATGTACACGTGCTTATTTGCGCAATGCAGGTAATAATGACTGGAGATCACAAATTTATTGTGCATATTAGGAAAAAAAATTTGCAAATATGAATATTGCCAATGCTTCTCGCCACTAAACAGGGGCATAATAAGTGCCCCTATAGCAGACTCGACCTACAGGGAATTTCATGTGGTAATCAGATCTGTATCCCAATCACACAAAAACAGGATAGGCAGAGAGGGCTATCACAGAGCATTGTTGAAATGCTTTGTTGGGCATCAGTAGATAGATTTATATTCTTTAAATAATTCAACTAATGAAAAAAAAAGTTACATTAAACCATTATTGCTCTATCCTAAAACAAAACTATTTGAATCATTTGAAGCTAATTTAACTTCTTCAAATTCCATCAATATGTAGCACTTGTTGGTTGCTTTAGTCACACTATTCTTTCCAGTTCATCTGAAACCAGCTTAATGTGGGTTTAGTGCTGGCCACTCCATGGTTTCAAGCTTACCGCCTTATTTATTTTTTTGCTAAGGTAGTTCTGACATAAATTTGGCTTTTGGTTTGGCTATGGGTCATTATCTTGATGTAAACCCCTGACCAAATAGACCGATCCCAGAGGTTATTTCATTGTGGCTATTGCTGCGTACACCAAATCTGGGTTGAGCAAAAAAGCCCCAGACTATCATGCTTTCTCCACCATGTTTAAAAAATGAAATGTGACACACTGAGGAACCATCGTTCATTAACCAAAGATACCAAATTTAAATGAGTAAGTTTACGTTTATCCCTTCATTTATTTAAGTTCTTTGGGGAAGTTTCATTGCCCAGGCCAGACACGTTTTTGTTTATTTTGATGCCTAAGAAATGTATTCACTGACCTTGGCTTTCTTTGCAATGTATGTAGGAAATGCCTATACATTTTAATATTACGATAATCCATCTCTTTTACATTGTTAATTGTCTTTTTGCAAATACTAGAGCAAAGCACTACTTTCAGCAGTACTGTTGAAATAATGTTCAAGAGGGTATAAACCCACAATATGTTTCAACATATATTTTTTGTAGATAGAGGAGGGTTTAAGTAATCAATATAAGTTGGGTCATCTTGAGGAATTTGTATCAACTCTCTGTAGAACATGATTAGGTTGTTAACCTATTCCTTTATTTTAAAATATACATTATTTTTCAGTTCTACATGACTTTCCTTTTTTTTTCACCTAACCATCACCACTTATTATTGACTACTTGCATTTCAACAAGAAAACATATGACGATATACTGTATATATTGATTTAGAATGTTGAAGCATGATCCTAAGCATCTTGGTTCTTATGACTTACTAAAATGTTGTGGGGGTGTCACCGACACAATCTCTCACTCCACATTTTCATGTGTGTGAGACTACTCATATAAGCCCAAAGTTTATTAACAATCAAATACTCGGGAGACAGTGACACACTGCAGTTTAGCCTTGGCAGCACCCCAGCCTCCTAGTAAAATGGGCTGCTTTCCAGGTCCTCTCTCAGGATCCCTTTACTATCACAGTATGGGGACACAAGGGGGACATCAGCACTTCCTCCAACCTCTTGCCTTTAGTGTGTGTTTACTGATAAATTCAAGAGACGTTTCTCTCCGGGAATATAACGATTAATACAGCCGCAGGTTTCTAGATAAGTGATTGTGATGGAGATTGTTGGCGAGAAAATAGACAATTATCCGCTGTTAGTTTTACATAAAGATCGCATTAACTTGAATTAGTTATCAGACAAAAGAACATCAGAGGGCTGCACCTTACTGCCAAGCCTGCAGCTAGCAGGCAACTGACAAATACATTCGCATGATGCTGTGTTATGAATACTTTGATCATACAATCATGTTCGCCTAAAACCACAAAAGCATTATAAAAAGTGTTCCAAAAGTCCTAAAATCTTGGATGTTACAAAAATAAGGGGTCCTTGGTATATCATCATTTGCATCTCATCAGATATGCATACGCAAACACTCACAATACCAGTAGTCTTTTCAATGTAAAGCTAGCCATACATGTATCGATTCTGCAATCGATTCCTCAAGGATCGACCTGCGTGGGAGTTCGCACCGATCGGTCGTTCGCAAATCGTGCCCATCTTGAACGATTGATTCAAAGGGGTCAAGTCGACCAAAACAAGGATCTAACAGGGATCCGCCAAATTGGTAAATCCCTGTTCGATCACCATTTCTTTGGGTGGGGACCCCTTGATCTCCACCCAAAGAATCGGCCAGGTATCTATTCCCCTAGGTAGAGTGCATCGATTAACCACGTTACGATAGATCGTTTAACGTTTGTTTGGGAATCAATGCTTGTATGGCTAGCTTAACCCAGTTCAGCAACCTCTTGAGATAGGCATGCATGGGCAGAATCTCCCTCGATAGATGAGGGACCCACCAGCCGGTTGGCCAGAGGATTGGTGGGCACCCTTTGTGTACCAGCCATTACTTTGGATGGGCCAGTAACTTACCGACATGTCGGATCACCTTGCGATCCAACAAAATCAGCTGGGAATATGCCAGTGAATGGCTACCTTAAGAATCAAAACGTTGTAAGTGGATGAATTGCTAGATTGGGAAGGTAGACAGTGTACATATTCACCTGGGGGTTGCACTAATATTCAAGGAGTTTTATTCATGGCCATCTAATTATTTTCAATAATAATAACACTGTCCTTTTAGAACATTTTACATTGTATATATATGTTTTTGTAATACTGATTTACTCAAGGACATGGTTAAACATATTGTCTAAAGAAATTGAATTAAGATTTATGTCAATTATTCAACTGTGTGAACATCAAATTCATATGCATTAAAATTAGCTGCACGTCATAATGTATTCAAAGTGAAAGCAATAGTAGATTAACGGCAGCAGATCACCTCCATCAGCCATAAAATCCCAGCGGGGTCTGTGTTATCTATAACGCAAGCATTCCCATTGGCCTCTCTTTTGGTCACATGACTAGAGATATGCAGAAAGAGAAGTGGTCGGAGCGGAAGGGCTAGTAATAGTTTGTCATACTAACTCGACTTCTATAGTAAAACTAACTAGTTTTACATATAAACTGTTCCTTTTTTCAAACTTAAGAAGTGTCTTGGATAGGCTACAAAATGTCTTCAGCATTAATTAGCAAGTCCAGTTCAATGTAACAACTACCAGCTATAGCATGACTTGGTTGATGGCAGATGTGTAAGAGCAATTTCAGGTTAGACACCTCTGGAGTAATGACAAATAACAGACATACATGTTTATGATGTTGGCAGGGATAAGAATTTTTTTTGTGACACAATCAGATTTGCTGAAGGGAATACATTCCAGGGTGTATATAATCCTAGAGGGAAGGAAAGACTTCTGGAAGGAAGGAAGGGAGGAGAGAAATATATATAAATATTTATTGCCTGTAAAAGGATTGAAAACTATTGTTGGGGTTTGACGCTAGCAGTAATTGCCTCTATATGTAGGTATTATTAGCCCTAGATATGAAAGAGGCTATGGTGTTACTATGAACTACACCTACCACACAGCAGAGCAATGAAAGGGGCTTTAGGCTAATATCAATATATTGTTTTCATAATCATCAGAATAATTAGACAGGTTACATTAGCACTAAACACGCCGATGATTCCTACAGCACTAACATCTTCTTCTGGTCATCCTTTGGGTTAGGAGCCAGTTTGATAGTACAGGCTGTAATCACATAGGAGCCACCAGCTCATGTGTCATGGGTGCCGAGAAAGTATATTCAGATGATCGTGTACATTTTAGTGTACATTCTCAGAATGAATAGCTGTTAACATTACTTTTAAAGTTCAGAATAACTTTTATTATCACATTACGCATACTCATTTTTACATTGACAATTGTATAGAGAATTCATATTTTTTCTATTATACTGTTCAGTTACAAGTTGAAAGACCTTCCCTTTTTATAATTAAGGAGGTTTTATTTCACAAAACCTATTTATTTTAGAATAGTGAAATAGTTTGTATAAAATTCACAAAGATGCATATACTGCTTTTATTAGTGTACTATTTTGTTTTAATATCGCTTCCAATTTTATAAGATTATTAAGTTGCTGTTGTGATAAAAAAAAAATTCCCAAAGATTTCCACTAAGTTATAACAACTTTGAATAACACTAAAGCTAGCCATACATGTTCCGATTCCATGGCCGATCAATCACCCATCCGATCGATTACGCGATGCCAGTGGGAATCGGATGTCCAATCGATCGCCCAATTAAGCCTGTCCCTACCACCTTGGGCCACCGTTTCCTGGACGATTCCGTGCCCGATCGATCACTTCACACATGGCAACTCCCCCTGATGTGTGCTGAATCGGATCGGAAAGACCAACATGTTGGTTCTCTGGCAGATCCGATTCTGGGCCCCCGATCGATCACGCAAGGTGGGCTTCACGCGATTCCGGGACGATCGATTAGCGTGCACGCACCCGGAATCGATCGTCCCGGAATCCCTTGGGAATCGGACCTGTGTATGGGGACCTTTACACATGTTAGATTTGATAGATAAAACGACTTTGTATTTAGAAAGAAAATAAGGCTTTCCTTTGTGTAATGGCTAATTAATACACTATTAAAATGATTAAGAGTAAACAACGAGTAAAGTTAAAATGTACTTTTAATGTTGGAGAAAAAAGCTGGGCATTCACCATTTGATTTTTCATTTGATTGACAAAATATGATGGTATTAAAGTTCGTATTATATTTGGATCCTTTTCACCACCACATATTGTGATTCCTTTCCTTAGGTCTGTGCGCATACTCTATAGCAGTGGTGGGCAACTGAGTTGATATGGAGGGCCACAAGTGCGGCCCTCAGCATCGCTGAAGGGCCTCACATAACATTTAAAATCTATACTGACTTGTATAAGCATTTTTTAATGAAACAATTACAGCAGGCATAGCTAGAAGACATCATTTTTAAATAACAAAACTTGTTTAAAATTATGGCATTATAGCATTTGGGAACACTGTAGTATGATAATGCCCCATTTGTTTAATATATATCATCAAAGGTGATCTGCCTCAAAGATATTGAGAGCCAATGATTATATCTATGGGACACATAACCTATGATTCAAAGGTTAAGTGCCCCTATTCTGTTGCTCTCCTCCTCTTCTGGCTGTAAAAAGATCCCAGACGAAGATGTGTCAGTGGGGCATTGGCGGACAAGTGAGTTCCTATGTACCTATACATTAACAGTTTAGGTTTTTTTGGGGCCACATGGGAAGGACTGAAGGGGGCTGAAAACACACAAAGGGCCGCATGTGGCCCCCAGGACACAGGTTGGGCACCTGGGCTCTATAGTATGATCAGATTGATTAAAATACCTAGAAAATTTTCAGATACTTGTGCAATCGAATAAAATTAACCACCATGTTCATTCACTTTTCCATTGATTTTCCAAAAAATCAACTTAATACAATCATTTTTTAGGTTGATTGAGTGGAAAAACTGAAGTGTGTATACGCAGCTTTAAGCACAAGGTCTTAAGACCAGGAATGTCTAGCCATGGAGACAGCCACACTGGGGACAATGGAAGCGGTGCGGGTGCGTTTGAAAAACGTGTTGCAGCCGCTTCCAAAGCGCCCCAGTGGAGCCTCAGCCTTAGTGATCCTATTATTGAGCCACATTTAAATACTTCTTATTGTCAGAGTCTTGTGGACAATGTTTACCTATATTCTAAGTTATACATGCGCACACACATGCACATGTGGCTTAATTTATTGTAAACTTGTCTTGTGAAATACAAAAGCATATTTACAACAAACTGTGAGTCATTAAGCGGTTACTGTTGTGTGTCTATTTTTAGGCGTAACAGAAAATATTGCAGTGATACAGCATAATGAAGCCATTTTGAGATGCCATTAAACAAAATAATGTTTGTTTTTTTGCTTGAGTATGACTGATTAAAACAGTAAGCAGCTCACAGTATGTCATCTCCCAAGGTAAACACGGAGGCATTGGATTGTCTTTGTGAGATGCTCTATTAATTATGCTCATTTTAGCAGCAGATCTGGGAGGATCTCACAATCTGCTAAAACTATTAACATTGCATATCATTTACATATGATTAAGATACTTGCTGTCATTACTATGCAAAGCAGGCACGTGGAATTTTAGGAACTGACATGCAGGGTACTTTGGAGAGAAATAGATAGATAGATAGATAGATAGATAGATAGATAGATAGATAGATAGATAGATAGATAGATAGATAGATAGATAGATAGATAGATAGATAGATAGATAGATAGATAGATAGATAGATAGATAGATAGATAGATAGATAGATAGATAGATAGATAGATAGATAGATAGATAGATAGATAGATAGATAGAGCCAAAGATTATTTCTATGTTATCCTCTAACAGATTTTTTAATCCTAACACATTGTTAAGACACATATAACAGAGGCACTGTGCATACTACAATTAAGTAGAGATCATTTCCATGTTAATGAAAATGTTATAATATGAGATGTTGTTTAGTAATGAACTTGTGTAGACACAAGTTTTTTTTATTAAACAAACTGATATATACTGTATGTCACACAGCCCATATACCTGTTTTAAGTAATCCCTCCTGCCTCTCCCAGTTTCTAATTTACAGAAAAATCTATGTGCCAAAAGAAAAAAATATCAAAATATCTGTCTTTTTCCCAACCTGATACTAAGCGTATTAACTTTATTCAGTAAGAGAACTGTGAGGAGTTAAAGGGCAGACAACCCACCACCACCCCACCGCCCATACTCCTCTATTCATCACCAAGGAGAAGGGAAGGACTGTGGGGAGAAACAATGACTGGACAGCAGTACAAAGCACATTACCAGTTAATGACAAAGCCAACTTATACCAGTGTGTCCTCTACTGAAAACAGAGCACAGAGGCAAAGTGGAAGTCTGCACTCAATTACATTCACATCGTCCTCATAGGCCAATAAATTGGCCTATAAAGTTTATGGCTAGAGGTAAACTATAAGGTCACAGGATTTACTGGTGGTCAGATATAATATATAGTGAAGAGAGATATAGCATAGCATAGTATTGTAAGTGTAGGTCATTATCTTGCCTTATCTAGGTCTAATATACAGTAGCTATAAATGTGTAATTTGCTGTTATAGGTGAAATAATTACAATCTTTTAGCAGCCATTATGTTGGAGCTTAGGTAAATTGGAGTATTAGGAAGCAAGCCTTTGGATGCCAGACTTTATATTTTGGTGAAACAGTGGATAGGATGGTAAAGTATACTAAAGACTTTTATTGAAGAATTTAATGTCAGACAACTGGTCTGCTCAGATTCCTCAACATAGCACCTGTAGATAATAAATGAAGTAATCCAGATTAGTTAAGGGACAATACTAGGGTGCAGTGTTGAGATCTCTTCTGTACCCCCCTCCTCCCAAATAAGAGGCTGCACTTGCTTGAGGTAACTGATCGAGCTCCTAGTGAGAGCCTGGATACTTACAGGCAGGTCCTTATGAATGGAATGGATAATGACCTCAAGTTCCCAAGGTTTGTTGCTGCCTGGTGAGCAGAAGCTTGGATTTGTGTGGTCCAAGCTTTTCCCAGCTTGTCTCATTCTGTCACTGGGATCACGGGCTCCCTCGGCTCGTTTGCACCTGCGTCGCTTTTGGCTCCTTCAGGAATTCGCTGAAGCTTGTAATCAGCTTTGTGAGGCTATTGAGTGCACGGCTGAGTGAAACTTGCAAAGCTCACACAGAACTGGCCCTGTGAATAGGAGTCAGCATGGGGCTGCTCTCCAAGCCTCTGGCCTGCCAAATTCCAGCAGAGACTCTTACAATCACTCCACACAAGCTGCATTGCTTCCCCACACTAAGAAAAGTTAGAAAAGAAAAGCTAAAATACCAGCCCCTGAGGTTAGCAGTTGGTTCCCATATTAATGATCAACCTGCATTGCTGATGCAAAGGCTGGGGCTGTTAACTCAGTGTGGACATCAGTCATGATAAGGAGCATAAGTATTACAACAGAAAGGAAATAGTTAAAATTGATCGATTTCACAAGCATACAGACACTGCAAAACTTCAGTTCAGACACCTTGTAGACAGTATGCATAATATTTGAAAACTAAACAATAGTACACCATGAGACTATAATAAAATATCTGAAACTCAGATGAGTGTCCGGCTGTAGCATATCCAGTCTTTCCTGCCTTAAGCCTGCCTTCAAATGTACTTTCCAATTTTCTTGTGAAAACTTTTGTCATATGCCCAATGTATTCACAGTGCTTCAGTGTTCTGACTGCTAATTGGACTTAACCTTATTAAGGTCCCTATGTTCATTAATAGGGGTTCCTGATGAAAATGTAACTTGTGTGTTAAGCTGGCCATAGACGTCTCGATTTCGCCGAGATCTATTGTGGCATGCTATTGATTCTTCTATCATAAGTCATACATCGTTCGAGTACGACATTTTCGGGATCCGATTAATCACCGGTTTATCACAGAGGGATATGGCATCCATGGGTCAATCGATAGAAACGATCACAAGTCTTTAACAACGTCCTTGATTCACAATTGATCGGCAAAAATTTTAGTAGTGTCCGATCCCTGCACGATCAAGCTTTCATGAGATTTCTCGCCATTTTGATCGATGGTTCACTTTATGCATGCATCGATTTGTGATGTCTATGGCCAGCTTTATATTTATTTACACATGATTTTGCCAAAGTCAAACACACAAAGGCAAGCCTGAAACAAGCACATTATGATTAGCTTGTATGTCCGAGGGGGCAGGGCCCTACTTTCCTCCTCTTTTCCTTCTGCCCTCGATTGGGCAGCCCAGAATGTGGCCACTAGGGCCCCGAGATAATGCCCACCGGGCCCCCCTAGCAGCTTGGGCCCAGGACAAGATTGCACCTTTTCCCCCTCATGGCAACCCTGTACCTGTGTGTAAGCTTATGTTGCATCTCAACTCTTATTTAATGTACATGGTATATAATATGTTGGCGCTATATAAATTAAAGATAAAAATAATAATTGTGGTATTGAGACTAGATTGTACCTATGTGATTTCCTATTCAACTACTTATCCTTGTGATTACATTTTTTTTGTATATATATATATAACCAGGTAGAAGAAGCAATCACATGTATGTGCCCTGCAGAACAACTGCTTCATAAGAGCTATTTCTTCTGTAGTATCGGTCGTTTCTTCAGTAGTATGAAGAAGACTGATCAACCATCCCACATAAAGCCTGCTGAGGTACCAGTCCTCACAACATGAAAAGAAACAACTGTTACCATTAAGCATTTCTTGATAGACTGGCAAAGAATATAGTCATGGGCATTTGTTGCCATAAGGATGCGCCCACAGTGTCATGATCACTCCACTGCATCACCCGCAAGGCAATGTTTGGATACTTCTTGGAATTATGTGCAGTCATTGCAGGGAACAAGCAGAGGGGAGCATATTTTCAACATGGGGACAAAAGGCCATTAAAGAGAGGTAAATGGACTGGATCTGGCCCCCGGGCCTTAGTTTGCCCACCCCTGACCAAGACTTTTGAAGGTTGTTCAAAATAGCAACTGGTCCAATTTCAGCAATTTATGAGAACATAGCCAAAAGAACAATTAAAAACTGAACAAGCATATAACAATTTATGACATCCCAGACACATTTATGAAACAAATCCACAGAGGAAAATCCAATCTATCTGTAATAGTGCATTTTTCCTACTGTGTAGCAGGGAACAGACGGCTCGATATTCGAGCCATCTGATGTACCCTGCAGCAGGGTGATGACATCATCACGCTGCTGTCAGATATCGGCTGGGCTGGGCAGACAACTCTGCTCTCACCAGCTCAGTCGAAGCTTTGTCTGGAGACCAAGCAATGGACATCGGTCGTATTTAACAGTCATGTCCGTTATGGCTGTTTTCGAGCGGGATTAATTTGTCCCGCTCGAAAACAGCGATGGGCGCATATTATATGGGCCAGATAGATGCCCGTGAGTGCGCACGGTGCTTGAAGCGGCCATCGATTCAGCCCATATCTTAGCGTCTGTACCCTGCTTTAGTCATACACAGCAATTTGCCCAGTTTGTGGCCACCTTTCAACCAGTATTTGATCACTAATACAATAGATCAAATCAACCTAACACCAACTGATTTGATTACTTCAAAGATTGTGTAAATGGTAGCTTGCCTAGATCTGTTCAGTCTCTTTTTTGTAGTTAAAATGGTTAAATGTGCCCAAAAATTGCTATGTATATGATCAGGATAAGGCTGGGCGCAACCACTAAGACCTTCACTGAGAATGTGATTTTTCTAAGCCAATATAAAGCTACGTGATGATTCAGAATAGCCACCGTCTCTGGGTGAGTGGAGGTTTTTCCGCACACTAACACATATAATGTGCCTAACCTTTGATTCCTTTTCTACTTGGCAAAGCAATTATCTTTGGACAGGACAATTATCCTATCATTGCACACATCAAACTTATTTCATAAAGTTAAGACTGCTGGGTGAGGAAGTTGGAACTCACTGACGGACAAACCTTGGATGGCTGGTAAATCAAGGATTTATTTCCTTTTCCATCCTTGTGAACAGAATATGTTTAAAGCTGGGCATACACGTTCCAATTCCTTCATGATCCGACCGCCGATCTGATACCGTCCTGTCGGATCGCACAGTTATCCGACAGGATGGTAAATTTTAGCCCGATTCCATTAGTTCATCTGGGGATGGCTGCCCCCAGCCGAAGTAATGAGCTGCACATTAAGAGTGCAGTCCGATTCTCGGCACTAGCGGGCGGGCGTGATGACGTCATCATGCCGCTCCTAGTGCAGAGAATCGGATAAGGAATAGGCGGTAAATCGTAGCGTCTATTCCCAGCTTTAGTGATCTGGGCAGTAATGAAGTACTAGAGGCTCCCCATACACAATCTTACCATACAATTTCCATACGATCAACTTTTGTTTTACCAAGCCATGTAATATGAGGACCTTTCTAAACCTTCCAATCACTATGTATTCTATCAGGGTGGCGACTACACTACGTAGTTGTTGGTAGGTCTGATCAAAATCTGAATCAGTATCTGTAAAGGTAGGCATACATTCCTCTATTCTCCCTCGATAGATGAGGGACAGACTGCAGCATGATAACATCATCACGCTGCAGCCAGCCCCTCAGAGGATCGGCTGGAACCCTTTCTGCAGTCCCCATTCAAACTAATGGGATTGGCCGGGAATCTACCAACATGTCGGATTCCTGGTTGATCCTGCGAGGTGTGTGCACCCGATTTTTGCCTGGGTGATTGGTGGAAACACGCAGGGCGGTCGATCGGCCAAAAAAATCGGGCAGGAATTCCTGCCCATGTATGGCTACCTTAAGAAACTAAAATCTATTGCAAGGGGTCAGTTTGCTTTCTTTACTTGTCAGCTGACTTAAACTTGACCAGCAATAGTAAAACTAAACCATAATGACTGATCAGCCTATGTTTTCTCTTAAGCCAGCCATACACAGTCGGATTCCATGGCCGCTCGATCACCCATCCGATCGATTCCGACGATTCTGCTGGGAATCGGAGGTGTGATCGATCGGCCAATTAAGAGAATCCGATCGCTGCATACCACCTTGTCCAAGGGATTCCGGGACGATTCCGTGTCCGATTCCATCTCCGACTCGACCTCACAAATGGTTCTCTGTCGGATCCGATTCTGAGCCCCTGATCAATCGGATGCGATCGATCGGACAAGGTGGGCTGCACACGATTCCGGCACGATCGATTCGCGTGCACGCGCCCGGAATCGATCGTGCCGGAATCCGGTCGGAATCCGACCCGTGTATGGGGGCCTTTACTTCTCTGATCTGATTAAAATCAAATGTGTTGCTGGAGGTTATTTCTCATGCTTGTTCTTTAAAAAAATAAGCCTTTCTGTATTGAGCATTTACCGTTTTTTACAGTACATGGATATCATTATTCTCCCTCAAGGGCTTATTACTAATGATCCAGTTAATGCTGTTATTTATGTGCCATCGTTTTATTTGTACTACAGACCTGCCTTGTTTGTAAAGTGATGAATTGTTTACCAATGTCTCCGCACGGGCTGTTAACCAGTAATTCTCTGTATCGACTTATATAAATGCAAATGTTTTCCTCTATGTGGAACTCAAAACACACAAAAGCCTAAGCAGGATGGCAATCTAGATAGTATATTTTTCCATTTGTGTCAATATTGCCTTTTCCAAATATTCTCAGTGACAAGTCGCACGGATCTGCAGTAATTCAGAAATTAGTGAATTTTCATACGTGGTGGGGTGCTGGATTAAGAGGCTGGGAGAGTGTGAAACAAGTCAACGTGTAATTGTATGATAAGGCTCTCACGAGGTATTTATTGGCCAAGTTGCTATTTCTACTCCTTTCTAATCTCGTTTAGCACATTCATTCTGTGCAATCTGTCTCCATAATCTTCTGTGACAGAATGGCAACCAATAGAAGCATTGCATGTTTGGAGAGCAGAGGAAATATGCAGAGACGTGATAAACCGATGCTAATTATCCATATTTAGGACACCAAGTGCAGAAGATCAAGGTTTACAAATAACAAACCAGAGCCAATGATGATGGCTTCCTAGTGTGGGATATATTGGAGGGGACAAGATAAGGGTTTCACATGCAGAAGAGATTTATTGGTCAAAGGGGTTTACCTCCCACTTTCCTACTTTTATACTGCAGTAAATTTATTTCGGTTAAATTCACCAGAACATCACTCTTTTATTTGGCAATATGCCACGGCTTGCTCTGCCTTTGTGCTTGTTCAATAAAAGTCCTTGTAATATAGAGCCGCTTGATAAGATACAAATAATTGTGGCAATAGGCAATTTCCTTTAAATTGCTCAGATTATCAGATGGAAGGTGAGGGATCAGTCCCAAACTGAATGCATGTAGAGGCTTTGATTGCAGTTTGTATCCAATGAGTGTACAAGGATCGAAAAAAATGTAAACTTAATTATAGTACTTGTAAATGTATATCTCTAAGCTGCATGGTACCCTATGTGTAATAAATTGTGACATAGTGGAAACCAGTTTTATTAGCAATTAGTATAATTGAAATGTATCTAAAATAAATGTAATGTGGCATTTTACCAGTTCCTAAATGTTGGTGCCTGCATTATTTTTTTTAGGCTTTTTCCATTTACTTTAACATGGTAATCCAGATGGTAATACAGGGAGTGCAGAATTATTAGGCAAATGAGTATTTTGACCACATCATTCTCTTTA
>CM070033.1:69281115-69309724 GCA_036250615.1 Ptychadena robeensis | reverse complement strand
CCCCCCCCCCACACACACACCTCTACACTGACAGTGAGTCTCTGTCTGTGTAGGAGACAGGGGGCGGGATGTTGTCAGCTGCCGGCTTCCCAGAAAACAATCGATCAGGAAGTGGCTTCTCTGCCCTTAATTAAGATGTTCCCGCCATCAGATAAAACATGAAGACGGTAAGTAAGTTTTATTTATTTTTTTGCAGTTTTCCAGGATCTGAACTGCTGACAGGTAAGTAATGTGTCTATTTCATGTATGTGTGTTTTCTTTGTTTTCGTTTTAAACCGCTTTAAGTGGCCACAGTTGAGGTTTAAGCATATTTAGAAATAGATCTTTTACATGTCTTGGGAACATGGGATTTGTTTGCACAATTGTCACTAGGAACAAGCAAGCACAATTGACAGTTATGCTTATCATAATATTACTGACTACTAGGGTCAAACTTAAAAACAACATAAAAGTCCCAAACAAATCCCACAGCGGATAATTTTTAGTTGCTTTGGCAATGGGGTTTATTGTATACATTTATATAAGTTAAGCCGTATTAATCCTCATTAACAATTGACAATATTATATTGATATATTGTAGGGAATCCATTAGCAATTAAATGGGATACTGGTTAAATTGAAAGATGTTTATACTTTCATGTGATTCCATTTATACACCAATTGTAGAGTGTGATGGAAGGGTTAGGGCTTGTCCCCACAGGCGAAGTTGGCTGGATCTGAGCTGCAGGCGGCGGCCGCGGACATCCCCTTTCATTAATTTCAGTGGGCTTGATCCCTACTTGCGCGGCTGCTTGCCGCTATTGGCTCCATTGAAATGTAGTTAGCCAAGGCGGTGGCCGTGAGCACTTTTGCACTCTGTTCAGCCACGAGCGGCTGGCGGATCATGGGACCAACTTTGTCTGTGGGGACAAGCCCTTAGGCTAAACTCACATGGTTGGGCTGTAACTGCCCACTTGCCACAACGACCAAGTTCGAACCACAAACGCCCTTTAGTCATCTGCTTAAGGGTATGTTTTCACATCTGTCAGGACCCCCTATGCTGAACGCCTTGCTTGACAGGAGGTCTCGACAGAGCACATAGACTTTACCTGCTCGGCGCATGCTGTGTTCTCACAGCGCTGAGCCGCTCCACCGATGCAGGGGTTAATGTAGTATGCGATCCGTCGGGATCCCCGCCAAGCACTGGACTTAGCGTAGGGTATCCCGACAGATGTTGAACCTCCCTGAGCACCATGATTTGGTATCAGCGTGGCTGCACGTCTGAATTCAGCCTAAGCCTAGAATAATGGTATAACTTGCAGTAAACTTGAATGTGCAAGATCCATGCCACAGGTTTTACATACATACTGCAATTTATTTATCCTGCTACAAAATTATATTTTCTATTTTGATCTTCTGTTTGCTGTTCTGTGCAGTTCCTCAAAATATTGCACAGTTATTTAATGATCACTCTCAAATATATTGATTGATAGATATTGACTAGCTTGTAGAATTTTTGTAATATAGGATCCACAACACATGGACATGTGTTAGTGTGTATTGCGTTGCACTGCAACATATGTGTGTTCCCATAGTTCAATGTAGGGCCAAACACCTGTGATTACTTTACCAAAATATATTGGTGCTCCTATGATGGTTCCTGAACCACAGAACACTTGAACATGGTGTGGCACACCATGGTGGTGTAAATTTGTAGGTGGGTGCTTACAGTCCAAAGCAAACTGCTGTTGTTTGTAAATTCCACATATGTTGTAGACTTTTCACAACATGATGATATAATGTACATGTTTGCACATATTCCATACGCAGGTCAATACTCTTTAGTAAATCTTTCTATCTAAGTCCATA
Organism: Ptychadena robeensis; assembly: GCA_036250615.1. Lineage (NCBI taxonomy): Eukaryota > Metazoa > Chordata > Amphibia > Anura > Ptychadenidae > Ptychadena > Ptychadena robeensis. The sequence goes on along the minus strand of CM070033.1, from coordinate 69,307,876 downwards.
ATTTGCACTGGGCTCCCTGTTTCCGTTTTCTGCAACCCAGACAAAAAGTTTTTTGTTGTTTTTTTACAAAGAGCAAGAGTTGCATGGCATGGAACTCATCAGGATGCATGCAATGGCTTCTGTTTTTATGGGTCAGTGCATATATGCTCATGTCTCCACTAATCACAGTCATGGCACATTGCTAAAGTTCAGGAACTGGAGCAAAGTGACTGACAATCACAGTGATAAAACTGCACACCAAAAACTTGTATTCAGTTAATATATAATTTTATTAAACAATAACTTGATCGCATAATTGATTAAATATAAATGCAGAGGAACATTAAGATTAAATATTAATAATAAGGAAAAAACAAAAAACATGATCACACGACTGGAAACACCACTAGTAATGTAGTAAAATGAGTATTTAGTCTACTGTTACAGTAGCTCAGAGACATACTGTATCATTTAGGATATCATTATTGTTTATTATTATCATCTCTATTTACTGTATATGAGAATACAATGATCTGTAACAAATATATATCAGTGGTAAGTCCTTAATGTACAGTATATGTTGCCTGCTACAATGTTTATACCCTATGTCCCTGTTAGGTGATGGACTGCACTGATTACGCTTTAATTGTATTTACTGTTTCTTTTTTTTTTTCATGATTTATAAAAATGTATTGTATGATCTCATTTAATTACACACTAATACTTCCTTGTCTTCTCGGCTAATGTTTGGTGGCTGGGGAATGCTGTACCGTATATCATTATGGATTGTTTTCATTTATAAAGAAACCAGAATCAATGAGAAGTTCCCAAAACCAAATTCTAGATAAGTCTGCAGCTGCATGAACTCTATTCTACCAGTAATTGTAATATGTTATAGTATTTGCAGATACATTCTGGGGTAAACTTATATCACCATCACACAATTGAGGGAGACATTTATCTTACCGCTAAGGGGGTTAAATCAGTTCCTCTGTATGACAAGTATAACTAGGCAATGTCTATAACATTTCATTCTGCTTTGATTAGGTGGTTACTTAATTTTTTTCATGGGGAAAGATATAAAAAATGTCTGTAACACTCTTCTTTTGAAATGTGACCAAGTGGATGTCAAAAAATATGCTATAACAAGGTCATTGGGATTGAAAAACAAACAAACTCATAATGCCACAACAGGTGAAAATAAAGGTTTTGACAACAGTGGCATGAGGATACAGTGAGCATCAGATTGCTTCCATTCTTAAAATTTGGAAGATAGCAGAACACATGAACACTCAACAGGCACATTGGTCAAGATACAACTTGGCACAGGGCATAAATCCAATCGGCACTCAAGGAACGTAGGATGACCTTCAACTACATTGACAAACTGAGAGTAAAGTGAAATGCATGCCATAAACTCCTATAGGTAGGACTGAAGCCATGCAAACCCAGTAAAAAAACCTCTTCATCAGAGAGAAGCAGAGAGAAAAAGTCAGACTAAGGATTGTTTAACTTTCAGCTTTCCCCAACACCTGGGCATCTTATTATTTAATGGAGATGCCTAAAACCCACAATGTCACACAGCAGCTGTAAAATATGGAGGATGGTCAGTGATGATCTAGGGGTGCTTCAACAAGATTGCAGTCAGGTAGATGTGTCTTTGTGAGGGATACATACAAGGCAATCAAGGTTTTCCTAAAAATACATTTGCTTCCTTCTGCTAAAATTATGTTCCATAACTCTGGTATTTCCTTCTGGACAATGCTCCATAGGCTCCATAGTCCATAGTAGAGGAATCAAAATCTGGATAGAGAATTACCAAGAGTCTATCTGGCCATCCCAATCTGCAGATTTAGAAACCTATTGAAAACCTCTGGAATCAAGATGGATGGTCACAAATCATCAATCAAAGCTAAACTTTTTGGGTTTTTTTTTTGCAGAAAGAGCAACAGTAATGTGAGACAACGATTGAAAACACTTGATTGCAAATCTGGGTTATTCTACCAAATCCTGATTTCCTAATATTCTGTAGTCAAAACATTATTGCCATTTGCCACCAGTGGAAATAAAATAATTTTTTTATTTATTATTATTTTTATTTTAAAACAATCCTTTAAAGAACAATATATGTATTTAAAAATTGGGAAATTTTAAGAATTAATGTGAAGAGTTCTTAAAAACTACGGCAAAACTGTGCAATTTAAAACTTGCACCTTTAAAACTGATCCCTTTAGATACTTATGGATTTTTTTCCCATTTAGCAATGCTTGCAAATAAAATAAAGATATTGAATTTGTTCAATAAAAAACACTTTGGTGAAAGAAAAGACTGTTGGATCCCTTGGCATTTATATTTTTGTCAGTAGGTGCTATATGGGACCCCTCTTCCTTAGCATAACTATGAACAGTGGAGTTGGGTACAATATTATCATGGACCCAAGTTCCAAGGTGGGTACTGTAGTGTAACAAACTGTATATATATTGTGTGTTTGGTCGGCAATGGCATTGTGTATATATGTATGTATTATCTCTTTAAATCTGCTGTGTAGAATCTAGAATGTGCTAGAAGACTGTAGCATGTGTTGGTTTCTCTTTGAATTCTGTCCAGCAACAGGACAGGTGCAGCTCTTGTTCAGACAGTTTAAATATGATGGAGGGGCCAATGGTCCTATGTTAAGTGTTCTGCATTAGAGCCGCAGCCAAGCACTTTAAGGCATCAATCGCCATGTGAGTGTACCCTGGAAGGGCTAGGGGTTGAGATGGAGGACTCCCACTATAGACTGCTTGCCTCCCTTTTATCCAGGCAATGCTGCAGTTTGCAAATTCAGCCAGTCTACCCTTCTACGGTAGTGTCACAATCCATTGGTGAGCATCAAATGGGAGGGTTAGACAATGAAATGCCACAAATAAGGTACCCTTTATGGACATAAGCAATTGTTAATGACATGAACTCTAAATAAAGAAAAAATCTACATTCTCATGGTTTAGCTATGAACATCTCCCAAATTTAACACAATAAGCAACCAACAGAGGTACCAAATAAACGTGCAACAGACTACAAATAACAATAAATATACTTAACAATTGTACTTACTTTACCACAATATGCATCCTTACAACTTAAGTTATAAATATATATTCATCTGTGAGCTTTGTCAGAACCAAGCAGCCATTATGCAATGAAAAAAGGAAGAATTCACCACACTACAATATACCTAATAAATATCCTGAATAATATGCTGTTTAATGCTAAACACATTTAGCATTTTCACTTTTGACTTTTTCAGTTTGTCATCATGACTTATTGTAAAACAATGTAGATTTAGCTATGGTTTATATCACGCATTCTCATCTAGGTTTCTTCAGAACTCTACCGTTCATTTGAAAGTGGCTATGTAATTTATTTTAACAGTGAACAGTGGTGTTAAGGTGGCCATACACCCTTGATATTTCCATCAATCGCCTAAAATCGATAGATTTTTTCAGTGATAAAAATCAAATTTAATTGATCTAAAAGTGATCGGACATGTCTGTAAATTTTGGAAAATGTCAAACACCCAATGTGGTATAGCTTTCAATTCTATTGCAATCGATGTTCGATCAAATTATTGAAAACTCTGATTGAATCTATGGAGGATCTTACAAATATCTACACCTATATAACCAGCTTTAGAAATGTCATGAAGTAAGCAACGTTACTCAACAGGGACAATGAATAGTGGAAAGTCTCTACTGACCACCAAAACACACAGTATGATCAACAGTACGATCGGATACAAAACTATTGAAATACCTAGAAAACCTGGATACTTGCATGATCTTCTAAAATTTACTATTATGTCTGATCACTTTTTCAATTGATTTCATGTTCGATTTCGATCACTTTTGGTCAATCTATTTAGGTAAAAAGAAATCAATTCACAACCAATCATCTTAAAAGGTAAATTTTTTACATTGATCACATGGGAAAATCAACCTGTGTAAGGACAGGTTAAGGGCTGGGAGGAGATGGTGAGGCCACATATGAGGATAAGCATTTGATAAGGATTGTGAAGGAGTTTTGCATGAGAGGCAGCAGTTTTAAAGGGAGAAAGGAGTATATAGGAATGGATAGTAATGGTAGGAGAAAAGCATGCAGTGGAAGTTGATAATAAAGGAGTAGGAGTAGAGACAGTGGCAATGGACAGTGGAGTGGCGTTGAGCTGGAATATTTGATTTTTGAATACTTAGCTCGAATATCAGCATTTCAATATTTTGCGAGTATTGGCGAATATATTATCGAATATCCGCGACTTTTGCAGTGGATATCCCATTATATGGATCATGATTTTTTTATTGTGATCCATGTCCACAAATGCGGATATTCGAGATTGCTCGAATTCCATATTAAATGGAATATCATTGAGGATATTCGCAAAATTGCGCGAATTCGAATATCTCCTAGTCACTCATCACTTGAGTGGAGAAGATGAGAGGAAGCAGTAGAAATGAACTGTAGGAGAAACTGAAAAAGAAGAAAGGAGAGTCTGATTGTAAAGATGAGAGGGGGAGGGATGTAAAAGCATACAGTGAAGAAAGTGGATAGACTAGGCAGAAAAAAACATAAATAATAATATACCATAACTGCGAACAGCAGAAACAATTGGAAACAACAGAACTTAACTTAGTCCTGAACATTTATATATTTTTAATTTAACTAAAAGGGTGGATGATGGGTTGTCAAAAATTTGGTGCAACACCCCCTGGTTCCTGTACCAGAATAAAATTAGATTTCTGGTTTAGGAACTGGTTGTTTGTGTATTTTTTTTATGATTTAGTTTCTTAATAGTGTAGGTTATATTTAGCACCCCTGTCACTTTTAATGACATGCATGTTGAAAAGATAACTCCTCACTTCCTAAGGACCAGTGTCAAGGGAATAATTGTCAGAGTTAAGGGCTTATTTACACAGGCAGTTTTTAAGCCCCCGATAAACATGTGATAATCACAACTGCCCTGCAAACACGTCATGAGGCATTCGTCGGGCAGTTTTAGGGCTCCAGCCCAATAGACCTATCATGGGTGCGTTATTCAAAACGTGCGCAGGTTCTCACAGCGGCCTGGGTAACCACCATAAATGGAACCCTAAATCTCTTCATTGGAAATGAAGATTGCAGCTGAATGCCTGAATGTGTGCACATAGAATGAAAGAGTTAAGTACTTTATGTGATACTTTTTTAAATTGTACTAACAGGTTTTTTTTTCTAGATACGCTTTCAAGAGCTCTGCTGTCTCTTCTTCGGGTCAAAGCAGTACTGATTCAAAAAATGAATTTTATTAAACCAGTGAAAACACAAAAAGCAGCAGAGCATAGAACAGTTCAAACCTCTATCAGGTTTTATTATTGTCTCTGCCTCAAATAGGAAAGTTCAGCTTTGTGTCTTAGTGACAGACATAAAAGACATTAAAAAACTTTTTTATTCCCAGCTGAGTGGGAAATGATAGAACTTTCACTTTTTCAAGTTTAAACAACTGTGATAGGCCAACTTTTTTACTTTTTTTTGTCTCATGTAAAGAGAATATAACTAATGTGAAACAACTAGCAGAAGGTCCTAATCGTTTACCCTAAAAATGTTTTTGCTGAAGTTAGGCTTTAATAGACTATCAGATAAAAAACGGAAACACACAAACACACTCTTTAGTTGCTGGACATTCTCCCTGGACATTCTCCCTTTCAAGCGCAACTCCGCTAAATACACAGAGGAAATACATACACCTTATATATGTGAATGAACACTGAGGTACTGAATGACTCGAGCATAAACCTAGGGTGGGAAATGCAGCAGCTTAAGCACAGAAACACACAGTAAATGGACTTTTGTTTCAGATATCATTATGTAAGGCTGCCCATACAATAGATTGATACCCGCTCGTTCGAAGAATGATCGAGCAGGACATTGTGACATCATCATAACGTCATTACAATGCACTCGTACGTTTTGGATGTATACCCATGTGTAGGCACCTTTAATTGGAAAGTCCCTAAACATGAAATCATTGCCTTTGCTGGAGATGTAGAGATGGGTTGTGGGAAAATCATAAAGAGTAAATGTAAATTTTACATTGACTTTGAACCTGCATAAACCACTAGAGCAATCGTTTTTTTTTTAAATGTTCTCATAATCCATGTTCAATATGTTAATGAGTCCATGTTCAAGGGTTTTGAGATTAAAGCTGGGTACACACATGTAGATATGGGCCAGATCAATGGCCGCTTCGAGAGTCGTGTACGCTCATGGCCATCTATCTGACCCATATCATATGCAGCCATCCCTGTTTTCCCGCTGGAAAACAGGGATATCGGACATGACCGTAACCCACATTAGATGTCCGTTACTTTGCATGGAAACCAGGGGGTCTCCATGCAAAGCATTGGCTGAGCTGTGCTGTCTCTCCTGCTCCTCCGATATCAGGCAGCAGCGTGATGACGTGATCACGCTGCTGCAGGGAACATCGAATGGCTCCAATATCAAGCCGTGTGTTCCCTGCTTTAGTCTTCACAGCATTGTGTGCAGTGCTTAGTAAGGGTCCCGACAGATCACATACCCTGTACCTGCCTGGTGGGTGCTCTGTTCAGACATCTGCTGATGCATGGGGTTAACATACTGCACTATGTTAATGCCTGCATTCGTGCTCAGCTCGTGAGAACAGAGCATCCGCCAGGCAGGTAAAGTGTATGTGATCCGTCAGGACCCCCACCAAGTACTGCACATAGCATAGGGAGTCCCGACAGGTCAAAGAACGCTGTGGAGACATAGCCTAACTCACAAACCTCTTCCAAATTTCATGATTTTCATCTCTTAACTTTAGTATAAGCCAAAATTTTGTTGTTCTGTACATTTTGATTGCTGACATTTTCGGCTTATTTTCAACTATATACAGTATGAGAGCTATTAAAATTGACTTTATACTTTTGTCTATCCAGTCCTGCTACTTATATTGCTTTGAGTTAATTTTTCCTTTACAGGCTTTCTCTCCACACCCCCCTTGCTGAATTCAGACGGGCAGTTTCAGGGCAACTACAGGTCTGTTGAGTAGTTACAAATTGTGCAGGATGGTATCCACCACCAACCATCCATCTGTTGTCCCTGTGAACAACCATACACAGGATTAGACAGAGGGTAGCAGGTGCTTTCCTCACTGACTTAGTAACTGTACAGTAATATATTCCTATGTTAACAAATACAGAACTGCATAAGTGCATTTTACATTTTTTCAATAAAAAGTTGAAAATGTATTATACTACATCATAGGAAAACTCTGGACTGGATATTATTAATTCATATTTTTATATTTTGGAGAGTGAAGTCGGGCTAATACAAGGATATATTACTCGGACTATTTAAAGATAATAAAATAAACTTAGCATATTTCACAATATCTGGAATGATCAAAGCAAATCAGAATTATTCAATTACACATACCAAACATGGCATCCTTAGTGTCTATTAAAATCTTGCATCTCTTTATGTGCCAACCGCTCACATTGATACAAGCTGATTAGCATCTTCTAGACATTGTTTTGCTGTAACAGTACTTATCTGTTTTTGGGGTTTTATCCTAAAATGTAATTTTGAACTCCAAATGAACTCTATTCGGATTCCAAGAAGATCGCTTACTGAATATATATGAGAAACAACTTGCACTGATAAATTATCCTCCTCATCCCAACAATAGTGTCCAATCAGTTGGTGTTTGAAATCCCAGATAATGTGCAGTAACCCAAAGCAACCGCTGAGATGTAAACATTCCTTAGAACATGAATGGTTTCTATTTTGACTAGTTGCAGTACATGACTGGGGCTTATATATAAGAAAAAAAAGTAGCGGACACTTTATATGTGGTGATTAAGATTCTAAAAGCAGCAAATTGAGGTGCCCTCATTCTTCCAAATTGGCTTTTTTTTTACTTGAATGGTGTAAGTCAGTGGTTCCCAAACTACGGGATGCGAAGGGGGGTGCATTCCAGGGGGGTGCAGGCCCTCTTTCTTAACCTGAGTTTGGATAGGGAAGGGGGGGGGGGCTTGATAATGTTCTTTAATAGAAAAGGGGGGCATTGCAGGCAAAGTTTGGGAACCAGGCCCAGTGACTTACTCTGTAGTAACTTCAAATGTGGCAATAAAGTGGGACATGGGACAAGCTCCTACATGGTAGAAGTGGCAACCACCTAAAAAAATTTGCTCAGCTGAGAAATCATTTTATAGATCAGATAAAGTTAAAGATGTCAATATTGTGCATCACTAACAAAATTTATCTACCAGCCTGTTTGCTGATATATATAAAGATCCAGAAGAGTAGATATAGGCAGATGTAAAGCCAGTCTATGGAAATGAGAAGAATGATACTTCTTTAGAAGTATTTATCATAAAATTTCAACGGACACCAAAGCTTTACTTTGAGAACATGAAAGCAATGTGTTACCTTGGTGATTCTTGTGCCAAGTTCCACTAGTTGTAACGCCTACGTTGTCCTGAACTCCTTGTCCCCGCTTTTGCTAACACATTCTAATTCAATTTAATTTCCACAGTCTCTCGTTAAAGGGAAAGGTAAATTGTGAAGGCACAAATGACATGAGCATTCTTTCTGATTTACTGTCAGGAAAGGTACAAACAGAAGTTTTTGGAAAATGTGTGTGGAAATGGAAGCTTTTAACATTTCAGCACAGTTGTATGAACTTTAAAACACCACTTAAAATTTCATTCTTTGGTCTTCTCTCTTTAGAAATGAAACTAGATCTCTGTGTTTATGAACATACACACAGTCATCGAAACATTGTCATTACGAAAAGTTACCAATTGGTGAATCTATGTAAAAAAAGATACTAAACGCAACCCAACAGTAACCCTATAGCTAAATCAGCATACAGCTTTATAAGTGATCTTGGCTATTGTCATGTACAAATAGCCTATCATCAAGATTAAGTTTTATCACAAGATGGTCAAAGCAGAGAGTTGAGCAACCTTAGCAATTTTTGCATATGCACTTGTGTAAGAATTTAGCTTTTGATGGCAGATGACTGATGTCTCTGTGCCTTTGATGACTTTAGTGTAAATTAAGCATAGTTTTCTCCTGTCTACAAAAACTAGGCTCTCTTGCTTATATCACGATGACCAACAGTGCTGCACGTCAAGAGTTCTATACTAAAAGCTTGCATTGCATATTCAAATTATGTGTTCTGGTTGAACCTACATGACTACAACTTGCTGCAGACAAGTAATCCCCAACCATTAAATAATTATGAGGTAATTTGGCTGGTTTGTGCTATATCACCATTAGCTGTACTTGGCTTTAAAGCAGCTTTGCAGTCATAAGAAAAATGTGGAGGTTACCATTGTCCCCCTGATTAACCAACTTGGAACAAGTATGGAAGTCATTAAAGAATATTTGCTCATAATCGGAAAACTTTTGAATCAATAGCCCAAAGTACTGAGACAAGAGGGTCACAATGTCAGCCAGGCAACTAATATTTTCAGAATAAGGAGTCAGCAAAGGCATATTTCATGTTTCTATAACTACAGGTTAACTTCAAGCCACAGAGCTGCTGAAGTGTCCTTTTATTTTCCTTGGTAAATAATGTGCAAAAATGCTGTGAATTTGAAAAGTGACTGTTGGCACAATCTTTTCTTTTTTCAGCATGAACCTAGCTCTGTCTAGTGGTATTTGCGGCTGAAATTACTTTGATGCTGCAGACTCCGCTACCAAGCTCTCACTAAACAGTAGAAATTGTTCTGATGGTTAATGCTTTAAGGGCAGTGCCATCTAAGCTGAACATTCACATGTAGTACAATAACCATTTCATCGTCTTTTACTATGAAATTCAAATGCCAGGGTAACATTCAGAGGGCTTTAAATCTATAGAAGGTAGATGATGCATGTTAAAAATTTCAATAGCCGAACGCTTTCCAACAAGCTAAGGGTTATAAGATACAACTGTTTTATAATTTCACCTAGCTTTATTTCTTTTAATGTTAAATTTAAAATAAATAAAAAACAAAAAATAGGTCTAGTACCGTTTACTAGTCCTTAGATGTGGTGCCTGCCTTCATGTTGTATTTTCTAACTTAACCTTTATTATCATCTGGTAATCCTGAGAAAAAAACAAACTACAACTATTGACCCCCATACAAGTAACGAGCTGCAGCCAATTTTGCTGCTGACCCATGTGTGTTCGCACGTCTGCTCACATAGGGTGATAGATCCCTGTCCCCCCAAAGCTCAGTCAGCCAGCGAATGGACGTGTCCATAAATCTCTGGCCGATGCCATCAGTTTGAATCGGGACCGGCTTGCTCGTTCGAACTAACGGCCGGGACACAAAGGGTGCCCGCTGATACTCTGAGCGACGAGGTGCAGCGTGATGACGTCATCACGCTGCACCCCACCACTCATCTGTCAGCCCCTCCTTGATACGTGTGTGGGGGCCTTATGAGTACAAACATATCTCTCCTTCGCTTCCATTACATTGGTGTTGATGCATTGCATAGAAGATTGCATTCTATTGCATTCAAGATAACATTGTTTGTAAAGTTATAAGATGCAAAATTAACAGTGTACTTATTAAGAGGAATTACTTCTTAATATCTAAGAACAGGAAAGTTGCAATATATAAAATTGTGTGGGGGTTTAGATATGCTTACAAAGGCAAACTTATAATTTACAACAAATATACTATATAATTGGAAATGTATGAATAAACAAAGGCAATGTCTGCCTTAAAGTATATTTATGCCCTGGCATTATACACAATTTGCAGATTGTAAGGTACTTGAAATCATAAGAAATAAGGAATTTTAAATATCTTGAAAGATCACAAGTCCAGTATGTGCAAAATCATAAAATATAATGAAAGTAATAATAATAATAGTAGTAATAAAAAAAGGCTTTCTGATTTTTAAAGTGTTCATCTCTTATAATTTGAGTATAACTCAAATCTGTTATATCACTTGCAGGAATCAGACTATGCCCTTTAGACTTAGACTAGTGAAATGCAAATGGAATGAATGCTTTGTTTTGTTATTCATCCCTCTATGCCCATCAAATCTTCCTACAAATATACTCAATGCATTGTATTGAGCAGCATAGGCAATATTCGAATATGCCATATTTTGCGAATAATTCTACTAATATTTAATCCAATATCTGCGGATAAAATATAATCGCAATTATCGCCTCATAATTACCTTCAAATATGGTCACATGTGCTATTTATTTTTGCATTGTGACTATATAGTCGCAATGCATGGCGCATCCCAATGCAGAATATCGCGAATATTCTAAATTGCAAATATCCGCCACCATATTCGCGATATTAGCAAATTCTTGAATTGCTGATATTTGACGAAAATATTTGCAATTCTAATATTCGAGCTCAACACTATCCATGATCAGGTTTTTTTCCCCACTTCACCATCTTCAAAATAAAATGTGTTAGTTACATTTAAAATAGAAACATACTATTATTATACCCCATTACATATGGATAGAAACACCCTGTAAGAAAAGGACTGGGGAAGTATTGAAAGTGGGACTAAATCCTGGAATAAATATTTTATTGATTATACTCCACAGCTTGATTTTTTTTCTTCTTTGCAAAAGTCCAAACATGAATATTATCTATGTTAAATACCACTTTTCTTAATCAAGGTAAAAAATAATGCTATTGAAAAAATGACCACTGAACCTTTTGTGCCATTTTATAGTAACACAAATGTAGTGATGGCCGAACTGTCCCCCTTGCGGGCATGTTCACCCTCCTTCTAGCCGACGAGCAGTACCGGTATTCCACCCACCCTGTTTGGAGCAGCGAGATCCCACCGAAGGAAGAATCTGCTCACTAGAAGACCGAGAACTGACGTCAGTGACTAGTGGCTAGCACAACCAGGAACTATGCGTTCCAGGTACCCGATGTGACATCCGATCCGCCGGTTCGCAGGTGGACATGGCCGAAGTTCGGCCATCACTACACAAATGCAATAAAAAATGTATTCAATATAAAGATACTTTTCTTATATAGATGGACAGCTAATCACCTTATCCAGTTGCCCCAAAATACAATGAAGAGTTCAAAAAAATGTTAGCCTCCCCTCCTATGTGGTGAGTGGGGATTGAAAGATGGTTGCTGATCAGCATCTGTAGAAAGGATTGGTGTGTTGGATATTTGTGATATTGTAAAGATGCTTAAATAAAGATATCCTATCCTGCGGTCAGATGAAAAATTCCATGGCGGCAGCATTCGTGATCAGCTTTAAAGTTAGTAGAACTGTGTCTTCCGTTAATGCGTCACTGTTTGGAGGGTAACAATGAGCCATCTCTATATACTATACTGCAGCAACATTTCATATACTAAAAGCTTTCATTTATTTCCTTTCAGAATTAGCAAAACATGTAAAATATTTGACAAATATTTTTCATTACACAGACCAGCCAATACATTTAAAACCTGCTAGTAAAGTGTTTATGACCTTCAAGGTCTTATAATAATACTTTAAATGGCAGTACTGCACTTTACATACTTTACTGTGCAATCTTTTTCCCTTCATCATACAAGTAACACAGACCTGTCAACCTTTTTTTATGTGGCTTTCCCGGCCAAATCCCGATTTAAAAAATTCAAGGATTTCTCCCGGATTTCTCCCGGATTCCTGAAATTGTGCTGATCTAGCCGGGAGAGGGCATTACTCTCCCTGCTAATGTCCCACCCCACACATTATCAGCACAAGCGTGGTGGTGCCTTTCCCTGCTAGATCACTCTCCCTGCTATCAGCCGAGAAGTCCGCCCAGCGCCAGAAGTGATGTCTCTTCCGGTACATGGAATGCAAAACCAAGATCGGTATACCGGAAGTGATGTCACTTCCTGTATGTCCCCCTTTTTTCCCCCCAAAGTTGACACCTATGCAAGTAGCATAAGAACAAAACTACATGGAATTTTAGTGTGTTGCAATTTATTTCAAAATATTGAGGTCTACACCACCAGTCAGCTACATATCTCCATTTACAGATTGGCATTTTGAGATAAACAATGATTCTTGTATGGTCAGGTCCATGCAGGTCTGTATGTCTGCAAATGAGTGGAATTAAAATGCATTTGAATGGCTGAACTACCCATGTAAGATAATCTGTGATCCACCAGACAGTGTACTCAATGTAAAGTTGCATAAAGGTCTGCAGGCAGGTGATGTATGTAAAAGTATGGTCATAAAGATCTAAGATCCTCTCAATTTAAGGAAGTGCTTTCCTTTTTTAACTTTCCAATAAAAAGTTGTGGTTTTAAGCACAGTTAACACATCTGAATGTTCCCTATAAGATAGCAACCATCTTTAGTTTTTTGAGTCCAGGTACACATTTCTGCTGATGCTGGTACAGACTACTATACCATTACTATACAATTACTATACCATTTCTACTACTGAGTATCGCACAAGATGTACCTGTGCCTGGTTTCCACTGCTGTTTCTAAGAGGCTTGGACCTTTCCTGGGGCTGCTTATCAGATGCCCAGTCAGATTGACCCCCAAGAGCTCAGCTAAGGTGCTGAATTATTGGTCCCCATACCTTACAAAATCACTTTCTTGTACTCAGGACTGGGGATTCAGGTAGGTATATTCTGATTTATAAACTTAACCTTTGCAAGTGGTGGAATTTGGTGGTAGGAGAATTTAAGTACACATTTTTCCAGAGATGGGCTTTTGCATTAGCTCTTAAGTTCACATTGACCAGTCAAAACATCAAAACCACTGCAGCTGTAAGTAACATTGATTTTCGTCTTACCATGGCAACTATGGGTGAGATATTTTAGGGTGTAACAGAATATTCAGTTTGTGAAAGTGATTTGTTGTAAACAGCAAGAAATGAAGTGAAAGGATCAGAGCAGCGGCAACCAAATACAGGCAGAGTGGTATAGCTCTATAACTGGCCCAGGAAATCTCTAAAAACAGCAATTCTGTTGGGATGTTTTTCACATGTGCGACATGGTATTTGCTCATTGATGAGCTTGGGCAGTGCAAGCAAACTTGTTTGGTGGGTTCTCACAGAAAAAGTATAGTAGCATAAAAAAATCAAAGTAATTCTGGTCACAAGAGAAAGGAGTCAGAATACATTATGCATCAAAACTTGTTGTGAACAGTGAGAGTGACCATTATGACCCGAGTAAACCGAGTATCTGATTATATGTGCTGTAGCTTTAGGATCCATGAAAGACCAGCAACATCCAAGATCCATGGAAGACCCACTAAATAAGGAAAAGGGCCTACTGATAATATTGTCTGTTGATTAGATTATAGAAGCACAGATTTGCGTGAAAGAGGATTGTAAAATTCAGTATGGTGCATTGTAAGGTATTTGCAAAAGTGCTATTAAATTTCCTACTCCATTTCCCCCCTGTGAACCATCCTTATCCGCCCTAGCGTTAGGGACGGCACCATCTCGTCCAGCGCTGCTACCATCACTATTGCACTGGACGAGATGGTGCCATCCAGTGAACATCGGGGCTCCGGCAGCACATTCTTACTGTTTTGCGCTGTCCCAGTGTCCCTGATGCGACATGCTGGCTGCTGGCTCACCCCCCCCCCCCCCTCCGAGTGACGTGATGACGTCACATCGGGGAGGCGGTGGGAAATTTGAAAGTAAATAGCACAAAATCAGTTTTCTATGTAGAAAACTGATTTCAATGTGCTTCTATGTACTAAATCTCGCCCAAATAAAGTCTCTGGTGCCCCAGAAGTGCCCATTTGCAGTAACCCTCTCTTCCCTGGTGTGATTTTACCACATCCATCACACCAGGTAAGAAAGGTTTAACTGCAAATGGGCACATCTGGGGCAGAGACTTTATTTGGGCAAGATTTAGTACATAGCAGCATAGCTTTGTGCCCTGATTTTTGTGTTTTCTCATTAATTTTATTTAAAAAAAATTTTATTTTACATACCGTAATTGTTTGTTTCAAACATCATTATATTCAGGATGTCTATTAGACCCTTGTACGGACATATTTTGGGAAGTTACAGGCCTACAACAAATAAAAAATAATTTACTATTGAAGTCTATGGTGCACTTTTGGTACAGAAATCTGGACCTCAGCAGTGCGCTATGGAGGTTAAGGACCGAAGTACTAATGACTACATTTTGAGAACTGATGGCTCTGTGGTCTATGCAAGAACTGGTAATTATATTAATTTTCACTCATGCCCACAGACAAAAATATGCGTTAGCTGTGTCATGTGATAATTATAGAGCAATACTTTTTTTTATAGCAAAAAAGAAAGAAATTTTTGCATGGCAAGCCTCACTTTTTATCTATTTTACAAATCAAGCTTTTTGTCTCTTACACTTTGTTATTCTGATGATGTTCATCTTCAATTACTCTTTTTTGCTACTAATACAGTGAAAAGTAATTATATTTAATTATAATACCAAAACAAACAAATAACCTGATATTTCATCAATTTCTGATTTCCTGTTGGAAGTTTGAACATTTATATGTATTTATTAATTGATTTTACAAATCAAATATATAAAGGATTACATTTACTCTTTACTCGATTTCACTTCTTAACCCCAAGTTTATCACAATAATTTTATAGGAATGGAGGAACAAACTCATGTCATCAATATTTTCATTCTTGCTTGCCAGTTGTAGAAAGCTGTAGTCGCGCTTGAGAAGTGAGTGAGAAATGTATTTCATTAATACTATTTCTGTTGATGGGTTTCATATGTTCCTTTGGCTGTTGCTTTTGGAAAGTGGGCCTTACAGCACTTTTGGAGCATAGTATAATATTGATTGATTTGTACTATTTCTACTAAATTTGCAGATTGCATCACTTTTAAAGCTAAACTGAAGTTTTATGTATATATATATATATATATATATATATATATATATATATATATAGCACTGAAAAATGGTAAGATACAATTAAATATGTGTATTTATAATTCCAGATCTGTGTTGCCTTTTGCACGATCCAAATGTTTATCTATATACGTACTGACTTGGCTAGTCTATTTCTGGCGGTAGGTTATGAACTATCTGTAGACTTACTATGTAGAAATTAATCTAATCTTGCCCTCACGTAAGGTTCTCAGTACGACTTTTCCAGAAAGCAATCATGTATTAGGGTGATTGTGTCCCTACATAGGCAACTCCATTTTTTTCCTCAACAGCCAATTGTTAGGTATTTTCCTAAATCTCGCTGTCAATCAAATGATGGAAATTGGCTAGAGAAATGGCTAGCACTTCTCTTTTCAGCAGCAGGGCTTCAGGGTTGACTTTGTTTACACAAGCTTCTACATTCTTCTTTACATTAGGATTTTCTTTAAAACCCATACTGGTAGACATGCTGGCTTGTCTTCCTCCTTAATAGGCTGTAGATGATATTAGAAAATGTCTGTCTGTTGTGGGGTGTTAGATTGTGAGCTTCCCAGAATGACTATGACTATCAATTTAGTAAAGAACAGTCTGATATGTCAAAACTACATAATTACGCAGAGAGGTGTAGGGTAACATGCAAGTGCTAATGTATGGAGTATTTTTTGCCTGCAATTCCAAAAACAAAAAACATAAGAAATATCTGAATTAGAAGAGTTGCACCTAAATGATACACAAGCTGGAAAACTACAATGTGTAAAAGGTCTTTTAAAGTATAGGTAACAAATGTGCCTACCGTTTCAGTATCAGCTTTCTATAACAGAATACGTAATTTGACCTTGGATGTGATTTAATAAAAACCAGTAACACTGTTACAGTAAATAATTGCTAAAGCTATGTAAATTTCCGTAACTCGAAATACAAAAACAAATACGTTCACCTTATAAAAAATATTCCAGCATGCTTCAGTCTAAATTTACAGGTGATATGTGGTTAAATACTTTCAGTGAACCATTCTGAATTTGGCAATGCTAATGCAGGCAGTTATATGTCTAAAGTATGTAGCATATTTTTAAGCAGAATCTTATGGCCAAGAACAGACTAAACCTCCTACAATTTATTAGTCTAATGGTCTAATGCTATTTTTTTTATAAAGGGTTACCTTTGGGCAGTGGTTCCCAAACTGGGAGGCGGTGGGGGGGGGGGGCGCAAAGGTATTCCAGAGGGGCGCAGGCCCTCATTCTTAACCTATTTTTAATAGGTTAATGTTACTAAACAGAAAAGGGGGGCCCTATGCTGACCATCTCTTCAGTTTTGCAGTGATAAATGGGTTATTTATGGCATTATGTACCATAGAAAGATGTTTACTTGGTCAATATGCTTGGCTGTGCATTTGCATGGCACTGGGAAGTCTTAAAGTGTACCTGAACCCACAATTATTATTTACATTATGTAGTCATGTGTATGTTCTTTTCTAAAGCAGGACTAAACACATTAGTTTTATTTGTTTCTTACCAGTCACATTCATTAGATTTACCTACTTTATGCTTACCATTCTGCATGGCTTAATAAAGCAGGAGTTGACCCTTTGCACTTCTCCACCCCCTGTCAATCACTCCCCAAGCATCAACAAAAGGTCAGAGAAGGAAGCTGCAGCCAGGATCACTTCACATGGGGGACGTAGGTGAGCTTTCTGCTTTGATTGACAGTAAGCATCCAAGAAGAAGGAAATGGCAATGACTTCAGATATCGAGCATTTTTTGTGTGGCTCTTTGTGTCTGTGGATATTTTAGTAATGTAATACTGTATGGAAATGTATGTATGGCAGTTTGGAAGTAATATCATTTATTGGCCAACTGCAAGAAAAGTTATCAATAATTATAGAAGGGATCTGAGACATCCCGAAAGCTTCTTTAATGACCTCAGTAAGACCTTAGATAATAAATATCACTGAAACTCATAACTTTCTGTAACAATTCTGCATAAAATGTAGCTGGACTTCTACAGAACAGTGAAGACTACAAATTGAAAGGTTTTATGAGAGCAAAAAATTAAATGAACAGTTCTTATTTCCACTAATTAACCTACAAATAATAAACAAAAAACCTAAATGCACAAAAATTGGTGGGTTACAGTTAGCTGTTAATGGGGGAAACAGTTCACTAAAACAGGAATTTGTATATTATTCCTCACACCTACAAGTTCCAGAAAGTATGCACAGATCATCTGGGATGGGTGCTCCCAACAGACTCTCTCTTTCTCTCTTTCTCTATTTTTATAAATTGATTTATTGAAATTCAACCTGCATTTACTTCCTTTTTTATCCTTTAAGTCATTTGTACATTATGTGTGACATGAACATAGATTCCATTATTTTATCAGAAAATCTACTTTTTTATACCCTTAAAACTTTTATATCTAATTTTATATACCCTAGTTTAAAAAAATTGCCATTCAAAACTAAGGACCTACTGATGACAAATAAGATAAATTATTTGGGATGGTTGCTTCAGCTTGAATAAATAGATGGCTAAGACACTAATAAGAAGTATCCAGATGCTGAAGTGCTGAACACTCCCATTAAATAGCATCACATGGAGGATTAAATGAATATATATATAAATCTACTCTTGTACTTACTTCCAAATCTAATAAAGCTCTGCTCCTATTTATCAATAAACTGACCTTGTATAAGAAATTCCTCTGACTGCCAAGCTGGAAAACTTACAGAGACTATTTTCATTATTTATCCAGACTAGTTATTGAAATTTTCACACACACACACACACACACACACACATATTACTTATAGATATGTTAGGCCTCGTACATAGATGTTGCTGTCAAATGTCTTTTGTGGCATGCAGTGCTATTGATTTCATGAGATAAGATAAGATATGTAATCTACGAATTCCTTTATTTCAAATTAGACATTATTATTTGTAACCTTCTAACCCCTTCTGTTTTTATTATTAGTATTGAAACACAGTCATAGTGTTTAAAACGCTGTACAACGAAGAATACAAGGTAAAGATGTTCTATAAATGCTTGAATATACACACAACCTGAACCTGAACAGAATTATTAGTTACTACACATATAATCTACATCTTCTAATTAATTAAAGAAATTATTAAGAATATATTTATTTTGAAATGGATACACTCAAATGACAAAATACCTGATATGTATGTCTGTATGAAAAGCTTATTTGTAAATAATATTTAAGTTTACAAAGTAGCAAGGTCCATGGACTAATATGATTCATCTGTACATCCTTTTATATATTTACCTGGCCCTAGTAATAATATATCTATTTTTTTCTGTCCAAAATATACACATATATGGTGTATGATACAGATTTTTGAATAGGCCTTTAGATAACCATTCATTTACTGGCGATTAGAACTTGTCACCTTTACTAATTGAGGTAACTGCCCTTGCGGTTTTGCACTAAATGTTATTTTAATTTTATTGATTAAGAAGCCTTTTCTTAATAACAATAAAAAAAAACGTCAAAACTGGTAATATGTGTTCACTCCAGGCATCACGTTTTAAATAGGAGAAAAAAAATCTGTGGATATATATATATAGAGAGAGAGAGAGAGAGAGAGAGTTAAGCTGGCCATACACAGTCAGATATCCTTTAGATCTACCAATAACTATGTAGTATAGGGTCCTCTGTGATTGAACACAGGTACACTTTAGAAAGTGCCTCATATTACATGGTTTGGGTAAAACAAAAGATCTAAAGACAATCTGACAGAGAAATATAAAGGTGTATCGGGACCCTTCGCTATATAGGTCATAGTTCTGAATCAATTTTGTTAAAATAGCGAATTCCTTTGGCCTTTGCTAACCTGTAAGCAACAAAAATTTTGCAATCTTTACAAATCTATATTTAAATCATGCAAAAAAAAAGAATCTTGTAAATAAATAACTTTTTTTTATTTGCATATACACATAAAAAAACACAATATCATTTTTATATTGAAACTTAGTGGCATCTTGGTCAGTGCTAGTGAGGGGGATGAAATCTGTTCAGGGTTCAATACTTCTATTTATCATTGTTCATACTTTACACTCATCTCCTAACCTGGGCTACACTTTGCCCATCACCCTGTTGGGATCATTTGGAGTGAAAGACTAATACAACTGACTCTGCATGGCACCTTCATTCAGTTTTGAATGTCTGCTTCCCTATAACCTGGGTATATGTGATATATGGCAGCTGTGACCTTGAAAGAGGAATGTATGAAATGCCCCAACTCACCTCCTGTTTGTTCTGATTTCTTTGGAGATTAAGAAACAAAAAATGGAACAATAAAAGAACTTCAGTGTCAGTATATGTCTTTCCTATTTACATAGCACTGTATTTCATTGTATGCTTTTTCTGTGATATTGTATAACATGGATGGGAGGTGTGCAACAAGTGTATACCTGCAGCTGCTAGAAGATGAGCAGAGGAATTGACTGTAGAAGGGTAAATGATTGAATATGTTCAGTATTAGTGGTGTTAGGTGTTGGCATGTGTTAGTTGGGTGGTCAGTAACACACACCTTGTAATAATCCAGCAGGCTCTGGAAGACGACCAAAGTTCTCTGATTTCACAGCCTTGTTAGGGACTGTGTGACAGCGAGGGGGTAATTGATACATAACTCTTCAGAAGAGAGGAGACCCAGTTCTGCCATTATCAGTGTGACACTTCTTGTCTCGTGCAGCTGCCCCCGCTAATACTCGCAGCAATCAGCACACACCAAAGGATATCTGTTTCTCCAGCGTGTCCTCTGCCTCCATCCTCCTAACCCTAATGTTCACATCACCTCATTTACATAGTTTTATCCAATTTAACTCGCCGCTTTAATCTGCTGTGTCCGTTGGGAGCAGTATTTACCCTGCTCGCTCCATTAAATCACAGCTAGAACTGTGTGCCCCTGGGAGGGTTTAGCAGCATTTCATCCCTTTCTGCTGGGAACATGCTTACCCCGGGTATCAGAGAGAAAGAGCTGTGTCATGTGTGCCAGCTCCGCTCCCTGCAGGGGGCATGATGTGCCCAGTGTGCCCTCCGCAGCCTCTTACCTGCCTACAGGCTTTTGCAGAGAAAAAAACAAACACATACTAATCAATCTTTTATAGCAAGTTTCAATGTAAGGATTATCTTTTAATTATGTGCAAAAAAATCAAGTTTATCTGCCTTACCTATAGATCAGTTCTGGGTGCAGTTTATTAAAGAGTTGGAATACCTAAGAGATGTTAGGCATTCTAGAACTATTTAGTAATTCTGATGAAAGGACAATTGTAACATTCAAAGGGCAGTAATCTATAATATACGATTTAAAGTAATCTGATTGGTAGATCTCTGTATATTGATATATGAAATACTTGTACAGAAAGTTTAATCTACATGTTTATCTTATGTAAGATAAGATATACTTATCTTATATTTATTTATTCAATTATGTTTTTTTGTCCTATTATATATATATATATAAAAGCCAAAATAATATGTTTTATATATTCTTGGCTTACTTGTTTTTAAATTAGAAGAGCTGATATTAGTAACCGTGTGTGTGTGTGTGTGTGTGTGTGTGTGTGTGTGTGTGTGTGTGTGTGTGTGTGTGTGTGTGTGTGTGTGTGTGTGTGTGTGTGTGTGTGTGTGTGTGTGTGTGTGTGTGTTATTATTGCTGAGTGCATTTAATACTGCATTATATATTTTTGGCTTACTGGTCTTTAAATTAGAAGAGCTATTATTTGTTATTAATAATAATAATAGTGTGTGTGTGTGTGTGTATATATATATTTATACTCACACATAATATTTTTTTACCAGTAAGCCAAAATAATATTTTTATATTTTCTTACTTGTTTTTAAATAAGAAGAGCTGATATTAGTTACCCTAATCACAACTCCCTCATTTCAATGGCATTCAGTGCATTGAGGTGACACGTCTTGTCCTATGACAGCCCAGTGACAGTCACTATTGTGACACCACAAAACTAAATCAGATTTCACCCAGACAAACGTTAGATAAGGAAGCATGATCAATACAAGGTTATCCTCTTTTAATGACTGTACCCCGATCTCTTAGTGTAATAAATATTGCTATCCTGAAATTCACTTGTTGAATAGAGCTTTCGGTGATTGTAAATGGGTTTGACTCAGTGATGACCCCGGGGTCAGGACTTGTGTTCTTTAATCCAGCCCTCTGAAAACACAAAACACTCAGCCCCATGGCCGCTCCTATTCATCTAAATCTCTGCTGACACATAACATATACACTGGCCTGCACAGCTTCCATAAGTTCTCCTCCAGACACAGGAGACTTCCACCATCACTACAAGGAAGCACATGACAGCAAGATGTTCTATATGTCCCTACAGCAACACCAGCACATTCGATTCTACACACACATGGCTCTTGAAGATCTAAAGCTAATAATGGCATAATAAATAATGACAATGATACTTATAATGATGATAATAATAATAATAATAATAATAATAATAATAATAATAATAATAATAATAATAATATAATATAATATTATTACAAATAATTACTCTGACTATATGTCCTGTGCATATATACATTCATCAACAACAGTTCTGGCAGAATTCCTTCTCTTAAATTGTTTAAGTTTCCTTCTGATACACATCTATCTATGTAAAGTGTTACTGCAAATTGAATAACTACAGTCATACGGTGTTAAATGTCTGTTTCTCGCAGAATTACCGCTTTCCTCTATAACTCAATGCGATCCACACTTACTGAGATGATCTGAGATACGTCTATCAAGTATCAATCCATCTTCTGGCTGTAGATCTGACTGTCAGCACCATTAACACAAGCTACAATTTCCCCACCATAGTAAACAGCAGATAGACATAGATCTATCAGACTGATAATCTAAATTTCTCTGTGTAATAAATTTGATCCAACATTTCTATCTGATATGTTTATAGTATTTCCTGTATACTAAAAATTGCGGCCTGGGTCTAGTATAGTATGAACAACACTTGGTGTACCAAAGGAGTTGGGAATCTTCACTTTTTGTAGCTGTTCTCACTCTGAATGTCAAGTACAGATACAGAAATAGTTTGATTCAGAGATTTTAATCTTCTTTCAATGAATGGGGGTGAAGATACATTAGATAAGGACGCATGATACCAGGTATTCTCTTTTAATGACTGTACCCCGATATATTAGTGTAATAAATATTGCTATCCTGAAATTCTCAGCTCTTTTCCTTTTGCACGAAACTGCACGAAAATACCACACAATAAAACTTTCACATGAAGGCATTAAGGTTTTAAACATGAACCATTTCCCTAGGAAAATATAGGAAGCAGCACTGACTTGTGATGGAGTTCTATTTTAGGGGTTTGTCGGAATTTTATTCTATTTTTATCCTCACCCTTGTATTATAGTTCAGCCTTCAATAACAAATTCTAAATGTATGTATAACTTATATTTAGACTTGCAGATTGCCGGGCTACAGGAATAATCCCCGCTAACTCTAAATGCTATAAAGGTTCAGGTTGAGCAGAACTTAATTATGACATCATTAAATTAATAGAGGCCTTAATGAAACAGTTGCAATGGATTTAACGAAGCACGTAAAAAGGCAACATGACACAAAAGGATTACTCATTAGAGAAGTCATTACAATGGTTCAGCACAGATCTTAGCTGTTTGCTGGGGAATGCGGTATTTGTTACTTAGTGATCTGTAAGAGAGAAAATTGATAATCAGCTATGTGGAACTAGACAAAACTTCAGGCGGAAATGTACCCAGATAATATTCATGTACCCTGAATTCACTCCAGACTATTCTCTCCATTCTGCAGACTGTAAAGAAGTGAGATTCATCATATTTAGTAAATGAGAATCAATTCTAAAGAGGAGGTTAAACCTATTACAGGATCATTTAGGGGGTTACAGGCAGGATAAATCAAAGTGATAGAAACATAATCCCTAATCTGATTAAATCTGATCACATCCATTAAACACCAGTGAAAGTTGTTCTGTACATCGCGCAACACCCAATACATTTTCTTAAGGTCCAACCAATTCAACTTTTTTTTTAATACTTAATTTTTTCTTTAAATGAAATACATGTGTCGATTTAAATTATTTTCCGATTTCACATTCCCATTTAAAAAAAAAAAATTTAACCCAATAGAATTCTGAAATAAAAACATTTCTATTTTCTTTTTCAATTGAAAATTTATTTCGCTTAAAATTCAACTCATCCTTTTTGATGAATCTGTTCTTTAAAGCAGAGAGGACGTTTAATAAACTATATACACAATAGGAATCCGCAATGTCTAGAATGCAAATAAAAATCGCCAGGAATGTACATGGAATAATAAAACAGAAAGAAACAAATACAGAAACGCTTACAAAAATAAAAACAAAATATATTCTAGCTTCGGATTATTCTTTTTTTCTTGTTCATAAATAAACAACAAACATGTACAGAAGTTGGTGTGTCAGTTCGATAGGGATCGGGAAGGGAAGTTCTTTTTAAAAGTTGAAAAAAACAAAATGAAAAGGAACAAATGTCAGACAATTGTGGAAGTAAATAAAGTCTCTAGCCGCTCCTATACAACTCATAAATACTGTACACACGGCCCGATTTACAGCCACATTCGATTTGGCAAGAGCATTGGCTCAACTCCTAAAAAGATTCAACAATAATTATTACCTTCACTTTCCAGTTTCTTTTTTTTTTTGTTTGTTTGATATATTTTTTTTTATACAAGAACATCAAAACATTTCTGTACAAAAGAAATGAAGTGAGAGTTTTAGGGGTGCAGTTTGTCTTTAGTCTCTAACAGTTTCTGTCCCGGAGGCTCTTTAGATATGTGTGAGTGGCACCGTGCCATTGACCCCTGTGCCCGCACCCTGGTAGTGTTGGGGTAAGCTGTGCAGTCTGCTGGTTGCTGCCGCTGCTGCTGCTGCAGCTGCCGCCGCGGCAGCCGCTGGGTCTCCGGCTTCCCCCCCACTAGGTAAGTACATACTAATCATCTCCCGCAGATCCCCAGGGCATGGCGGCCGGCCGTGGGAACTTCCTCCGGTCACTGGTGGGCTCACGCTGGGCTCTGACTTGACAAGAGAACCGAGAGCCCCTAGAGCCCCTGACGATGCTGCGGCGGCGGCGGCAGCCGCTGCAGCTGCAGCTACAGCCGCCGAGGATGGGGAGCCCTGGTGCTGCTGCTGGCCCGAGGAGTAGCCCAGGGCACCATAACTGGAGGGGGACGCACTCATGTAGCTCTGTGCCCCGGGCAGGGGGCTGTACTGGAGGGCACTCATGTCATAGCGGTGCATGGACTGTGGGGGAGGATGTGACGGATGTGGAGGGGGATTATGGTGAGGATGATGATGGGGGTGATGGTGAGGATGATGGGGGTGATGGTGAGGATGGTGCCCACCGCTGCCAGGGTGTTGCTGTTGTTGCTGACTATAGGCGAGCTGAGCCTCCTGCATCATAGCTGCCGCTGCCGCTGCTGCCACCGAGCCCGGGTATGCCCCGTTTGCCCAGCCGTTCATGTGAGCGTATCCTCCTGCCCCAGCTGATGCCCCTGAGCCTGGGCTCTCCAGGCGCTGTACCACCACACCCCCGGCTCCACCGGGTCCTGAACCTCCACCGCCTCCGGGACTCAGACCGACCCCCATGTGTCCTCCCCCGGCAGCATGCAGCAAGCCCCCGGCCAGGGAGTACTTGTCCTTCTTCAGCAGAGTCTTGGTCTTCCTCCGGGGCCGGTACTTGTAATCCGGGTGTTCCTTCATGTGCAGGGCTCGCAGCCTCTTGGCCTCATCAATGAATGGCCTCTTCTCAGCCTCGGACATGACTTTCCACTCAGCCCCCAGCCGCTTACTGATCTCCGAATTATGCATCTTGGGGTTCTCCTGGGCCATCTTCCTCCTCTGCCCCCTGGACCACACCATGAAAGCGTTCATGGGCCTCTTCACCCGGTCCTGGCTGCCCTTGTTACCCCCTCCTCCCCCGGCTTGCCCCGTGTTAGTGGGGGGCTGTACCCCGGGGGAGTGTAAGTCCGTCTCCATCATCATACTGTACATTCACACAGCTGTTTGGGGGGGCTCTCTATACACCGGGACACCGACCGCTCCTGGCTCCTATACTCCACACACAACTGGAAAAACTTGGGAACACCAGAGCATCAGGTATGGGCGGGGGAGGGGGTTACAGCTGATAAACTTGCTGAGGATGATGATGGGCACAACAGGTGTCACCGGTCCTTGTTCACTCTCCGCTCCGTCCTGTGGCGTGATTACTGGGATCGGAAGCTGCTCTGAGTCAGGTGGAAGTTGGTGACCCCGGAGTCACTGGCAAAGTACAAGGATGAAAGTCATCACACCGGAGCAGGAAAGTCCCGACAGGCAACGACTTGCTGGAAGTGCAGCTACTTAGGACGACGATGAGTGTTTTCCATCAGACACTCGGAGCCAGGCAAACAGCAGCCATACGGCGCACGCCGGCTGGGATTAAATGATTTCACCGCGGCCAATAGGAGGCCAGCGGCCGGCGGGGAGGGGAGGGCAGAGCGCGCAGGAGGGAGGGGAGCTGGGGAAAGGGGTGTGCGCGCGCCTGCCTCTGTCACACTGCTGATTAGCATGGCACGCTGTCCTATGACGTCATGAGGAGAGGGTCAGGCTATATGCCTGCTTATTATTTACTTGTATAGGTCAGGAGAGTGACAACATGTCACAGGTATCAATACTGTTGTCAGAAGAATGGAGTGGGGTGTATAAACTTATACAACTAGATCAGCAGCCATTTATACAATCTGATCATTAAGTTTCTAATTTATCCCCAGCCCTTTGTTGGTCTGTAATAGGCTCTGCCCTGAGCATCCCCCCATATG
>CM070033.1:69242260-69277260 GCA_036250615.1 Ptychadena robeensis | reverse complement strand
CAATTTCAATAAATCATTGCTGGGCTTATCTTACAGCATCTTTATTATTAGGTACCGGGCTCACTATATTGTAATACAAATCTCGGGCTTACCTTACAGACCCATCCCGTACATCTATCAGTGAACACTGGGATCACAGTACAATAATATAAACCATTATCACAATCACAATCTAATAGTTAATTAACAATAAATTAATTTAGTACAATTGTACTTTCCTTTAACCAAAAACAATATTAAATGATTTATATTTTATATAAACCATCACTATCCATCATTTCAAATATTTAGGAAAAATAAAGAGAAATAACACCCATTTGTCTCAACGAAATTACTTTTGCGACTAGTTTATTTAACTTAACTAGTCGCAAAACGATTTCTTTAGCACGAACTACATTGAAATTCTGTGATTGCTTTTTTTTTTTTATATCAATCAATTCTGCCTATTAATCCCAACCCTTACTTCATGGTGAATTCAGGTGTATTTCTTGTAGCTGGGCTCTTATTCAGCATAGGAATAGAATAAATCACTGTTACCACATTCGTATAAATAATTGCAGGAAAAATAAGCGCAAATGAAGTAAATGAAAAGAAAAATGTATTGGCCAGGAGATTGCTATATATTAAAGTAAATGCATATTAATGGAGTACATTCCCCAACAAATCTGGATATGAAGGTGCTGCTTGAAGGCTGTTTCCTGGATGAAGATTACTTAAAATGTCACAAGTGGAACACAATGCGGCAGAAAATCGTATTCATCAAAATCAAATATTCTTCGATGGAATATTTTTCATGACAACAATACATTAGGGGTAGATAGGAGAAGAAGGAGAAAGCGGGTCTGTATTCTCGGTTAGAAATTAGATTAATGGCTCTCTATGCTAGTTGTATCCCCTCAGCACAATTCAAGTATAGGCTGTAGTGTTTTTGTAATAGACTGGGTGGGGGGATTTTGTTTTGTATAACTTAAGTGTAGTATTTAATGTCTTAACAAAAGATGATAAATGATGTGAGATAGGTGCCACTCAGACATATGTAACTGTAAATATTTCCTTTCAGATGTTCCCTTGTTAGTCATTAGACGCAAACGGAAAAGTGATTATTCTGCCTGGTACACAAGTCACAAGGAATTGTACAAAACACACAAAGTACACACTTTGAGCTGCTCTCCTTCTAGGCCGGCCCTGCTATTACAAATTAGATTAGCTACACAGACTTCAAACAGGACAAACATGACACGGGGTTCACGGGAGAGTGAAGGGATCATCCCACTCCAATCTCTCTTTTCATCCAGGCATCTCACATAAATTACATCTAGTCCTTTAATACACTTTACAATGAGATTAAAACATCACTTTGACACGATTTCAAAACCATTCGTCTCCAGTCATTCCCCCCATTACATCACTAAATGGCGCTCGTGTATACACACATCTATATCTGTCTATACGTGTATAGGCTCCTCCATCGATAGCACATATTAGATTGTCTGGATTTAAATCCGTCTTCGTTTTACAAACATGTGTATTTTATTCTATGCTCTAAATTCCTGTTATAAATAACATGACGTGTAATCCGACCTGTTATAAATAATAGTAAGTGTAATCCAATATCATTAAAGTAATCCAATGATGCTGACTAATTAAACAACTGATTTAGTTTGTCCCAACATCCCAACACTGCTCATTTTGTATATACAATTTATTGCATTATATATATATATATATATATATATACACACATAAATTGTATTTTAGGAAGGGCTGGGCTCCTGTCCTTATGCCCCCCCCCCCCTTGTCTGCTGCAGCAAATTGCTGGTGTCATTTTAATCCTGTACTGGGAGCAATCTTGTGGTTATTTTCATCTCCCATTAGCCAGGTGCGATGTAGTTTTTAACTACAAGGAATCCTCCTAATCTCCCCGAAATACCTCCCTTTTCTCCTGGTACTTGTATAATAAAACATCAGCGATATGGTAAAGCCAGACCCGCCGGGAATTTAACAATGATCAGCAGTTATAGAGCAGCAGCCGGGATATTCCTATAAAATATTAGATGATACTGCAAACTACATGAGTTAAACTATCCATCACCAACAACACCCCGATATTTACGCAGAGATAGCCCAAGTATATTACACATTATAAAGTATTTTATACAATCACATCCGTTCTTCCACAAATGAGTCCTATCAAAGCTGTTCCCATACCATCTATCTCGCACTATCTATAACGACCAAGCTTTACAGCCACTTAAGCCCGGTGTGAATGGGCAAAATGAGAGAGGATTTCATGGGTTAATTGACCTGAGCCGGTATCACATTTAAACACCTGTTTTCTAAGCATTTTTCCAAAGATCGCCAAACTATAATCAATTCTATAATCAATACCCGAGCTCTACACTGCTTTTTGATACTCAGTAAATACACTGGTCACCTGTCCTATGTCTCAGTATATATATATATATATACATACACACACACACACACACACATATATATATTATCACAGCAAGACAGTGCAAACAAACCCCCTGTAAATGATACATGTAAAACTGGTGTGATCCTCACATCTGATCATTAAGAGTGTCTTTATGTGTAGTTATTGATTGATTGAAGGGCTCGTCATTTTCCTTAATTAGACATAACGAGAATGCAATTTCCCATCAAGGGGATACACCAGGAGGATCTTCACGACTGCTACATAAACACCTTATGATACGATCACCGATTATAATAACGGGTCCCATGTCACAAGGAGTCTAAGTATAAATCGGGTCTTTCTTATTAAATAAGGCATAAGGGATCGAAGTGCTATAGATTACAAGACTGGAGCATATCAGATATGGGTCCATGTTAAATTGTTAAATAGCAGCTCTAACGAACTATAGACATGATTCAATATGGGTTCAGGATGGGAAAAGTTCTTGCTGTAGAGAAGGAAAACGAACATCTGAGGACTAGACCCAGCATGCTTAGGCTGCCATGCATTCCCCAAATCCAGGGATATAAGGGTCTGCTGGAGTTTATTGACACCTCCCCCCATACCCCCCTCTATTGAGCCTCCAAAAGCATCACTTCACCCCACAACTCCCCCTTTACCCCAATCTGCACATACACAACGCCACAATAAAGAATCCTAGGCATGCACATCCCAAATAAGAACAACAGCACAACCATCAGTTACAGGTATAAAATCATCAGAAATACAAAACGATAAAAATACAATAAGTTATATAGACTTACAGCACACCTCCTCCAGACTTAACATCCCCATAGTCGGCTGGCCGGTCCTATATCATACCAGAACACACACACACATATATGTATATATAGATATATATTTCTATATGTACATGTATATATATATATATATATATATATGTGTGTCATGTCTGATACAGTGCTCTCCTACACCAGGCAACCAGCCACAGGCAAAGCTCCCCAAGCGGAGTGCCCGGCTACACACATACACTGCAAGGCAGGGAGACAAGAAAATGAAATTTATTATTGATAGTAAAGACTTTGAAGACAATTTCAAGTTATTGTTTCTCTCTCTGGAAAAAGGAGGCCTTTTTTTCCCTAACATAATGAAACGTCTTTTGTGTGGCGGCGAACAATACCAAACAAGTAGTCTAATAAATAGCCACTTTTTTGTTCAGGCTCGATAGTGAATAGAATTGAGCAGTTGGTTTGAGAGCAGCTGGGACGCTGTAAGCTGGGAGGTGGAGCTCAGTCCCCCCTCTCCATGGCTCTCATCTCCTTTCTGTAGCTGGATGGATCTCCCTCCTTCCCTCTTCTCTGCTCCTCATTCTCTGGGCTGCCTTCATAGAAAGCATGTCTCTGCTTCCCTCCATCTCTGATTATTTCATTGTTTCTGCAGTCCTAATCACCCCAGTTCTCTATGCTTGTGTGGGGGTAACATTCTTTGTACACCCCTCCCCATAGTCTACTGCTCACTTACACAGTACAGCAGTCCGTGTGTCCGGAGGAAGAGTATTATTATCCGTGTGATCGTGGTAGAAGTATCAGATGTGTTCAGGAAAGTAAAGTGTATGGAGGATCTAGTGACAATGACCTAGAAAAGGACTGACTTTTATCATTCATTTCATTGTTACACCAAGATATGTATAAGGATTAATCAGGTTGTATTCAGCATTTAAATAGAATAAGAAATTCGTACCTAATATCTCTTCTTTGTTTTTTTTGCCAGGCTATATATATATAATGCACGAAAGGGTTAATCAGGTTGTATCCAGCATTTATGTAGCATAAGGAATTCGCACCTAACCTATGTCTATATATATATATATGTATATATATATATATATATAGCCTGGCAAGTGACAATTCTAGATGGTGCTTGCTTAGATCACAAGAATACCATGAAAACACACAGGATTCATTACAAGAACACAGCAAGTGGTGCAAGAAAGGGTTAATTAGGTTAATCAGGGGTTGTATTCAGCATTTATGTAGAATAAGAAATTCGTACATAATCTCTCCTTCTACCTATATATATATATATATATATATATATATATATATATATATATATATATATATATATATATATATATATATATATATATATATATATATCTATATATATATATCACAAGGCAAATATCACAAAAACACACATGGTCAAGATCACAGCAAGAGATGCACGAAAGGGTTAATCAGGTTGTATCCAGCATTTATGTAGAATAAAGAATTCGCACCTAACCTCTCTCTTTATCTTTATATGTATATATATATATATATACAATTCTACATGGGGCTTGCTTAGATCACAAGAATACCATGAGAACCCACAGGATTCATTACAAGATCACAGCAAGAGGTGCAAGAAATATATAAATATATATATATATAGCCTGGCAAGTGACAATTCTAGATGGTGCTTGCTTAGATCACATGGCGAATATCACGAGAACACACATGATTCATTACAAGATCATGCACAAAAGGGTTAATCAGGTTGTATCCAGGATTTTTGTAGACTAAGGAATTGGTATCTAACCTCTCTCTATGTATACCGATACATACAACCTATCATGTACTTGTTCTAGATGGTGCTAACTTAGACCACAAGGCTTTGGAAATGAATATTATCAGATGACACAGTGGTCACAGGCCACACAGGAGTTGTTATAAAGTGCAGATCCTGGCATGTATTTGGTCCCCGGGAGCGCCTGAAAAAACATTGACATTACACGGTTCCTATATATTGAGCGCTAGGGTTATATAAGGTCACACACACCTTATTGTGTGGACTGTATATAAGTACATTTTAAAAAGGAAGAAACACAAAGAAAATAAAACTGTGACATTAAAATGGGGAATAAAATGTGACATTAAGGGCAATGATCTGGTTACATAGAGCTGTGATGCAGATGCACGGTTATTGCTATGACTGTCCACTATTGCTTTTTTCCCCATTTTAGGGAAGGGTGTGTTGTGATCAGGAAGGTTGGGAAGGTGCTTGATGGAGAAAGGCTGGAGGTCTGGGTAGTGGAGGGGGTAGTCTGTGCTTTGTGAGCTGAAGAGCTGTCAATCATCTGTCTCGTGTAATAGTCGGTGCGGGCTGAGTGCTCTGGATGACAGTCCCCCATACACGTACACGTGCAGACACCCCAGTCTGACCTCTCACAGTACAGTCTGATCAGTGGGATTTGGGGGGTCTATAAGGTCCCCCCATGAATACAGAAGAAGACAGATCTGCGAGGCGGATTTTAGTCTCATATTACAGTGATTTCAGGGAAATGCACAGATCTGGGCTGCTAGAAATAGTTCAATATTCCACATGGCAGGGATGGAGGAATGCTTTCTTCTTCCCCATCTTATACACAGGATGGATCTACACACCTTTATTCGTAAAATTAGGTGTATATATTCCATAAACACACAGCTCAGGAGAACCTGCAGATAAGTAACTAAGTAATCTGACAACATACATCGGGGCTGGCAGCAATATGTATGATAGCGAACGATAAAGAATACATTTTATATCATTATAATCACAGCTCGGGCTCATAGCTGCTGAAAGATTTCCCATGCACTTTAACAACCTGCTGTCTATCTGTTATACCTGTAATATCACTTTCTGAGTAGTGATGAGGGGCATAGGCAATATTAAAATTCTGATATTTCTCCTATAATTCTACTTATATTCGATATTCACAATTCAAGTGTATGGTCATGCGATTACCTTCCAAATGTATGGTCATATGTGGTATTTAATCTCGCATTGCGAATATAAAATCGCAATGCATGGCCATAAGCTTCCCAATGCATAATATTGCAAATATTCAACATTGCGAATATCCACCGCAAAATTGGTGAATTCTCAAATAGGGATATTCGCAATTCGAATATTCAAGCTCAACACTATATTCTGAGCTCATGATGGCCATTGGAAGATCATGTGCTGTGGATACTATATGGAAAGCCTGATGTACTAAATGATGTAAATGCTATCTTCCTGAGAAGAATGCGATCCGACACCTGTGATTTTAGCAGGTTTACATGGTGAGACGGATATATATATAAATATATGTATATGCAGTATAAATATTAGGTATGCATTGTATACACAGTACATGTCTAGATTTCCCTTTATATTCCAGGAAAATAAACAACTGCCAACATTTGCAATTCTGAACTGACTCTTGTGTCCATATTTTCAATGCAAAGGTTGGTACTAAAATATGTCTTGCATATTGTCTGTGTCCCCTGTAATCTGGGTATATTGCTTGCTAAGGAATTTTTTCTGTCTATTGTGATCATAGACATAAAATATGTTTATTGACATTGAACACAATAGTGGCAGCATTTTATAAATATGTCCTAGGTGATGTTAGCTTAGAGTCATTGGAAGTAAATGGAAACTTTTATTGAATGGAAACATTATAACTCCACAATGTTAATGCAACATTCATTATCTTATTTTAACTGCTTTTTGGAGATGATTGCAATGGTAGAAGTATTTTCTAAATAGACATTGACAGATGTATTACCGGAATATAGTCAACACTTCCTAATGCTATGGCAATATAACCAGCTGGGTTACCCTTGTCATGTTATATAGCTCTTTCCCATTGTTTGCACTTAATATTTCTATATCTTTTCTTTATAAAACAGCAATGTTCCTGTTCCAATACATATTTTAGGCCTGAAGATTACTTACAGCTCTCAAAATGCTCAGGGACTTTCTAAAAGTCTTCTAATTATATATTTTTAGAAATTCATAGTATACTAGATGTATATTGCACAAAATATTGGGTTTTCTTTAAAACAAAAAACCCAAGCCAAATTTTTGAGTGTAAATACTGTCATTACAATTTCCATTATTTGTGTTGAGTAAAAAGAAAGATAACTGATGGTCCCAAAACACTTTTACTGGCTTTTGTACACATAGACAAACATATATGTTGAAATATACATGCACATGAGTCAGGAGATATTTTTATTTTTACAGTATTGAATTTTTTTCCTTTTTGCACCTTAAACATATTTCTACCACAAAATGTCCAACAAGCCCCAAATATGATATTACAGCGCAGGTGACAGGTTCCATTACAAAATACATTAGGGGTCTTGTTTAGGGTTTACCCCTGCTAGAGCAATATTCGACAGCTCTTTATTTGTGTTTGGCCTTTTTAAGTAAATGTATTAGCATTACAAGGCGGAATAGAATAGTACAGAAAATAGGACCATCCATGTAATATGAGGACCTTTCTAAAGCTTCCAATCACTATGTATTCTATCAGAGAGGACCTGGCACTACATTTGATATAGAATGATCTAAAGGTGTATGGGGGGCTTTACAGTGTAGACATAATTGAATACCTCTACAGCTTCCCAGATACATCACAATAGAGAAAAGGTACTATATATTTTTCTTTTAGGGAGTGTTATTGCCATTGTTTGCAGAGTTGTATATATGCACTCCTTAGTATTCTTTTTTGTTGCATGTTAAAGTTGTATTTATTAAGCATCTAAATAAATACAGATGCATGTAATAAATCCTCTACTCCAAAGTGTAGTCCCAATCCTGAAAACGCATGCTGTGTCTCCACTCTGCTTAAGGTCCCCCTACACCTTACAATCTTGCCATACAATTTCTGTACAATCCACTTTTGTTCTACAAAGCCATGTAATATAAGGAGCTTTCTTAACCTTCCAATCACTATGTATTCTATCAGGGAGGACCCAGCACTATAGTTGTTGGTAGATCTAAAGGAAAATGCATGGAGTGATTTAAAGGTGTATGGGGGGCTAAGCCCAGCAAGAAGTATATCCGCCCTGACAATTAATCTAAAATTACAACACAATACTGTGGAAATATGCTCAGTCTCATAGCCCTTCTCCTCAAATGCATTTCATCCTCATATGTTAGCCATATTACTGCCAGTTATTGCCACCCTACCCTAAAATCTGAAATGTATGTATAGGTATGTATTATATAGAAATGTATTTTATTTATATATAGCCATATTCTTTAACAAATATCACTAAGCAAGTTGGAAAACTGACCTAATATTCCTTCCAAAAATGTTTATCTGGACCAATATCCTTAAATCCAGTGACAAATATTTCTTTTGCTTGCAATAGTTACTCTCTTGTATAAGCTTGACTTTCTACCCTCAGTATCCTTAGCAATGGTTCAGCATACACATAGACACCCACAGTGAATAACACTTCAGTATGTGGCTTCATCATAGAGGCCTGCTGGTAATCCATACCCAGATGCACAGCAAGGCGATATAAGGTTCTAGAGAGAATAGAAAGTAATGGTTAACTAGTAAGGAAGAGCTTTTTTATGATTATATGCAAGGGTTTTGCTATGTACTATGCACAATGTGGAAAGTTTCAACATGTATTCTTGGTGCTATCCTATATTTGTCCTTCAGTAAAAGTAAGCATGTTACCTTGTATCATAGTAGATTGATGTGTGGTTGCTGAGAAAGTATATTTGGGTATTAAACATAACTTTAAACTACACTTGTCAATATACATAAATCTTTAGGTTTTGTTCGCTTCTTGACTAGAAATTGTAAAAGTAACATGCCACCATAAATATTGATATTACTGACTGGCCTGTTTACTGCAGCAAGTGGTGTAGCCAGTATTGCAATCAGATGTATGTAGGTATAAGGGGTAGGTACTGTACCATTTACCATAGGTATGAGAAGTTGGTACAGTACCATATACTCAAGTAGTGATGGCCGAACATCGTATGGAAATTCAAATTTAAATCAGGTAAACCAGAAGTGATGTCAGTGACGCAACTTCCAGTACATGGAATGCATAGTGCCATGTTCCATGTGCCGGAAGTGTGGAACGCAGAGTTCCTTGTTTTATATGCCGGCAAGTGACGTTACTTTTTTTCCCCAATTTTTTGCTGGAGACCGGGGTCTCTACCCGGTCTCTAGTGAAAAAATTCTTCCTCCAACTCGAGGAGGCCTTTCCGCGCCTGATCTGGCCGGTGGAAAAATAATATAATTTTTCTCGCTGGTGAAGGGGGCGGGTCGAACCCCAGTACTCCTTGCCGGTGGGATGAAAAGCGGACAGTTCGTCCATCTCTATGCTCAAGGTATAAAAAATTGGTACCGTACCATATACCCTTAGGACAAGAAGTTGTTACCATACCATTTATCCTAGGTATAAAAAGTTGATACCATACAATATACCTTTGGTATAAAAGTGGTGCCATACTATATACGCTAGGTAACTAAAGTTGTTACTGTACCATTAAACCTAGGTATAAGAAGTTGGCAATGTATGATATATACTAGTTAAAAGAAGTTGGTACCATACCATATATCCTTGGTATAAATTGGTGCCATACCATATATGCTAGGTAACTGAAGATGTTACTGTACAATTTAACACAAGACGATGGTCCTGTATGATATATCCTAGTTATACGAAGTAGACAATAAACCACATACCCTTGAAATAAGAATTTGGAACCCTACCATATGCCATAAGTAAAAGAAATTGGTATGGGCTGATCATTGCATTATGCTTGGGCTCTGTGTATGCTGAAAGATCCATTTGTCTGCATTTGTCTAAGACCATATTGTAATCAACACAGAGGAGAACATTGGTGCCTGTAAATGAAAAACATTAATTTGAATGTTTGTTAACCTTTAGTTTAAAAAAAATAACCAAGAAGAAATCTTTCTGTCTACGCATTTGTATCTCTATATGCTTTAATTATAGGTTGGTAACATAATATTACATAAATGCTTTGTAGGAACAACATTGGAAACAGTGACATTGAGCTAGATGAGGCAGAGTGTATCACTTGCTGTGTAAATCTAAATTGTCTAGTTAGCCTATTACAAATTCATCCAACTGTAGGAGAGGACATCTCATTCATTTAGCATGGAAGAAAATCGAAAGCAAATATTTTCTTCTACAGGAAAGCAGTATTAAACCATTTTCATTGGGGGTTGTTAGCCATGAAAACGTATGTTGAATGTATATGAAGCAGATCTTAGACATGCAGCTAATATATGCCCATAATTAGCATTGTAAGTCCTGTGCTATCTTTCAGCCCGCATCTCCCTGTGAAGATATGCTTTCTGATTAAATTGTATTCCATATTATTCCTTTACAATAGGCCTATAGGCAATGAACCAAATGGATTCCTATTGCTACATATAATGCACATTCTTTTTTTTTCTCCGTACCATACAGGATTATGCCTTTGTAGTTGACGTTTATATGCAGCCATTATAAAAAAATCAAAATAAAAAAAGAATTGCCCCACTGTGGAATACCATTCAGTATGGTATGACCTTCAGATTAACTGTTTATCTCCCAAGACACACGTTATTAAATCAGTAGTAAATCAGTAGTCAATGTTTTATGGTTTTGCCACATTTTAAATATGTTTTATAACAGTTTTGCATTTTATAATTATACAAAATCTTTGGTATGGTTATAAGAGTTTTCTGTGGATGCAAATACACTGAATTTCAAGAGTATTTAATTATGTTACACGAAGCAGCAGTACAATTTCTTAGGCTCTCTTAAGGTAGGCATATATGCCTCAATTCTCCCTTGATAGATGAGGGACAGAGTGCAGCGTGATGACGTCATCATGCTGTAGCCGGCCCCTCAGAGGATCGGCTGGCACCCTTTGTATGTCGGACATTACTACAAAGTAATGGCATCGGTCGGGAATCTACCAACATGACGGATCACTGTGCGATCCTACTTGCAAGAGATTCCTGGTCAATCTTGGGCGCACCAGATCAGGTAGTCATTCATTGTACATAAAACCACGATAATGCCAGGAGGGAACAAGAGTAGAATAGTGCAAATAACTATATTTCCAAGTAAATCAGGAATAACATAAATAACAAGTTACAAGTCATCTCAGTGCCAGTAGAAAAGTAGTTTGGGCAAGAGAGGCAAGGAATATTAGAGAAGGGGGCAGGTGGAAAATAGATATGTAACAAATAGGGAGCAGAGAAGGAGGCGAAGGGAAAGTAAGGCGGGGAAAGTGTACAGATGAGCAAGGATAAGGGGGGATGATAGGAGCCACTGGTAGTAGGTATTGCACAGGGTCCCACCAATCACCCCCAAAGGGGGAGTCATCAAGGAAGAGTTACGGGTCATATTTCCACCTCCAAGAACAGTTGGAAAGCCTTCATATCATGATTTAGGGAGCAACCTACCCAAACACGTAAGAAGGAAGAAAGGCATTTGGAGTCCCTAATTTGACTATGGAATTTACCGACCCTAGCGCTCAGATCGTTTTCTAAAGTGTGGTACAGGTGATCCCCTCTACACATCATGGCTGACGCTGGCTATGTGGGCCTGGTTTGTTTAGACGACATTTTGGAAACCACCTCTGGATGTACTGGGCTCATCTCAAATGCTAGGGGGGTTAAACCATCTTAATTTTTATCATGTTACAGTTGAAATTTAATTTACGTAATTTTAAAAAGTGTTAATTTTTCAAAAGTGGTTGGGGTATTTCCCAACATTTGTTAAGGTTTTAAGTATAAGTAAGAGGAGACTTCTTTACTCATTCCATGAAGAGGGAGGGGGATCAGGTTTTTAATTTTTATGTACAGTGCATGATTACCTCATATAAAGTACAATGCCAACATCCCAACTATTTTATACCAAAGAAAAAACAAGGACAAGACTTTGGAGGGTTAAGGAACTTTTAGAGGCATCTGACAATCAGTTTCAATGACTACTTTTATTAACAAAACTAGATTAACAATTATTATACCTATTAAGGTGTAAGGTCAATATTACAGGTTGTAAATATGATTACCAATATCCCTGATGGGATTAGGGGTCATCTTCAAAATAATTTATTTTGTTGTATTTCTGACCATGTCGCTTCATCAGGAGATTGATCACCTAAGTAACTAGATGGAAAAACACATCCTCATTCCCTAATATCAATGTACATGAGTTCCAAACCATGTCCTCATCAAATCTTTTTTTTAAATAATTAACCTCCCTAGCGCACTGCTGAGGTCCAGATTTCTGTACCAAAAGCGCACCATAGACTTCAATGGTAAATTTTTCTTTATGTTGTAGGCCTGTAACTTCCCAAAATCTGTCCGTACAAGGATCTAATAGACATCCTGAATATAATGTTTGAAACAAACAATTATGTAAAATATTTTTTTTTTTTTATAAAATTAATGACAAAATACAAAAATCAGGGCACAAAGCTATGCTGCTATGCACTAAATCTCACCCAAATAAAGTCTCTGGTGCCCCAGATGTGCCCATTTGCAGTTAACCCTCTCTAACATGGTGTGATGGATGTGATGAAATCACACCAGGGAAGAGAGGGTTACTGCAGATGGGTACATCTGGGGCACCAGAGACTTTTTATTTTGGCGATATTTAGTACATAGAAGCACATTGAAAGCTTCTACAAAGAAAACTGATTTCTTGCAATTTACTTTCAAATTTCCCGGAGGGGGGGGGGGAGAGGATCAAGCAGCATGTTGCATTGGGGACACCGGGTCAGCGCAAAACTGTAAGTATGCGATAGTGGGAGTAGCAGCGCTGGACGAGATGGTGCCGTCCCGAATGCGAGGGCGGTTAAATATACAAAAAAATTTATTGAAATTCCACTTAAGTAAAATTTTCACAGGAGGATTTCAAATTTTGGCGCAAGAAATTTTGGCTTAAAAAATTAAAAGTCTTCATTTTTGACCAACTCTACTTGTAGAGAAAGAAATGGATAACAGAACACAGTAAACATACATATACATATTATGCTTATTAAACTTAATGTTGCAATTTATGTCAAAACAACCATGCTGAGTTATAATGGTCATTTAGTTCTTCCAATAAGTAACAATGGAGTATGTTAAA
Organism: Ptychadena robeensis; assembly: GCA_036250615.1. Lineage (NCBI taxonomy): Eukaryota > Metazoa > Chordata > Amphibia > Anura > Ptychadenidae > Ptychadena > Ptychadena robeensis. Next base: position 69,263,889 of record CM070033.1, on the reverse strand, counting down.
GGTTATAGCTACAAGGGTCTCAAGACTACCTTAGCAGAAGTAAACATTGCTTGTTATGGCCACTCTTTAGGGAAAGAATTGTCTGAATATTTATGGCTATGAAGCAATATATAATTGGTTTATAGCCATTGCACAGGAATTCCAACTAATACAAATTGGAATAAAAATGTTTTTGTAAAAAATAAAAATAAATGTGTGGCTCAGCTATATGTTTTGTTTGCAATTTGTTCCTTAGTTCAGGCATACTTTAAATCAAACTGGGGGGCGTGAATGTATTTCAGGGGGGTGCGGGCCCTCATTCTTAACCTGCGTTTGAATAGGGAGGGGGGCTCAATTATGTTCCTAAATAAAAAAGGGGGGCCCTGCAAGGAAAGTTTTGGAACCACTGCTTTAAAGTAAGATTTTCAGGAGTCTCAAGAAGATATAATGACATGATGGGTAATTTAAACCACCAAAGCTAACCCAAAACATCGGTAGAAATAACTTTTTAATATACATACCATCTTTTTTGAAAAAAGGAACAATGATTTATTCAGAAGACATGAAAGTGATTTAGAAATGTTTTACATATTTCCACCTGTTAACAAAAACAAATTAGCTGAGTGTATTGGGGAATTCTAAAAAAATAGACATCAGCATTAAAATAAAATCTGTAGCATATTACAGAAAATGAAATGCCGCTTGAGACCAGTTTTATAAGTTAATATGACACTTTTTTGAATAAAATAATGTCAGCTCATAAGCTTTGAAGAACACTATAATTATGATAAAAATGTTGTTCATAGCTAAATATAAAGTAATCAAGATGTACAAATAGTATGTCATAGAATGATAATCATTCTTCCTTAAATACAAACAGGATGCAGTGCATTAGCAGCATATAAAATATACTGCTTTCAGCTAATTCTAGAAAAGAATTGATTTTAATATATGCAGCACATGTGAGAAGAAGCATCTTATTTATAACATATAATTTGCCAGTAATGCTAACTTAAAAGGACCCAAGTGATCTGCCTTGCATAAAACGTGTTTATTTAAATGCAATGTCTGTTTTTCTAGCTATTGCAGTTTATGATATAGCTGTGAGTAATTTAGAAATCCTTACTCATATATTAGGCATATTATCTCTAATAGATGCCAGGCACTCACACTGTTTAATGTTACAGTAGAGGAATACAATGCTAAAATGTCCATGTAGATATATAGCAATATAGCAACCTGGACCTGTACATTCTACAAATAGAATAAAAACGCCTTCAAAGAGTTATGGATGATGCAAATTGGCCAGTCATTATCATACAATTTTCAAGATTGACCACAACCAATTTGGTCTACATGAGGATAAGCATTGAAATAGTAATTCCCAATTCATGCAGCATTGGCCATTGGCCATTGTTGTTCCATATATCAAATGAACAGTGTTAAGGCCCCCATACACGTGTCGGATTCCCACCGGATTCCGGCACGATCGATTCCGGGCGCGTGCACGCCAAGCGATCGTGCTGGAATCGCATGCAGCCCACCTTGTCCAATCGATCAGGTCCGATCGTTCAGGGGCCCAGAATCGGATCCGACAGAGAACCAACATGTTGGTTCCATCAGATTGATTCTGCCCAGATCAGGGGGAGTTGCCATTTGTGAGGTGGACAATCGGACACGGAATCGTCCCGGAATCCGTTGGACAAGGCGGTATGCAGCGATGGATACTCTTAATTGGCCGATTGATCACACCTGCGATTCCCGGCAGAATCGCCGGAATCGATCGGGTGAGTGATCAATTGGCCATGGAATCCGACACGTGTATGGCTAGCTTTAGTCTCTGGGTGTCACACTGGTGAGAGCAACCTAGCTTCATCTTGGAATATGATTTTATAATCTGTGTAGTTTATAGAACTACAGAAGTATAAATGACTGGGAACAATCACAGGAAGTAATTGACTGACGTCTAAAGGATTGTATGGTTAAATGTGTCAGATATTTTTTTACAAAAAAAAACAGGTAAGTAAGAAATAAAACTGAACAACAGTAATCATAAACAGTTAGTAATCATAAACAACAAAGAACTTATGTAGTAATGCTTGAGTGAAATTGTTCAATACAGAGTGAATAATTAAATTGCAAAGAAGAGGTGGGGAGATTTCAGGGATCTAAAGGCCCTGTATACACTTTTCACTCAAGTAATATAATAATAATAATGAAATTATAATAAAAATTGTTGTAACCCCCCCTGGGGTTGCTGCCGAGACCAGGCCGTCCAGTGCTGACCTGTCACCCCGCTAGCACAAACTCGCCGATCTGCTGTGCTCCGCTGGCTTCTGCACGGAATCCATCATTTAAAATGATGAATTGTTTGGACTTAAAAGTTAGCAAGAGACTTGGCAGAACCATATTGATTATTTTATTTTAATAAAGTTTACTTTAAATGTATTAAAATCAATAACAATAAAAAGAATTACGACTAGAGATGGGTGAAACTACCTAATTGCAGTTCAATCCTATTTTGTCAGAAAGAAACAAATAAATTGCATTAGATATAGCTGACATCTTTCAATCTTATTGCAGAGCCCCTGGTATTGCCAAAAAGTGAAAAAAAATATATATAAATAAATTCAGGAATTATTTAGCAATAAGCACTTTTTAGGTGGGTGACAACTGTTACAGTTATGGGAATTTCAAAAAGTTGTATTGTCACCAAAATGCTTTGGGAAAGTCAGGTAGACAAACTAAATGTGTTTATAAAAGGCTTCTTGTTTTACCACAATCACAGATGGGAAAAAGGTCTTTTAGAAGCAGTTTAAATTGTAATGGGAATTTAGTTTATTGCCATCTCAATTCTTCTCTTTACTATTATTTATATTCTGAGTCATTTGGCACTATTCTTTTAACCGCCCTAGCGGTCAGGACGGCAGCATCTCGTCCAGCGCTGTTACTGCTACTATAGCACTGGTCGAGATGGTGCCGTCCAGTACACATCGGGGCACCGGCAGCGCATACTTACGGTTTTGCGCTGTCCCGGTGTCCCCGATGTGACATGCAGGCTGGATCTTTGCCTCTTCATCCGGGGGGTGGGTGATGTGATGACGTCACTCGGGGAGGCGGCGGGAAATTTGAACAGTAAATTGCACAAAACCTGTTTTCTATGAAGAATACGGCTTTCAATGTGCACCTATGTACTTAACATTGCCCAAATAATGTCACTGGTGCCCCAGATGTGCCCATTTGCAGTAGCCCACTCTTCCCTGGCGTGATTTCATCACACCAGGTTAGAGAGGGTTAACTGCAAATGGGAACATCTGGGGCACCAGAGACTTTATTTGGGCGAGATTTAGTACATAGCAGCATAGCTTTGTGCCCTGATTTTTGTGTTTTCTCAGTAATTTACCATTGAAGTCTATGGTGCACTTTTGGTACAGAAATCTGGACCTCAGCAGTGCGCTAGGGAGGTTAACTGTGACCCTCTCATTGCCAATTTCTCATTTACCAATTCCAATTGGAAATGTTGTTCTGTGCTACATTGCACTGAGGATATTACAAACCACAAACTTTACTTAAATGTTATGTGTGTGTGAGGGTGGTGGTTGGTATATTTGAAATCAAAATCTCCATGCAGTACTTTAAATCCACATCAATCATGACAATCAAAGAGGGCTTGTTTGTACAACCTGTGTTAGCTTGTCATTTATTGACAGATACCATCACATTAATGTTTATTTAGTGTTAGTGTTTATTTAGGAAGGCTGCATTTTTACTGCTCACTTGCAATATTTATGTGAAACCACAAGCCCAGCATATCAGGTCTTGTTTTAACCTCCCTGGCATTATGACTGCAGCCAGTACTGGCGCAGTTTGTTTGTTTTTAAAGCGATTCTGCATTATTGCGGAATGACTGATTGCTTTAGGCCCCGTGTCATTGGTGACACCAAAGGGGCAGGTGGATGGATGTTTGGCGCCATAGACCATGGAGGTGGCGCCGTTTTTCCCAGCCAACACATTCGGCATCTTGATGATGCAGGCGATGTGTAAAGAGGCGGGGGGAGTACAGTGAACTCCACTGTGATCGTCTGTAATAAATGGCGCTAAAGGTCTGTAATGCCCAGGAGGTTTATACTGTTTTATTCAAAGTTTGACATTGTAAAAATAGCACAATGTAAAAACAGCAAAATACTATACTATAAAAGCCTAGGCAAACATCATATTAGCAAAATATTCGTAATAAGTTCACAAATTTAAAAAATTCATGATCTGCAGTCATTATCACCCTCATTGCGCCAATTGACACTTGTACATGCACTTATTGCAAGCACAATGCATGGTAGTTCCGGATGATGTAAAAAATCTTGAATATTCGCAATCACAAATATATAGCACTATATTCAAGATCTTAGCAAATTCTCAAACTGCCAATATTCAATCCTAAAGCTCTCAACAGATGTTCAATTTAACTTTGATTTCTTCTACACAGAAAATATTTTGAGGTCTATGGCAATAAGGGACTTTTACTTTATATATCTGTTTGAAGAAAATTTTATATTTATAGCAAAATTGTAATATACCATGGACACTTATTTAAATGAGTTTTACTGATATCTACTTTTTTTTTCCTTTGGCAAGACAATGTTCTGGAAAGGCTTCCATACTTTACCTAAAGTATACTATTTAATCTTATCAGATGTTAGAGATGACATAATTCACTTAGGTAACCTTTGGGTGACCTTTAAGGTAATGACTACAAAATAAAGATTTTGCTACCATTGCAGTTACTGATAATGATGTCACTCATCTATCTTAACAACACAATGGAAAATATTTAATGGAAACAACCCAATATTGACATTTCTGATCCAATCTTACTTTTACGACATGTTAAAATATTAGCACATAAGTATAATAATGGAATCATTTAGCGATGAAATTAATTATCTATTAACTAGCAGAATCATGCCTTTTTTTAAAATACTTTATGTTTGTTATGAACTAAACTGTTCTGAAAAACTTCACCTAATATAGAATGCACTTCTGAACCACTACTCGGTCTTTTGTATTTAACATTGTCTTATTTGAAATGGGACATTAAGGGAATTGACAATAAAACAACTCCTTAATTGTCGGTATGGATGGTTAGGGGGGCCGAAAATGGGCTGAGAATAGGAAGAAATGTCCTGATGATTAAGACACATTTGTACTGAAAGCAGTATGATTACCAACATGTAACAGCAAATGTAATGAGTGCCTGTCTATCACTCTGCCTGCCTGTGTATGTGAGCTGGGCTCACAGTGCCCAGCTCACATACACAAAGCAGACAGCCCATAGGCTTGCCTATGCTACTGCTGTTCATGTTAGCAGGGATCCTGCTGCCCATTGATATAAACACAGTAGAGGCAGAGGGAAGATCTGCCCACTGGCAGATCTTCCCTTAGACAGCTTTCCTGCCTTACCCAGGTAAGAATTGAGCTCAACTGGGTGGAATGCAAAGGCGCAACATTCACACTAAAATATGGCAGGTTTTGAAAAATGTGGTTATAAGCTAATTGAATAAGTGTGCACACCTTAAATGAAAACTTTGTTGTAGCCCCCTTAGATTTAGTAAAGGATTAATTTTTTGGGGTAGGATTCACTGTCATGGTGGGTGACACTAGAGCAAGGGTGACACCAGTGATTCAAGGGTGTGGACCCACTGGAGCAACTTGGCAAAAGTACAATTCAGGGTCTAAGGGACCACCTGGTGTTCACCAGACCACACAAGGAGTGATGGGCTTTGCTATAGACGAGTTTTAGGTTGTGGTTCTGGGATTCCAAGGATTAAGAGATAAGGAGAGTCCATGGGATGAGCCGAGAGTCTGGAGCTGGGAAGTCAGAAGATATTCACCGCAACAATAACCCCAAGCATGCATCAAAATCAACAACTAACATTTTTGTTGAATTATTTTTCATATTCTAAGGACGTTTTTTAAGTTTTAAATTTCAAAGTATCACAAAGTTGTGTGCAACAAGGACATGAAGATAAAGTAGACTGTGAATTGTATGAGTACACTTACATAACAATTTTTAAGAAGTGTTGAGAACTAAGTACAGGAAAAACAATTAAAGCATATCTAAAGAAAAAAGGTTGTCAAGGTTGTCTCATTTTGCGCCAGTGAAGGGCACTCATATCCGCAAATATAAAATAAATAAAAGACAAACCAAGCAATGTATGTTAAAAACCATGTTGATGAACCACTTTGTGTCTAAAAAACGTATCTAAACTGAAGAATAAAAAAATGAAGAAATTGCAGTATACCAGTCTTAAGATTTTATAGCTACATTATATTCTTTATTCAGGCTTTTCCCCTTTTTGTTCTTATCTTATGATCCTGCCTTGCCCTTAGGTACCAAAGCCCTCTAACCTTTCTGTCGATGCAATGTCTTCATTCTTAAAACGGGACTACAAGTCCCTTCGCAACATCCAGGTTGTTCTGTATTTCCTATAGAAATTTTTATTGTATTGTGAATACTTCTTACCTGAATGCCACTGCTATTTTATATCTCACCTTCTCTTTTTGGTCATAAGCATAAGGATAAGCATTACTTACAATGGAAGAAGATTTTTTCCTTTGCCATTAAAACATTTAGGCAAAAGTTTTTTTTTTGTTTTTTTTCAGATATAGGGGGCCTCAGCATTAGATCTTTGCATCAACAAAAGGCGGAACAGATTCTATAGGCTGCAAATCTATAAATCTACAACTTCCTCTTAATAATGAGAATTACAGTGTATGCTAAGTCTGTTGACATATTATCCCTCATATGTAGTTGCGTGTTTGGTTATTGTACATGTGTAAAAATCTAATTTTCTTCTCTTGACTTATTTCTATTGTAAACTGTAACAAAAAGTGTTGCTTATGTAATCGTTTTACAAAATTGAAATACAAATCGGCAGTGGTTATTAAAATGTACACACCCCAGTTAAAATGGCAGTTATTTTTTTGGCTAATGTAATCTAAAACTTGTACAATTCAGTTAAAAAACAACAACAACTTTAAGGGGCAGAAAGTAAAAAATGTACTAAGCTACTTGCATATGTGAGCACTCCCTTAAACAAATACTTTTTTAAAGCACCTTTCATTTAATTGCAGCATTACGTTTTCTTGGGTACTCACCAGCCATCTATTAAAGAGACTTTGATTAACCCTCAATAAAACATAGCAGTTATATTAGGGTTTTGCTGACATTTACTCATTTATAGTTAGTAGATACCTAAAACAGCAAATGCCATGGTTCACAGAGAGGTTACAAAACACCACCTTTATCTCGTTGTTGAATAGAGGATTTTTACGACTATCTGACTTTGTAAGTTGATTGCAAAGCCCCTGAACATGCTATCATCGCCAAAATTGCTGGAGATGTAGTGTGGAAACATTTTTTAAAAAAGGTATTGCTCTTGCATATGTAGTTTTTGCATAAACAAGTTCAAAGTAACAGTCGAAATTTCAACTTGACTTTGAAATAATTTATGCAAAACATATTTGTGTTAGAGCAATACTTTCTTTTTTTGTAATATACCCCCAATCCTTCTCTACATCTCCAGCAAGTTTGGTGATGATACCATTTGAATCTGTAAGTATTACAGTAGAATATGAATTGTAAATGTTATAGGGCACATTAAAGATAGGTAAATGGTTTTTAAATTATTTATTGAGAACTTAATCAAGTCTTATTTTATAGCACAAAAACCTACTCTCTAAACAGCAGTGAAATATTTTACTCAGGGGTGCACATAACTTTTTTAGCTACTCGAATAAGTACCAGGAGAAGATGTTTGATACTCGGCCCATATGTAGGGTGGTCTATCTCATTGTCTTCCTCACTGTCCTCTGTGTCAGCTTCCTCCATGGTAGATTCTCCCTGTTCCTGATTGATCCTCCGATTAGCTGTCTCCATCCACAGGTCACCAGCTGGCTTTGGGTTACATGTAACTTCCACAGTATAACATCATTTTAACCCCCAGATCTCATCTCATATAAATCAGTATCATATCTCAGTAGTGCAACTTTTCTCTTTAACCCTACATGTGATGAGTTCCATCCCCCAAATCTCCAACACCCTTCCAGTCCAATATTTTTTTTGGAATTAGTAATTTACATTCCCAATTTGACACCCCTACCGCATGGCTGTGGGCTGAAAGCAGCTTGGGAAATGACAGTGTAAATTTAGCATAATATAGTCAAATTATAGGTCGGCAGCAGGTGATAAGCTTTTTAAACTAGGGCCGTCAGCTCGCCAACAGCTACGGAGACCCGGCAGACAGCATCTAGGGATGCCGGCTGTGAGAACAGTCAGCCTAGAATGAATGGAGAGAAAAGGGAGCTGCTAGCACCTCCCCTCCCCCCCCCTCAGAAGTAGGCAGACAGGCTGTTTCCTCAGCCCCAATGGATCTCAGATCCCTCAAAGCTGAGGAGACATACTCATACTTTAGACGGGGACACTGTGTCCCCGTCTAAAGTATTAGACCGATCTAAGAATTACGGACATGTCTGTAAGGGTTAGAATGATTTGGCGGCCAATTTAGGATCTTTAAGCTTAAGATTGGCACCCGATTTTTCAGCCCACCGAGCGCCGTGAGCGTGCACGGTGGTCGGTCGAAAAATCTAAGCGTGTATGGGGGGCTTTATTGAGAGAATTTAAAATGTGTTGAAAGTCCCTTTCCTGAAATAAATATTTTTCTAATGAGGTGATTGTCAACAACTAGTGAACTCTCTCAACAGCAAGAGATTATAATTGCCAGCAAATGATATCCAGTGTTCACATAAATAGTGCAGGACTCATAACATCCCTAAACAAACCAATTTAAATGAGAACATCGGTTTGACGCCCACTGAACATTTCTCAAGTTATCACAGCAATAGTTACATGCAGGTGAAATATCTTGTCCAACAGCCATTCCTAGTGCACAATAGTGTAGTTCACGAATATTCTAAATGCTAATTTGCATTGTGAATATCAGCACTTTTAGAATTCGCAAAGATCTTGAATGAAGTGCGTTATCTTCGTAATCAGGAATATTCAAGATTTTTTACATCAGTACCCGGACCACCCACGCATTGCATACGCAATAAGTACAATGAAAGTAATAATGACTGGCGATCACAAATTCTTAAGTTAATTGCGAATATTAGGCAAAACATTTGTGCTATTTTGTGAATACAAATATTGCCTATGCTGCACACAATGCTTTGCTGGTAGACTCAAAATACTGCAAATAGTGGAAAATATTTGCTTTGTTATAACATAAAAAATTCAGTAGCTGGCCTTGACACATACCTTTTTATGAGCTATGCTGTTTATTCACAGTTTGCTCATGTTGCTTGTTTGCTATCTTTTATTTGTATTTTTTTAATTACACACAGAAAAAAACCCTGTATTTAACAATTATAAAGGTTACAAACACTTGGGAAATTACTGTGATGGACATATAGGAAAAATGTAGCTTTGTGGTGCAATGGTGCAAAAAGATCTGCTTTCAAAGCTGGCAGAAGCCTTGGCAGGAGAATGAAGAGGATTTCAGTTGGTGCTCAGCACTGCCACAGCCCTGCATTTTCTTTTCCGCTCATCTAAATTTTTAGAAACTATTTAAGCTGGCCATATACGTGTTGGATTCCATGGCCAATTGATCACTCACCCAATTGATTCCGGCGATCTCAGCGGGAATGGGAGCTGCAATCCATCAGCCAATTAGGAGGATCCAATCACTGCATACCACCTTGTCCGAGTGATCACGTCCAATTGATCGGGGGCTCAGAATTGGATCCGACAGAGAACCAACATGGCCATGGAATCCGACACGTGTATGGCCAGCTTTAGATTTACATTTTCCGAAAAAGTCTACCCAGAAGTTCCTAGCCTGTTTTATGTATGCCATTCAAGGCATGCAAGGTAATCTCATATATAACAGAATGTATTAAGCCGGCCATTGGCGTGTTAATCTCCGTCCGTTGCTGTCACCATGCTGTGATGAGTTGTCTGCCACTGACGGGAATCCCTGCGTGTGCCTAAAGGCCCCCATACAACTTACAATCTTACCATACAATTTCTGTACAATCCACTTTTCTTCTACCAAAACCATGTAATAGGAGGAGCTTTCTAAACCTTCCAATCAATATGTACTATATCAGGGAGGACACTATACAACATAGTTGTTGGTAGATCTAAATCTTGTATGTAATGATCTTAAAGTGTATGTGGGGCTTTTCTTTTGTAAAGTCCATCTTAAAACTACTCTCTGAGCAGGTTGCCATTAATGATGCTCTTGGCTTGACTGTATCTCTTTTCATCGATACTGTTGAGTAAAGGTAGCCACTTTAGGGCAAAAAGGTTTTCTAAAATCTAAAAAAAAATGTAAATTAATACAGACACCAACATATAAGGATTGGTTAAATGCAATATATAAAGCAGGGCATAGACGGAACAATTTGCCATCAATCCCCGACCTGACCTAGCGGGCGTGATGACGTAAAAACGCACGCCCGCTAGTGCCGAGAATCGGCAGGCACTCTTTGTCTGCTGCCCATTACTGCGGCTGGGGACAGCCATCTCCATCCGAACTAATGGGAACGGATCAAAATTATCCAGAATGTCGGATCAATGTGCGATCCAACATGACGGCTGATTATAGTTCAATCTTACAAGTTGGCGCACCTGATTCCTTGCCGACCCGATCGGCGGGTCGGGTAGGAATCAGCCTGGCTATGCCCAGCTTTAGATAGCTTTGTCTTTAATTTAAAATGCACATTTTTGGATTTGTTTTGCCTGTAAGGGTATAACAGGTATTGCTGAGCAGTGTCCTGATCAGCTTGGACCCCAAAACTGTCAATGCTCAATAAAGGAACCTAGATTTAGTGCTAAAATGTAAGGTAAAGAGGTTACAAAAAAAGAATTAAAGCCTTAAGCCCCCCCCCCCCTCCCCTACACACACATAAATCTGCCCACCTGGATCAATCAATCCAAGAATGGCCATGTTCATTTTTCTCTGGGCGGTCCCATTACTTTGGATGGGGACCAATGTGCTGATGTCATCACGCTGCAATCAGCCTCGCTAGAATCTCTTCATGCATGGGGGGCTTTACTGAGTGTTAGATGACTAATTAAATTGACTAATTAAATAATTGACTAATTAAATGCAAAGGTCATCCTAAAATTCACTACCCGATGATTCAGGAAATCGAAGGATAACTACTTTTAAGGTGAAATCAATGGTCTGTTTGTAGTGTTCCTAAATATTCTCTTAAAGGTCCCCAAACACGTACCGAGTGGGGGCCTACAGAGCAGCTCAGATCAGCTCTGGAGTGCAGCGGGATGACGTCATCGCTAGTTTCAATAGAGACGCCGGTCTTCATTGAAACTAACAGCATCGGCTAGAGATTATCCGACATGTCCGTTCTCTGGCCGGCCCAGCTGTGGGGCGATAGGGATTTGTCGCCCCATGTGGGCTCCCGATCGGCGGCAAAATCGGCTGCCGCTTGGTGCGTGTATGGCAGGCTTTAGTCACAGATAAAATTAGAGTCCAGCTGATTGGAGTATAGAAAAAGAGTTGAAATTTTGCTTGGAGCTGTGGCTTTTGTAACCATTTGTTAAATCCCCCACTCATGTTTAGATTAGTTGTCGATCTCCCTGCAGATTAACCGTGCCTAATGACATCATCAAGCTTGGCCAGTCGAGCCGAGAACCGGCCAGGCACCCTTTCTGTGCTGACAGTTACTTTGAATGGGGACCAGTAATGAAACCAATCTTAGAATTACGCACATGTCAATAATGGATTAGGTTGATTTCGCGGCCATTTAATGGATGAATTTAAAGTTTAAACCTTCGATTTGCACATGATTTTGTGGCAGATCGACTGCCATGAGCGTGTACAGAGGTCGATCGGCTAACAAATCCAGTGCAAATCTAAGCATGTGATGTATTTCTGAGAATACATTAACAAAGGAATATAAACCTGTGCACAGATAGTGGCCTAGTAGACATGGAAAAAGAACCGCTTATCTTCTGTGTGTGGGTGTTGTGTGTGGGTGGTCCACTCAAAGGCAAGGAAGGAAGGGCAATGAATATAATTGCATTGCCCTCAGTAAAAAAGTGGTGCTCAATACTGACTACTACCCATGTTGATTGCAATTCACTATAGGATGTATGGAATAATAGCTGGCAAAATGGTTTCTGCGTTGTTCCAAATGTCCATCTGGCTACCATTAAGCCTTTTTTAGGAAACCATTAAGGTATCTAGGTTAGTAACAGGTAACCAGATGGACAAAGGTAGTAGGACATCCTCACAAAGCAGCAACAGTAACAATTTGTTTGTAAAGCATACATATTTTTTTTTCATGGAAAAAAAATATTTATCAACATTTATATCATCATTTAAAATAACAATTATATAATTATACAATGCATCCGGAAAGTACTCACAATGCATCACTTTTTCCACATTTGGTTATGTTTCACCCTTATTCCAAAATTGAATTAAATATTTTTTTCCTTTGAATTCTACACACAACACCACATAATGACTACATAAAAAAAGTTTAATCAAGGTGTGCTAAATTTATTAAGCTGGGCATAGACGTGCAGATTCCTGCGCGACCTGACCGCGGATCGGATGCCGTGCGCGTTCCCCCATCCGTTCAAAATCGGGTCAGCAAGGAATCCGGTACACCAACCTGCACATTGATCCGAAATGACGGATAATTTTGCTCTGATCCCATTCGTTCGGCTGGGGAAGTAATGGGCGGCACACAAAGGGTACCGGCCGATTCTCAGCACTGGCAGGCGGGCGTGATGAAGTCATCACGCCTGCCCGCTAGTGCCGAAATCGGGTCAGGTGTCGACGGGAAATCGTCCGGTCAATTCCCAGCTTTAGAAATAATTACATGTACATAAGTATTTACAGCATTTGCTCAATACCTGATCATATGGGAAGCATATGCGCACCATTGTAAGATATCTCCAGAGATGATTAATAAAATTCATGTCTGGGCTCTGGCTGGGTCACTCATGGACGCAGAGTAGTCCTGAAGTCTATTTAGAAATTTTTTTGATATCTTGTCCTGCTGAAAAATGAACCATCACCTCAGTGTGAGTTCAAGAGCAATCTGGAGCGGGTTTTCGAACAGGATGTCTCTGTACATGGCTGCAGTCATCTTTCTCTTTATCCTGACTAGTCTCCCAGTTCTTGCCACTTAAAACATCCCCACAGCATGATGACACCACCATGCTTCACTGTATGGATGATATTGGCCATCCTTCTTGGTCACCCTTCTGACTAAGGCCTTTCTCCCTGGATTGCTTAGTTTAGATGGCTGGCCAGCTCTACGAAGAGTCCTGGTGGTTTTGAACTTATGAATGATGGAGGCCACTGTGCTCCTTGGGACATTTAAAGCAGCAGGTTTGACATGAACTGGTAATGGTGGGACCTTATATAGACAGATGTGTGCCTTTCCAAATCATGTCGGATCAACTAAATTTACCACAGATGGACTCTCTAGCGTTATGAGCTTTTTCCACCATTTTTTATGGCACAAAAAAAGCTATTTTTCCGGGCAATCACGCCGGAGTACACTGTACTCCCCCCAGCCGTCTAATTGACACCGGCAGTGTGTGAGAAGAAAAGCCCCGCCCCCTCCATTAACATGGAGGTCTATGGCGCTGTCCCCCCCCTTCATAGGTGACGCCAAACACACGGGGCCAGAAAGGCTCTGTGTGCCTGATGCTCTGAAGAAATGCTACAGGCTCACGAAAATCTGGTGGTTGCGCCCAATCCCATCCCAGCACAGGCACAGTTTGATTAACGATCAAACTGCGCCTGTAGTGGCTTTGGGCATAACGCTAGAGAGGTTAAGCTACAGAAATATCTCAAGGATGGTAAGGGGAAACAGGATGAGTCTGAGATCAATTTTGAGCTTCATGGCAACGGCTGTGAATACTTATGCACATGTGTGTTCTGAGGAACAAAACGAATTTGGAATAAGGCTGTAACACAACAAAATCTAGAAAAAGTCATGCGCTGTGAATACTTTCAGATGCACGGTATATTAAAAATAGTACCTGTGGTTATAAAAATTTAAGCGTGTGTTATATGTACATTGAATGATCCCTCTTGAGGGAAAAAAGGAACCGAACTAAAACATATCATGCATCACATAAAATAATTGTTGATTCCTAGCTCCTTAGCACTGTTATCTGATGTTTACTGGCAGTAGCTGCTTTTAATTTATTTAATCAGTAAGGTTCTAATTGCAGTTGGTAATAGTTTATGTTTACATGTAATTTATTCCGTTTAACAAGAAACAATTTCTTGGTTCACCTGTAGACGCCTGGATCAGATAGGCGCATTAATAGATCCGTTGTAACTATGTATTCATGGAAGGGAAAGATTTCCTTTAGAAGTGAAGTCTTAATTGATCATAATTAAGACATGACTACAGCAGAAGAAAACAAATGATAAGTTCACTCCTCTCTATTAACATCAGAAAGCAATTCCACTGAATGGTTGTGACCACTAATTAAAAATGCCAGTCAAACTAGAGGAACTTTCTGTTCTTCAGTGTAAAGGTTCCTTGAGTTGGCATTGGCACAGCTAGTTATTGTGCAGCTATTTTTAGAAGGAAGCAGTACAAGCTGCGAAATATCAGTAGCACTAAAACTAGACCTGACGTCTGAAAGGAACCAAATAAATCCCTTTCTGGAGCACACACTGTGACTGAAAAGGAGCAGCATGGCACTGTGTATTAGTATAATGTTAAGGTGTAATTCTGTGTAAACTGTCATTTGAATCCAAACCCTTTGACAACATATAATACAAACTATACATATCAGTAGAAACTAGGTGCTTGAGGGTTACCAAGACAATATTGCATTTGAAAAGAAGAACGTATAGGAGTATAACAATCTACCTATGCCAGTTACCGTCACCTCCTCTGCAGTTAATCGGCCTGCCAATGGAGGATCTACAGATGGACAAAAGGGGGCATTATTATGAAGACATACCATATTTTTCGGACAATAAGATGCACTGGACCATTAGACGCACCCAGTTTTTAGGGCAGGAAAGCCAGAAAAAAAAAGATTTAATACGTTTTCACATCAATTGGGTTAATGCAATGAATTCAGTGAATGCAATATTCAATTCAGCCAGTAGGGGTCACTAGCAGCAGTACACTCTAAGCCTCATACTCCACACTGATCGGCAGGAGGAGAAGGGGGGGGGGGGAGTGGCAGACATCTGCAGTCTTCTCCCTCTCCTCTGCTCTGATCAGCTGTTACTGTATCGGTGGGACTGCAGTTGAGAGAGGGAAAGATGGCAGTTCATCTCTCTCTCCATTGCTTATGGTAGCAATTGCAATTATACAGTACAGCTGGGAGAGCCGGACACCGGCCGGCATATCTCAACTGACAGTTCCTCCAGTTCCCCGGCTAATCTCCGGGAGAGCTGGCGACAAGCCAAGGGGCGACCACCGGCGGCTGCGGGGGTTGCTCATTCGGACCATATGACGCAGGCACTTTTTGCCCCCAATTTTGGATGTGAATAAGTGCATCTTATGGTCCAAAAAATACAGTAGTTCTAATAATGAAGATATTAGCTTGGATGTATGTTAATTTACTGATTAATTATTGTCTAAGATTCAGGCACAGTCTATATTCTGAAATACTAAAAATATGCAATATTGTTGAACAGGAGCTCCTCTTAGAGATTTCATATCATTTTTGGTATAATCACCAAACTTGCTGGAGATGTAGAGAAGGGTTGGAGGTATACTACAAAAAAAGTATTACTCTTACACAAATAGTTTTTGCATTAATGAAGTTCAACTTAGTTTATGCAAAAACTGCATGTGCTAGAGCAGGGTAGGGCAAACAAAGGCCAGGGGGCTGGATCTGGCCCTTCAGTTTTCTTTTCTGGCCCTTTGTCACCTTGTTGAAAAAATGCTGCCTTACGCTTGTTCTCTGCAATGAGTGCACAAAATGCCTAGAGGTGCTCCGCCAGCTTACATTGGACTCTAGCTAGTACATCTGTACTGGTTTATCTTTTGTAATGAAATCTCTCAGATTGATATCAATAGAGCTGTGCGTAAGAAGCAGTGATGGTCAAAGTACTTATTTTTCACTGAAATTTCAACTGGGACAATTCATCCTTGCACCAAAATATCGAAAATCGACCCCAAAATTCTACTGGATTGAAAGTTCTACTTAAAAAATATAACACATTGTGGATCACAAATATTAGCACTTTTTATTGCAATTTTTTTTTTATAAAGTGCTATATCTTCATAATCAAGAATATTTAAGATTGTGGGGAAAGTACCATGCATTGCAATCACAATATGTGCCTGTATAAGTGCTGATTTGCTCCAATTGGCACTTGTACATGCACATATTTTTCGAATGCAATGCATAGTACTTTTCCCAGAATCCCAAATATTTGCAAGTATGAAGATTTTTATATTACATTTTTGCAATAAAAAGTGCAGATATTCGCAATATTTCCAAGATCAACACTTTTACATGAAAACTCAATCGCAATCGAAATTTGATCTGGAAAATCTAAATTTCAGGCAAATCGAATTTACTTTGTTTCGACCATCTCTAGGAGAAGTTGTGTTGTAGAAAGTCACATAAAGTCCATCCTGTTTACTAGCTGGCATTACCCAGCACCTTGCTTCCTAGCTAAACCTTCCTTGGCTCACCTCTTTTATTCATTAAACGTCAATTCTTACAATCATGGAGGTTAGCATTAAGGTACCCATTGGCGTTTAGAGCCCTATTAGTTTTGCCAGTGATCAATCAGAGTGGGGTGACGTCACCACGCTGCTTTCGGTTGCCGGCAAAACAAACAGAAATCACAATGTGCACCACTGAGACATCGATTCCTGCTCGATACTTTTTATGGGGACCCTGGTCCCCATACAAAGTATTCGGATTGAACAGGGACCCACCAAGATGGTAACTCCCTGTTTGATCGGAATAGTTTGTATTTAATACTTCGCTCAAGGTGGGTAGCTACTAATTTTCCAAAAGATGGATCAATGATTGATCTGCAGGAACATGCATGCAGATCGATCTTTGGGGAATCAATAGCATATCTATACATGTAAGGGGGGCTTTACTTGTGGAATTCCTTGCATTGTCAATCTGGATATACTCAATGGAATATCCTGTCGAGGTCCCTTCATGACACTGTTTCCCGAAGCAAGGGACCACCGCTCCACCTCAACATCTGAGTGCTCTAATGTCTAATGTTACTAACATCAACCCACATTTATCTGTTCAATCAACTTAATAAATCATATGCATAAGTAAATTATTTCAAAAACTTTTTCCTTTGTACTTTTGAATCGACCAAAAGTGATGTAAATCGTACATAAAATCTATCTAGACATTTTTCAGTTGATCATTTAAGCATCTTACGCATCTTCTAGGTATTTTAATCGATTTGTATCCAATGGTAATATGAAGCATGTCGCAGGGCTTAGTAAAGGAATGCATTGGTTTTCAGTCAATCACACATGTGGTAGTACCATCGATCGATCGATCACACAAGCAGATCAAATCAAGCAAACATTATTATTATCAATCATAAGTTCGATTCCTAGAAAAAACCTCAAGCTACCTATAAAACATGAAAGGAGAAGGCTACGCCTGAACTTTTTTGATAATGAGACAAAGGGGATGAGGGAGGAAGGATTATTTTATTTTACCTTGTATCCTATGGGCAGTTATATAACCCTTGGGTCTTTGAGACAACTGCAATCTCTAAGCACATTCACTTTTTATGGCATTAACCGCCCTAGCGGTCGGGACGGCACAATCTCATCCAGTGCTGCTAGTGCTACTATAGCACTGGACGAGATGGTGCCTTCCAGTGAACATCGGAGCTCCGGGTGCGCATACTTACAGTTTTGCACTGTTCCGGTGTTCCCGATGTGACATGCTGCCAGCCAGCTCCCTCTCTTCTCTCCCCTCCCCCCTCCGAGTGACGTGATGATGTCACATCGGGGAGGCGGGAGGAAATTTGAACAGTAAATTGCACGAAAGCAGTTTTCTATGAAGAATACTGCTTTCAATGTGCATCACTGTAATAAACATTGCCCAAATAAAATCATCACACCAGGGAAGAGAGGGTTAACTGCAAATGGGCACATCTGGGGCACCAGAGACTTTATTTGGGCAAGATTTAGTACATAGCAGCATAGCTTTGTGCCCTGATTTTTGTAAAAAAAAATATTTTTCATAATTGTTTGTTTCAAACATTATTATATTCAGGATGTCTATTAGACCCTTGTACGGACATATTTTGGGAAGTTACAGGCCTACAACATAAGAAAAATTTACCATTGAAGTCTATGGTGCCTTTTTGGTACAGAAATCTGGACCTCAGCAGTGAGCTAGGGAGGTTAAATATACAGTTACAGTTTTTTTTTTGAATAAACTTTTTATTGAAAAATTTTCAGTTACAGAAAACAAAAGGCCAACTGACACAGCAAACTCGGCCCTGGGACAAATACACATAACCGTTAATATAAACATTCAGGGCATATAGAAGTCCAAGGCCGCTGGAGGAAACTTTAAAAAAATCATCGGTACACAGGGGATAAGCAGACATAGAAGGTGGAACACTGCAACCCTCAATCACACATCCATTCACACACTCTGGAACCACTGAGCCCCCCACAACCGGACCCCCCCCCCCCAGTCGGAGCGTTTAAACAGAAGACGAAGCAGCAACCCAGGCCCCCCAGATCTTATCAAATTTCTCATGGCAACCCCTACTGGCATACGTAGTCTTATAATATGGAAGGGAGGCATTAACCAGAGCCTTCCAGGCCGCCAAGGTCGGTGGGTCTTTCTTCTGCCACTGCAACACAATAAGCTTCCGTGCATAATACAAGGCAAGAGAGAGAAATGCGCGCGCAGCCACAGTCGGAACCACATGCTCTACCAAGCCTAATAGATAGAGACTCAAAGAGGGGGTCATCGGTACAGTAGTAAGAGTCGACACATAAGTGACGACCTCCCAAAACCCCGCAATGAGGGGGCAAGGTCCCAGAATGAAAATACTGTCCAGGAAACCTGAGGCTTCTTTTTTTGGGGGCAAAATCGCATTGCGCCAGCAGATAGCCCGACAGTCCGCGATTGGCATAAATTCTTACGATAATCGCGGCCTGGTTGTGAAATAAAAATCTTATACTGATCCGCTGTTCTCGCGCCTTGCACCAGGAACAGAAAAGGCGACATCTCTCCTATGTGCATAATCAGCTCCCCTTCAGCAGGTAGGAAAATCTTGTTGACCATTCGCCCCTGATCTGACATTGGTTGCGCAGGTACGGCCCAGAGTCGCCCCAACTAGATTCCCCGATAGACTGGACGGAAAGTGGCTTTTTTTATCCAGCCTCTCTTGGGGCCTACGAGACTCCATTGCCCTGGGACCCGCTCTGCATACCAACAAGGGATGAGGCCCAAATGCCGATTGGAAAGTGGCTACCCCCTCCCCCCTGCTTGTGCATGTGCAATAACGGAAATAGGTAGGCAGACGGAAAGAAGAGCCAAACCTACTATGCAACTCGGAAGGAAACGGGTTCGGGGGATCGTACTTACCCCCCTCCTCCACATCTCCAAGGTCTTGATCCCCTTGGCAAGCCCAGACGGCACCGGATTCCGGTATAAGGGCAAAATGTGCGCAGCGTTAGGAGATGATACGTTACAGTTTTGACCACAGGTCATAGATTTTTCTCTTCCATCATTATTATGTTCTTTTGTTATAAGTTATTTCATTATTAGTGGTATATCAAATGTGCTTTTGCAAACAAGCTGCTAAGAAAAATCTCAGAAAAAGAACAAACCCCCCCCCCAACACAGTATTGCTCCAAATGATTCAGATGAAGTAATTACCCAAGAAAAGGATGTGGAACACACAGCATTTATGTGTTTAAAGGGAGGCATCTGATAGGTTGGCTTCATTTGTAAAAATCCTATTATCCTACTTGTTCGTAAATATCACGTTGATAACCTAGTAGTTCATCCAACTCATACCTCGATGGTCTTTACCTGAAAGTAATAGTACTACATAGTAAATCAATATAGAACTTGTGACTGCTGCTATCTCACATAAGAGAAAGGATAATCCTATTCATTTACTCCTGTTGACCTGGTGGGTAGCTTTACTCCTAGGGGTTCATGAGACAGTGTTCACACCTTCCTTTGAAAACACTGTAGCTACATTTAACTCAATGACTAATCAATATCTTGGGCTGGAATTCCCTACACTAGCTCAGTCAGACCACAGGAGGCCTGCTAATATTGAATGAACTTGCAGATTGGACTTTGATTTGAAATTTGAAAAATCGGTTTCACTATATTAAGCATGTGAGAAATTATCAGCGCTGTTTAAATCTATACTTATCAATAACAATGTTTTTTATTACTATGTAATGCCATATTGAGGGGCCAGGTTTCAACCACTGGCTTAAATGACTTCGCAAATTGCAAAAAAAACGTTAACGTGACAAATCAAATTATTATTATATACATGATTTTGTTCTCTTTCATTTGTTTTCTACTAGATTTAAATGTAAATATATATTTAGTTTCAACCTTTATGTGCATACTTAAATTACATATACATTGTTTATTCTATAGCATTAGATAGCTTTAATGGATTAAATAACATTACTGCTTACAAATACAGTCAGGTCATAAATCATTGAGAGCAACACAATTCTAACATTTTTGGCTCTATAACAACACCACAGTGGATTTGGAATGAAACAAATACTCCTGTCACTTAACTGCAGGACTGTCATCTTTCATTGAGGGTATTTATCAATGGCTTGTCAAAAGTATTGAATTTTTCCACATTTGGTCACATTACAAGCCACAAAACATGAATAAATTTTATTGGCAATTCCATGTGAAACGACCAATACCAGTTGCCCACTTGAGAAGTGGAAAGAAAATCATACATGATTCCAAACTATTTTTACTACAATAAATAACTGCAAAGTGGTGGTAAATTGATCTCCTGTTTGTGCTGTAATGTGAATAAAGTCGAATACTTTTGCAAGCCACTGTACATTCACATTGAGGCATATTAATACAATAGTTTGCATATGTGCCTCCCACTTGTTAGGGACCAAAAGTAATGGACCAATTGGATTTCATCCTGTTCCATGGCCAAGTGTGTTATATCCCCCTCATTATCCCAATTACAATGTGCAGATAAAAGGTACCAGACAGAAGCAAAAACATTAGACGTGGCCCAAAAAAAGGAGAAAAAAACCGCAGAAAAACAACTTGGTGGATCGCATTGCCGAACAATTCTTGTCCCTGGGTGAAGAAAACACACCTTTCACAACAGTTGGCCAATCAAGAACACTCTCCCGGAGGTAGGTATTGTGTGCAACAATCACAGAACATTACCAGTATGGAATACAGAGGGTTCACCACAAATGTAAACCAAGATAAGCCTCAAAAACAGGAAGGCCAGATTAGAGTTTGCCAAAGACAATCTAAAAAAGCCTTCACAGTTCTGGAACAACATCCTCTGGACCGATGCGACAAGCTCACTTTGTACCAGAGTGATGGAAGAGACGAGTATGAAAAGGAGAAGAAC
>CM070033.1:69218616-69229660 GCA_036250615.1 Ptychadena robeensis | reverse complement strand
GATCGGACGAAAAATCGGTCGGGAGAATAATCGGAACGTGTATGGGGGGCTTAAAAAATGGAAATGAAGGGGGAGGTCCAATATAATACAATTTCAGGAACAACCATTAGCCTTAATAGAACAGACCAAGTGTTGAAAATACAAAAGGGAAGAGATACTTTCCTATGTGGGTCAACAACCATTCCACCATTAATTTTACTTCCAATAAAAACTCACTTATGTGGTGATGGAAAGTCACAGTGTCTATTTTTCTGGACACTAGAAAAAGAAAAGTCTTTAAAATTTTACCTGGCTAAAAGAGACATTTTAATTTAATTACATAAGAGCAAAAACCAGGGAAGGACCATAAAATGATAAACAATTCTAAGCTTTGCTAAGCTATGGCTACCAACTAGATGTTTTCCAGTCCTTTTAACAGAATAAATGGGTTCAAAAATAACTGTGCTTCATTTATCTATTTATAATGTGATTCAACTGGTGCATCTGGAAATGTTAGTGCCTTTTGAGGATTCAGTTCCGAAACAATGGTCTAAACCATTAAAACCATTAGCCTTGAACCCCAGGCTGATGTTTTAATATTTATTACCGAATCGATTTGGAGGTTTATTGTTACTTGAGCAAATAGATTAATATTTCTTAACTATGCTTTTATATGTGTAGTATTTCAATTTGTTTACATGCTAATTCAATGTAAAAAACATGTTTTAAGGACATACTGTTTTGGGCACATGGGCAGTTATATCTTACCTAGATTTAGGCTAACTCTGTGTAATGTTATCATATGACTCATCAATCATTTGTGCAATTTAAAGTTTGATCCATAAAACAAATAACATATTATACAGTATAAAGTTGTGTTAAACTCTACACAAGGGATCTCTTCATACCAGTAAATTGAATGCAGTTTTAGCACCCATTCATTTCAAGGGGATTTCATAAAAGTTGAAATATCTCTTAAGCCCCCCATACACGTTCCGATTATTCTCCCGACCGATTTTTCGTCCGATCCTGTCACCCGATTTTCACCTAAAATGTTATGGTCGGTCGGCTGGCACGAAAAATCGGAATTCGAATTATCACCGATCCATCAGCCCGAACACTATTTATTAACAGCAGATCGACCAAAAATTTACGGACAGGTCTGAAGCGGTCCCGATCGATTTTTCGGCCGATTTTGAGAAATCGTGATCGGTCGGGTACATAATTCCGAATCCGATTAATCTCCCGATCGATTAATCTCCCGACCCGATCGGTCGGTCGGGCAAAATTCGCACGAAAAAACTTTGAATTATAGGTTTAGGTTAAACAGTAGATGTTTTTGTTTTCTACATTGCCTCCATCATTTTTTTTTTTTTTTTTCCCACAAAGCAGGAAATAGTTTATTGAAAGAAAAAATTACAATGTATGTCTCAAAAAAGCGTAGCATTACATCGTACATAAAATATTAAACAGTGTTTGGTTATAGTTACAAGATAAGTTCAAAATCAATAACATACTGTATGTAATGAAATAAGAAACGTAGCTTGTTGTACTTGAACTAACAAGTGGGTTTGGAGAGTCAAACCCCAGTGATTCTAAAGGAAATGAAAGCATAGGTGAACCATCATTTAAATTAATATAAAATGTTAAAGTATTTCTAGTAAAGTGTACTATATATGTCAAAACCCAGCTTATCAAACAGTAAGTACCATATTTTTCGGACAATAAGATGCACCGGACCATAAGATGCACTCAGTTTTTAGGGCAGGAAAAAAGATGTAATATATAAGTTTTCACATGAATTAAGTTAATGCAATGAATTCAATGAATGCAATATTCAATTCAGCCGGTAGATGTCACTAGCAGCAGTACAGTCTAAGCACAACATCATTCTCCACATCAAGAGGAGAGGAGCCAACAGCTGCAGAGTCTCCTACTCTCCTCTGCCCACCTCTCTGGCTGTGTCCGTGGGAGCTGCAGAGTGATTGCAGTTTCCACGGAGGGGGAGAGGGATAGATGGCAGTTTATCGATGCCTCTTTTCATTGCTAATGCCAGCAGGGCTCTGAGCTCTGCTGGCATAGGCAATTATACAGTACAAATGGGAGAGCCATACACCGGCCGGAATCTCTCAACTGACAGCTACTCCACCTCCCCGGCTAATCTCTGTGCCGGGAGAGCTGGCGGGAAGCCAAGGAGCGACCACCCGGCGCCGAGTAGCCGCGGGGGTCACGCATTCGGATCATAAGACACAGGCACTCCCCCCCCCCTCCAAATTTTGGGGTGAAAAGGTGCATCTTATGGTCTGAAAAAGTATATCAAAAGCTCAAACCAGAAAAGATAACATTGCAAATGTGAACTCTGTGTTGGGTAGGGACTAGTGATAGTCATAGCAGTCAATAGCAACATAAAAAATATTTAAAATAAAAAAATCATCAATTTGCTGATTTGGAACCATTATCGTTTGACAATTTTATGACATTTATGTAACCAAGTCTGATAAGTGGAGAAATAAACAAAAAACTAAGGAATTATGATTTAAGTATTGTACTATTCTTTGCAGTGGACGAATCAGTCTGAATACATTAAATACATTTCATTTTACGGGGCACAGATTTGTAATTAAATGTGTTCAGAACTGTAATAATCTAATCTGTCAGTTGCCCTAGTCTGCCAGTTGAGTTCCTAATTAAACCAGAATTTCTGGGTAGCCTCTACCCTCCCAAAATGTAATAAATTGCAGCCTACCAATGCTTACATGTTTTGGATATATACATTTTCTTTCTTTTTCCACTTTTTTTCATTTAGCAAATTTGGAAATAATTTCACACATCAGTATTTTAGCTGCTGATGTAAGTGCTTAGCCAATGACTGCAAATATCTATATTCAATATTCAATATAAACTTTTCACATTTCTTGGCAGATTGACTGTGTGTGATGACCTCATCATGCATGGCTGTTAGTGCCGATAATTGTCTGGGCACCCTTTGTGTGCGATCCAACATGTGGCAAATTCCTAAACGATCTTGCCAGATGGGTTGCCGGTCAATTGGCGGGAACACGTATGGCGGTCAATCAGCTATGGCCTTTTTAAGTGACAAAACTACACTGTTTGGTCAAGTCTGGTAAAATTTACCTTGCATCTCTAAACTATTTGGCTGATTTCACATGGATCTTCTTAAGTAAATCACTTTTCAGGACCATGGTGTGGCCAAACATGCCTGCTTTTGTTTATCTACATGGTGGATTACTGGGACTAGTAGTAGTGTAATGGGGACCTAGAGGGGGGCCCAGCATAGAGTCCATAAGAATCCTTCCTGCCAGAAATGGAGTACTCTGAAATCTGGGTAGAGAGGAAAAGAGCAGCATGTTAGGCTGTCCCCAGTCCCCCCGCAATCCGGATTCAGTGTAGTAGGAGTGTATGAGTGGCTCCTGAGAGGAACAACCTGTGTACCGCGCTTAGTACTGTGACGGGCTCTGGACTGTTCCAGCATCTTGTCTTACCCCCGCTGCCTTGCAGTGTGGTGTAAACTTTTACAGACTGTTACTCTTTCTGCTACAACTTCCGTTACAAATTGTTGTACTGTACAATAAATAAATTACAAGTTGCAACTGTTGTACAATTGGTTTCAGGATAGAGGTTTTACAAAATAGTGGAAGTAAGATCAGCATTTTATGCCTAGAATATGGGCTGTCTATATGACTGTATAATATAATGGCCCACTGGTGCGGCCAGTCACTTTCCGCCCATGAAGAGTGAGCCTATGTGCCTTCAAAAACTAAGCAACAACAAAAGCTCCCATATTTCTATCTTGAAAGGTTCTTGCTATAAAATAATGTTTTCCCCATAGTCGATAAAGGCCCTTAGATTGAAATAATATGTCATCAATATGATCAGATGCAGAACCAACAAGGCCCATATTGGTGTTGGCACCTTCTTTTGGCATATGGTAAACCAGCACTAGTTAATCCAAAATTACAGTTTGTTCTAATACCACAACTGTGTGGTGCCCTCTAAAACTGCCCCTTTATCCCGGGTGTCCGGTCCATAAATAGCTCCCCATCAGGGGAACCGGGGCACGTGCGCACGCCAGCGCAGGCACGCGCACACGCCCGGGCACCCCCGTACGGGCGTGCCGCCTCCCCTGAAATCCACCCCCCAGTCCACGCTGAAGAGAAAGATCTCTCCAGAATGGACGGGGGAGGAGACGCCCCATCATAGGTCAATCACCCATAAACAATGGAAAGGTGCCGCCCCTCCCTCGCTGCACATTGCGAGGGAGGGGAAGAGGGGAGGCACAAAATTGCCAGCCCGTGGCACGCCCGTAACCCGCACTGAATGGCCAACACTCCCCGCCACTAAACAACACACGGGCCCCCTCCCCCCGGGAAGCTACCCACGACGCACTGCAGCCAGTGCCCTTATTTCCAGCCAGGCTGAAAATAGGTGGCAGAACGCTGTTCCGATGTGTTCCATCAGAAAAAAGCCCTGCTTTTAGGATAACAAAAAAACTTTAAAACTCATTCACTGCCCTGAAGTTACGTTTACACATTTAGTCTTAGATTTATATTGATTAATAAAGATTAATATCCACAGATACCATATAGTTAGTAGGTTACTTTACTTTGGTAGGATTGCCATTCTCAAAGGGAAAGCACATTAAAAATCATTGGACTTAAAATGTTTAAAAAAAATAAATAAAAAAAAAATCATTGTAGATTGTGTACTTAGGTTTAGGTACACATTAACAGTACAACCAATATTTATCACCTTAATGGCTTGTGTCCACAAAGCATCACAGAAGGGTCGGCGTGGTGCAGTCATTACACTCAACCAGCGGATTGGTTGCATTTTAGGGCATGTTTCCCCCATTGGTGTTAATGTTCCCTATTCATTTGAAAATGAAAAAATGCCCCAAAATTGCCTGAAAGAACCAGGGGGAATTTTTCTCAAGTCCATTGCTGTTCAATTGGTGCGTAGCACATCATTGATTGAGATGCCCACAATAAATCTGCTCAAAGGTGTTATCAAGGCACTTGTATGAAAGAAGCAAGCACAGCACAATGCGCTAACACAGGTTTTCTAAGGATACATGGATGGTAGCGTTACTGCTAGTGCATCTGTTACCACCAAAAACCCTGACCACAGCCACAGCGCAGCTAGTGTGAAATGGCCCTAAAAGATTTTGCATCAATAAACAACAGTAAGAATAACTAATTTGTCGAAGAAAAAACACAATAATTAAAAAGATTCTAGCCACAGGTTACTTTCTGAGAATATTGCATGCCGAAGTTACCAGAATAACCAGCATTACTGTATAGGTAACTGATATATGAAAACCACAACTTTTCTTGCAAAAGTCTGGTGGGCTCTATGCAGTTCTTGTACATGGTGGAGATAACTTTGACCAAAAATGAATCTGCAACTTCGACCATTCCTTAAAACAACCCAGTTATCCTAAGGCCATGTGTAAGCTCGGCACTGGTCTGTGCCAGTTTTTACAATGCTAAATGCCTTATATCCCTGTGACATTATTCTAATGTAATCAGTAACTAATTTCTGGACGTGAAACAAGACCTTTAAACAGTATCAGTTATTTATGCACTACAGATCTAATGCTTTATTAGATGGGTACCATATATTAAGAAAGCATCAAAAGAAACTTCTTATTCCTGAGTCTAGCAAGTGTAGTGGAAAATACTTTTAGTATGGGCTGGTATATAACTGGTGAGGCAAGAACCTAAAAAGTTTTAGTGTACTCAGGTTGCCACGCTGCATATATAAACAGATATTTAAAATCTCAGTACAGTTAATTACATTGGTAAAAGATGAACATCATACAAGTTAGAGCCGACCATCAGCCAATTCCATGTTCCGTTATAGGATAAATCTATAGTCACTCACAAAGCTTTACAGGTAGAGTAGAGTTTTAAGTAATAGCTATCTCCAAACGGAGAAGAAACTCTAAGCTGAAAAACATAT
This sequence comes from Ptychadena robeensis, assembly GCA_036250615.1. NCBI lineage: Eukaryota > Metazoa > Chordata > Amphibia > Anura > Ptychadenidae > Ptychadena > Ptychadena robeensis. The sequence goes on along the minus strand of CM070033.1, from coordinate 69,223,699 downwards.
ATGGTATGGATTGGTAGTGTTCAGTGTGCTTTAAATCAAAATCCCTTTTGAGAATTAAAGACATATTAATTAATTAATTAATTTCATAAATACTACAACAGTTTCTTTAGCAAGCAACAATCTGCATATCCTATGATATATGTATTCATTTATATATATATATATATATATATATATATATATATATATATATATATATATATATATATATTAGATTCAACTCAGTAATTTAATATTGTAGAACATTCATAAATTCAGTGATGGTTACAGAATTTCTACCACAAGCATTAATGAAATAAAATGTTCTATAAAGCTAGAATCAATTAGGGTGTTTAAATTACTTCAGTGAGATTTCTATAACTGTTGATATTTCAGAAGATCAGCAAATGCAGCCCCAGCTCACCTAACTTACTGTACTTCTTCAAACTTCTGCTAAGTGCACACCAATTAAATGGCTAAAACACCACATTTAAGCCGATAGCATGCAGATAAAGCTTGCCATTAAATTGCAATTTAACATACCCAGACTCAGTGGCTGCTGACAACTCTTGAGGGTTGTAATCTCATTTAACCCCCTCTAGTCATGACTAGACACACCCATCCAGCATAATGCACACCAAATTAGACTTGACATGGCAACAACAGAAATAAAGCCCTCTTTAGCTTAAAAGTCATGTCACAGTAGGTAACCCTGACCTTCAGCTGCATTCAGAAAGCCCCATTCTTTCCAATGGACCCCACAGGCACATTATGCTGTAGATAGTACAGTCAGAGGTGGGCAGAATAACAAAAGATCTATCTATCTATCTATCTATCTATCTATCTATCTATCTATCTATCTATCTATCTATCTATCTATCTATCTATCTATCTATCTATCTATCTATCTATCTATCTATCTATCTATCTATCTATCTATCTATCATCTATCTATCTATCTATCTATCTCTGTAAATTTGTAAAAAATAGATATGGAGTTATAACAAAATTTCTTTTAAGTATCACACACATGCAAAACATATTAGAATGAAGAGTTTGATAGAAGATCTTATTAACCAACATACAGTTGATGTTCCCTTGAGACAAATTAAAACGATCTGATGTGGCAGACAGTTGCAAAAGAAAAAAAGAACTGTTCTTTTTTAGTAATAAAAGATGAAGCCTGATTGCTAGATCCAAACTCCTCTGGCTCAATATTTTCCTTACCCTGCCGTGATCTCTCACGTAGAAGCAGAGGGGCATCTCTGCTGGAGTTACTCATTTGATACATTCGGCTCCTTGCATTTTAAATGAGGTCAGCGTGGTTGGTGGTTTAAGTCTTCAAAGCGTCTTCTGCAACTGGCATTTACTGAAGTTCTGTTCTCAGAAGGAACTCTAACTGTTTCTAACATTTTCTAAGGGAAACAACTTGCCTTAGATTTTTACAAATGATCAGCGTTTATCCCAAAGCTGAAACCTGGCTTTTTATAAGGTTACCATTTTATTATTTATATTCTGTTTTATTTTACAACACAAATATCACATTTATTGCTGGACTGGCTTGTCTAAACATATTTCTATATATTTGTGGAGGCATTCTCCAGGATATATTTTTAATTTAAGAAAAAAACTTCTGTAACATTTAAGGAATGTTATGTATTTAAGAAAGAAAAATAAGAAATCTAAATTGTATACAGGAAATTCAACTATTTTCTAAAAGTAATTTTTTTTATATTGTTTTCATAAAAACAATAGTTTGATGAGAAATAATACTTTTAAAAACATGGATTCCACAGTTAAACCTGACAGCAGTCATTTTCTATTATGTTAAACAGACCTTAAACAACATTCACACAATATAAAGCCCTATTAACATATCTCAATTAATAAAAACACATTTTAAAATACATATAACTTCAATCACAACATCTAAATGGAGTACAAAGTATGTGATTCTTATACAGGACAAAGTTTTTTTAAATATATTTGTGGAAATCAGTTGTGTGACTTACCCATCTGAGTTGTCCTGGAGGCCCCATCATAGAAGTCAAAACTTTCCCGAGCTTCTAAGCACTGAAGGATCATAAACAGAAAGTCATTAGCCTCACCCAGTCGTTTGTCAGAATTCCACTGCTTGATAAAGCTAGTTGTCTGCAGATCAGTCCAAAATATTAAAAAGATCCTCATTGACTTTGTCCACGAAGACTAATATTAACTAAACTTGGTAGAATAAACTGCATAATGTTTATTGGAAGTTCCCAGTGCGGCTGTGTAGTACAGCTCTCCCTGCCCCAGCCTCTTTACCAATGGAGTGGTTTATTTAATTTGTCAGTATAATAGAAGCAGTTTGAATAAGAGACAGAGAATGCAGTGTGGTATAAAAGAAACAAAGGCTAAAAGTACCACTATTTTGATTCCCTTTTTAAAATTACTTCCAAAGTGTGATATCTATTGTGAAGAATAATGCTGAACAAAGCACAGTGTCTTGGCAATATTCACAGAGCTTATTCACACAGCCAGTTCTGTCTGTACATTCAGAGGTAGAATACACTTATAAATGATGTATTGGAAGCACTATAGTTTCCATTGTATTTCCAGTGTAAACAAAAAGACAGAGGAAGCTGAATGGCATATGGGCAGGGAGGCCATAGTTTATTCAGGAATCATGTCTGCATTGTGCAAGTAATCTGTTGTCATTATTTCATTGTAGGTCTTTTTATATATAAGTATTTTATATGATCTAAAATATATCATCTTGTTTAAAGTAAGCAGTAAAAAATCAATTTAAATGATTTGTTAAAAAGATGTTGAATTTAACTCTAGATTTATTTATCTGCCTGCTGTAAGGTGGTTTTGTAATTTGTTGTATTTAGTCCTAAAGGGCCTGTGCATCTAAAAATACATGATGAACAGATTCACACATGAAAAATTTAAATGTATATTACATGGTTTTTAACAATACATTGAGGATCCTATTGTTGATTGTTCATCTTTTTTGCCTGTATGTACCTAGCCTACACTTTTTGAGAAGACATGTACAGGAACTGAGTGACATACTTCAATAACTGTCTTTTATAAAGCAAAATATGAATAATCTATGCACAGTAATTCAGATATAGCCTTCAGCATTTGCCTAACTGAAAAATTAAAACCAACCCTATAATCCTTATTATTGGGAGATTTGGTTTCTTCAATTTCTTGCTCATGAAAAGTAATTAAATACCAATAGTAGTTCACTCGCGGTTTCCTTCAAGATTTTTACATCAGTTTGCAAATTAAAACCTGTGCCAAAACCTTGGGTGATCCACATCCATTGATTTCAAACCCACAGGTTTTCACATCTGTCTGTGGGTTAAAACCTGTGGCACAACCATGGCTGGGGTGGGCACTTTTTTTGAGCAGTCTGCGGCAGTGGAGTCCAGCCCACTGGGGGAAATGGGAGCAGTTCAGCTGAAATACTGCACCGCATCCTCTCCCAAACAAAACTGGAGCCTTACCCTGAAACAACATAGTTATTTGAGCCCTAGTTTAAAATTGTTGCAAGAAGAGGAGGGCCATCCTTGGCTTTTTTGGTCAGGCATGCTTCATTGAGAAGCTTGTAAAAGAGTGTTCTGAGGTAGCAAGCAGGTTAGGGGGGTGTTTTTAAACAAAAGGAAGCTCTAATCCATATGCAGGTGGATATATGAAAATTCACTAGTGTATAATCGCGAATTTTGAATCATTGCGAATATCGGCACTTAGATCTCAAATAAAGTTCTATATCTTCGTAATTACCAACATTGGAGGTTTTTTACATCAGTACCAGGAACTACCATGCACTGCGTTTGCAATATGCGCATGTACAAATGCCGATTTGGGCAATGAATAAAATCTGTGGAAAGTACCATGCACTGCGTTTGCAATATGCGCATGTACAAATGCCGATTTGGGCAATGAATAAAATCTGTGGAAAGTACCATGCATTGCGTTTACAATATGCGCATGTACAAGTGCCAATTCGTGCAATGAAGATAATAATGAGCGGAGGGTACAAATTTTCTAATTTATTGCATATTTTAGGCGAAAAATTCCCAATATTTAGCAAATATGAATATTGCCTGTGCTACTCATCACTACATTTCACATGCATATGTAAAGATTCTGTTCAATTGAGGACAGGTAATTTGTTAATATGAAAATCCAAGATACCACTTTATCTGTTAACTGAGCAACATGTTTTTATTTGGTAGTAGGTTATATGATAGCTAAAAAACATCCAATACCACAACTTAGCTAATAACCAAGCTAATCTTTCCATTTGGGTAGAGAAAAAAAGATAACAGTTTTGATTCCATCCATTTACCTGTTAGTGAGATTACTGTTTGCAGGGGAAAAGTGCAACCCCAATTTCGTACATTAGAATGAAAGGAGCTGAGGAATAATATGCCTAATAGGGTCATAGTCAAAAATAAAACATAACACAGACATTTTTGATTTAATTCACATATTACTTTATTTCCAGTTATGATTTAGCAATGCAGAACCTTTTTTAGGTGAAGATTTGGGGGATACTCTCCTACTAATGTGAGCTTGATTGTCATCTATGCTATGCTAAAGCAGTAATACTTACTTTATGAGGCAATATCAATAAATAAATGATATCTAATCTAATCTAATGAAAGTTAAAGCCCACCTACATAAACATTACTGTTTCAACAATATTGGGTTTGTAAGGTCCAGAAGAAGAGGTTATTATATCGAAAATGCACTGGACTTTACTTTACAAGTAAAAAGGTAACTTACAATTCTGAGACATACCTTAAAAATTCCCACAAGGTGCACCTGAAAAAACAGCACATTTAACTGCTAGACAGCAATGTATTCTTTGTGTCCATAGTTGCTCATAATGCTATTACTCTGAATTACAAAAGGAATGGCACATGTTCACATAAGGCACTTCACTTAGTAAATCAGGGAAAATTGTACTGACGTTAGTCATGTGCAGTTTAATATCTATATATTATTTTTACTTGCTCTTATTTATATAGCGCCGGGATATTACACAGCACTTTACAGAGCATATATAGTCATATCACTAACTGTCTCTCAGAGAGGAGCTCACAAT
>CM070033.1:69200466-69216282 GCA_036250615.1 Ptychadena robeensis | reverse complement strand
GAGAAACAGGCATTAATCCTCATACCATCTGGGTTGCTTATTGACTTATGCACCACTAGAATTGTTTCACATGTGCTGACATGTGCGCCTCTTTCAACAGCGGCCATGCCCCCAAAGAGGAAAACAAGGAGCCTACAACATTGACCCTGACCAACTGACGGCATTCATTGAACAATTCCGGCAACTGCCAAACCTGTGGCAGGTGAAGAGCCCACAGTATGCACCAACAAACAGTCAAGCAGCACGTATCAGCAACTGCGGGGCCTTCTCATGCGGGTAAGCCCACCGCCACCATAACGACCTCAAGATAAATCAACAACCTGAGTCGGTAACAAGTCTTCATGCAAAGTGTGGTGAGCAGCATGCAGGGCAGGTGTGATGGGATTGGGCTGTTCTGGTACTACGACCTCCTGTCGTTTGTGCAGGACAGGACCCGCCAGGACATCGTCTCCTCGAGGACATGGAACCCTACCCGAGGATGTTGCACCCGGAGCTCCCTGGCAGTGCAGTGATTGATACTGTTATTTGTCTAAAGCTCATGTTTCGCCAATGTGTATGCTTGTCCCTAACATTTTTCTCACCCTCCAGGACAGACCTGGTCCCTCGTATGAGGAGACAACCTGGACCCTTGTATGAGAGGAGCAACCTGGACCCTCTATGAGGAGTAGCCGCCCGCCAGTATTGTCCCCTTCCCCGCGCCTCTCACGTGGCCGGGCTAGGAGAGCTAGCCTGGGCCAAGAACACCCGAACCAGACCCTGAGCCAGATCCTTCACAGGCGACGAGTTGATAACTATTTCTTTTCCTGCTCCAAACTGCGCAGGCATCTTTGGGCCAGCGGGAGGCTGCACATGACCTTATGACAGAATGGCGTCAGGGCAATGCAGGCAACTGACACTCTGACCCCCGACGGCTCTGGTCCATCGTGTGATTCCCATGGAGACCCATCTGCCCCATCTGGCCAGCCTTGCACAGCCCACCTACACTAGTGCACACAGTAACTGACAGTGGGTTACAACTATACACAGCTGTTGACTGTGACCTGAGCTTTATTCAGGAGCCATGGGGTCATGGCATTGTTTTCATTTGTTGTTTGTTTTTTGTAGAACACACATCACAACGTTTACTTACAGAAAATTTTATTTTGACTGTCAATAAACGTTTGAAACTCAACTCAATGCCTAATCTTTGTCCAATCAAATGGGGTGCATGGAGACATCAGGTGGTCATGTCATTCTGCCAGAGACAGCCCCCACACCATTAAAATAGCTACATAGCCTTCACGGTTGTCGTGGGCCTGCAGGGATTGTCCCTGAGGTGGAAGTGGCTGCATGCCATTAGGGCCCCTGTTCATTGCCCTGGGTTACCACACCGGTGCTGATGTCCTCCACTCAACCATGCTGGTGGCATGGTGGACACTGATTTGTGCAGGCGGAGGAAGTTTTTTGAGAACAGCTCGCCAACACAACCTTGTCCACTCTGTTGGGGCCAAATGCATGGTGGTGAGGAACACCCTGAACCGCTGAGAGAACCCCAATGCGTTCTCCTCCACCCCCCTTGAGGCATGCTGTCCGCGTGTTTGCAGGGTCCACAAATGTGATTGGAAAGCCACACACCCTCTTCATGGACTTGTGCTGAAAATATACTCCATCCTGATGAGGTCATGGCCGATTTATTGATTGGTGAGTCTGATCGATCGGACACGAATCTCCAGGAATCCGTGGACAGGTGGTATGTAGCGATTGGACGGACTTATTGTTGGCCGTTCGATCGGACCTCGTATTCCCGCTGATATCAGCCGTGAATCGATCTCGATCGGATAGGTGATCGAGCGGCCATGGAATCCGACTGTGTATGGCTAGCTTTACAAACTAGATATTTGTTTAGATTTTTCCAATATTGAGAATATTTAAAGTGTGGACTGGTTCCCTTAGGTATAAGGTATGCTGCGATTTTACCTATTACTCACCAGCTACATTAAAAGATACCTTCAATACCTGGATCAAAATATGTTTTTTTTCAGAAGAAAAATAAGTAGCAGGCTCCAAGCCTAGGTCTACATCAGTGAGGATGTGAACCAGTTCCTTTACTGATGCCTTGGACCTGCAGGCACCCGGAGTAGATATGTAGAGATGGTCGAATTTTTTTTCCAAAATTCGACCATTTTGACGATTTTGAATTAATTGCAAAGCCCCTAAACATGGTATCATCACCAAACTTGCTGGAGATGTAGAAAAGAATGTTGGGGGAACATTTGAAAGAAAAAAGTATGTCTCTTACACAAATAGTTTTTGCACAAATTAAGTTCAAAGTCAAGTCAAAATTTCGAAAATCGGAATTTCGACTTTAGTTTTGAACTTAATTTATTCAAAAACTGTTTTTGTTAGAGACATACTTTTTTCTTTCAAATGTTCCCCCAACCCTTTCCTACATTTTGGTGATGATACCATGTTCAGGGGCTTTGCAATCAGCTCACAAACTTAGCAAGTCGAAAAATTCGACCATCTCTATAGATATGTAGCAATGTAACCTGGTGCACTTCACATCACCAACAATTTGCGGACTGGGAAGGGTTGATCATTAGGATCCATCTAGATAGGATCTTATACCCCGTTTCTTTGATTTTACATGAAAGGGAGGACTTGCGAGCTAGATACAGGATTTTTTCTTTCTGAGCAGATGTAAAGCGGACCCTTAAGTCTGTGCAGAAATGCTGGAGTGGAGGGGGCCCTTATGCCGACCATGTGCAATGTGTCTAATGGGGTACTCCTGGATGCAAAGGGATTCAAACTCCTGTCCCGAAAGTGGGCAACATTAGTTTGAAATGTCTGGATAACTCCCCCTTCTGTTTTTGGGATTGTGAGGAATGCAGGAGGAGCAAAAAGTAAGTGAAATTGAAGAATGTCATATTTTTCTAGAAAGCCAAAGAATGACAAGGAAAGGAAGGTTTTCTTTTATCTTTACCATTTTAGTTGTAAAGGTCATTTACAATCATTTTCTAGGAGGAAGATTCAAGGAGTAAATGATCAATGCCTTCTGCATCTAAAGCTACCACAACCTAATAATCCAATGTTAATACAGTTCAAATGCATATATGACTACACAAGTAATGAATCACGACACCTTCAGATTTCACTAAACAGACACTGTATTGTTAATAGAGTCTATCTCTCTCATTGTAATTTTCGCAACTGAGCTGTTAGTCAGACACTCAATTCAGCACAGTACTTGACACAAGCAGGAGAGGTTTCAATTGAGTTGTCTGCATCACAGCATTAAAGGCCAATGCCTGTTTTGTTTCAATCTATCTATCTATCTATCTATCTATCTATCTATCTATCTATCTATCTATCTATCTATCTATCTATCTATCTATCTATCTATCTATCTATCTATCTATCTATCTATCTATCTATCTATCTATCTATCTATCTATCTATCTATCTATCTTGCTGTACAGATGTGTGAGACAAATACATGTATATTCCCTATGCTGAAATATACATCAATTCTATATATAGAACTCTTTCTGGACATATTGGTAGTACAGATGATTCCAGTGTTCCTTTTGTAATGCTAAAACATAATTCTGACCCATAAAAAGAAGCAGCCAAAGGTGATGTGAGTGAACATTTTTTCTATCAGCAGTTTGTCTCAGCTGACTTGTATTCAAGGTTTGATGGCTTGTTACTTTTTCCAAATGTTTGTACTGTGAAGGGCTGCCAGTGTAAAGTCAATCACACTTCAGCCCAATCAGCTATCCTGCCATTTACTAACAATGTGATGGAGGTCACATAGTACTAAAGAATGTGATTGTCCTGGCCGTGGCCTACATAAGAACGCTTGTTGAAGGGGAAAATAGATGATGATAGAAGACATGCATTACCGATGTCTAAGGTGAGCTTGCTTCTGACTTGGCCAGGACAATTGTTCAAGACCATTTCATTTCTGAGAAAATATATGACCTCTGTAATGATGACAAGGTCAATGAGAATCACAGACATCTGCCTAAGTGCCAATCATAGATGTTCAACATTAAGGGCACAGCTACAAATAAGCAGACCGTTTTATGGATGGGTCAATAACTAATGAAAGCACAAGGAACATGACAGAAATATACAATCATTTTATAAATACTCTTCAAAATCTATCATGGAACACCATGCAAAAACTATTTCTTTCTTCTACGGTATTTGCTTTGTTCTTGAGTGTATCTGCTCTTAGGAAGTTTGAAACAAAGATGTAGCTGTAGGTTTAGCTGAAATATTTGTTACAATATGACATCTCTTAGATACAGCTTAAAATAATTGAAATAGCTCAGATAGAATCTGTCTAGGCTCATTGATTTTACTTGATGTTTGGAAAAATATAGATAATGTTAGATAGTTTGAAATCTCTTCCTTTACAAACAATATCTGTAAGAATAGTAATAGTAAGAATGCTTACTTTCCAACAAAGAGAATGGTTTTATGCAGCAGTTTAGCTATTAAGTAAACCACTATGCTACCTCTAAGGCTCCAGATTTCAAACTTGTAATAAATTCAGAATGAGTAACTCTCAAAGCGACTCTCTTTGAAATTTGAAACTTTAATTTAAAACCCCCTTCTTAGCACCCTAACAAATATACCCTAGAACCCCCAACCCAGAAACTTATCCTTACTGGCAACAATGGCCTCCTATGGAGTTTGAATTGTTAAGCCTTTAAAGCAACTCCAAAGGTGCTTAATTATGGCTATACTCTTACATTACAAAACACTGCAGGGATCGCTATAAAGGGTTGGACGTCACTAGGGAAGATTTAGGGCCAGACCAGGAAAATAGCAGAGAGGCTGGAGAAGTAAGTGTGTATCTCTGGACAGAGATATAAACACTTATCTTTTGTGGGGACATGAACTTCCATCTTTGCTAAAAAGATGCTAAAAAGATAGGATAAGATAAGTCTTTGTTTTTGCACACATTAACATTCTTTTGTTGATTGTCTTGTATGCTTTGGGTCATTGTCCTGTTGCATCATCCATCCTCTGCGGAGCTTTAGTTGGCAGACAGATGGTCGTAGGTTTTCATGCAAAATGTCTTGATAAACTCTGGAATTCATTTTTCAATTAATGACAACAATCTGTCCAGGCCCCGAGGCAGCAAAGCAGCCCCAATGCATGATGCTCCCTCCGCCATGTTTTACAGTTGGGATGAGGTTTTGATGTTGGTGTGCTATGCCTTTTTTTCTCTACACATGTGTTGTGTGTTTTTTTCCAGACAACTCAATTTCGGTTTCATCTGTCCACAGAATATTTTGCCAGTATTGCTGTGGAGCTCTTTTCTGCGAGGCATGGTTCACATCAAACAGTGCTTCTTGAAACCAGTAAACCCAAAACTGGTGTGTGTTTTAAAGGGCAGGACAGCTGTCAGCAACACATCCAATATAATCACACTGATTGGACTCAAGGTTGGCTCACTCCTGGCTTCAATTAGCTCTTGGAGAAGTCATTATACTAGGGGTTCACCTACTCATTCCACCCTGCACTGTGAATGTTTACATGTTATGATAAAAAAAAACAAGAAAACATATAATGTTTATGTAGTATTATATTGTGTTTTGCTATTGGTGTGACTTAGATGAAGATCAGAGCACATTTTATGACCATTTTTTTTCAAAACTCCATGTAATCACAAAGAGTTCACATACTTTTTCTTGCAAATGTAGTCTTATAAGATGCAAGAATAAATTTCATGTATAACCCTGACATTTTGCTTAATATACCTAGTATAAGTTAACTTCTACCTTAGCTACAAAATAATACATTTGGTTACATACAGTACTAATATGCTAACATACATACAGAACCACAAAGAGGTATTTAATTACTCAGCACTAGAATGTGTTTTAAAAAATAAACTTTTATCAACTTACAACCTAACCAGTCAATCAGTCATGTTCCTCCAACCAGCATGTAAAAGCCAATAATTTTAGGAAAGATGTAGGAATTTATATTATTGTATTTTAATGTAATCAATGTGAAATGGTGTGCATATACTGTATTTGTGTGAGTGAATAATATTTTAAAACAGTATAATCACATTCTAGAGAAGAAAGCATCTACAGAGTTTAACTGCAGTACATCAAACAACTGAGTTTGCCCATCTGCACCTAAAACTTCACAAGCTGAACTGTCAGCATTTTTGTGAACTAAACCAACATCAACACTTTATAAAGCTTTAAAGGGATTTCCAGAAGAGAGGAGCTTTATCAGCGATTGCATATTAGTTACTGACATCATTTTATCCAAGCGAGTTTAACCCTCACACGCCTAACGTGAGAACCAACCATGAAAACATCAGTACCAGAGAACACTTTCTAATCATAATGTGCACTCTTTTATTAGTTATACAGATCAGATAATGGCTTCTGTTTTGAGTACTATTTCTATTTTGATATGCAACCCAAATTAAATGTCTGAATAGGATATTTATATTTATTATTTATTTTAATATACAAATAATCTTTAAAGCAAACAAAAGGTAACACACAGATACACACAAGAAATAAAAACACACAGAACCATTGCAGAGTAACTAACAAAATTCAGACAAGGTGGGTATAGTTTTTTTTTTATATTGGGTGGGAAAGTTAAATGTGTGTAGCTGAAGTAAGATTATAGATATAAACACTAGTAACATTGCATATTTAGACTGGTGCATTACAAATGTTAACAAATGTGATTTCCCACATTTATGCAAATTATAACAAATCCATAGGAAAGATGTCAAAACCAGAATCTGTTAGAAAAAGGGACCAAATCTCTTTTAGGTATCAGTGGCAGAAAAAAATAATTTCACAGGGTAACAAAAATGAAAAAATATGAACAGTGTTTATGTTGAGAGAGACTTGGGCTTGGCAAACTATTTAAAAAAAATGTTTTCCATTAGTAAATTACTGTACAGTAATATGACTAGCTAGTCTAGGTAACAGTTGAACTGGCTTGATTAAAACCCAAAAAAGCAATAGGGCTAAATAGTATTCATCCTCGATCTCTAAGAGAACTTTTGTTGGACCATTGGCTGATCTTTTTTATCAATCTCTGTTATGGTTGTAAACCATTTTGTGAACCATTTTTAAACCATCATGTATTTTTTAGCTATTTTATTAAGTGTTTTGTGTCTTTTATGACGTGTTCCCCTTATTTTTTTCTTACTCTGTATAAGATTTTCTTGCTTAGTGGTTATTGCCAAATATCCACACTGTTTTCTGACTTTTGGACAAACGCAGTAAAGAGGAAAGATTGGTGTTTTCCATCATATGTGTAAATGAACTAATCATGTTATATATTTTGTTAACCTATATACTGAACAGATATATGTTCTCCATAGAAGTTGCTCACATGTTTGAATATGAATATATATATGACTGGGACTGGGATGACCTTTGAGAATTGTGAAGCCATCACCTTAAATATTGTTCCAATTCTCAAGAATGGTAGCAGGGAAGAAGCTGTCAACTACAGACCAGTAAGATTAACAACTGTTGCAGTACATACTCTAAAACAATGATCGTTTAAAACTTGCTCAACCCAAATTCTCATGTTTTGGACCAGGCTCAATTTCAGACATTGCATCAAAATGGCACCAGAGACAGAAGGAAGAAAGATAAGGTAAAGAACGCAATCACAGTGAAAAAGAGGGAAATTGGTCACATTTCATTACAATCTCAATAATATGCACAGCATCTCCACAATCTACAAAAGGCTACAGACTCTTCTAGGGGAGATTTCTGATATTCTTATTGAATGGGACTTTCCTTCTAAACAATAACCACCTTCCATTTCATTCTCTCTTCTTAAAAGCAAAAGATGTCACTTTTTTACAATGTGTTTATTATGTTTTGTTTCTGAAAAGCTAGGCACATTTTACTTGACAACCAACCATTGGTAACTAATTCATTTTTCAACTCGAGGGTCCACATTTGTGTCTTCAAGAACAACAGCATGCAATTTGGCTCTCTACTTTTGCCTCATCAGGCACAGCTGCTGAATCATAGAAGGAGGAGACTTTTTCTATGGACAAGTATGTACAAGTCCAGAGGAAATGTGGGAAACACAACTAAATTGTACCTGCATCACTAGAAAAGGGTGATGTAAGTGTTATAATGGAAGGGTGGTCTGTCTTTTTACTGATGACACAAAAGTATGTAATAGGATGGATTGTTCTGCGGGGTGTATGCAACATTGAACATGATCTGAAAAAATGGTCAAAACTGCAGAAACTGCAGTTCAATGTATCTAAATGAATTCCCAAAGATTTGGTGGTGCAACAGATGACTGCAAATGTAGGGAAACAATGGAGCTAGTCAGTGAGTTTGGGCTTGTTTCCATTAATGCGTCTGCCGGCCACGCGATTGCCACGACTAAGATTCACCCCCGCTAAGAACCGCATCCCCTGCGGTTGTTAGCTGGGGCCATTCACCTCTATGGCCGTGGTCAGTGGTGGGCGGCCGCGGAAGAGTGCAGTCAAAAACTTTGCAATGCATGGCCATACACTCAAATTTTAAATAATCGCTTCTAATATTAGTAGAATTATTCCCAAAATATCACGAATATTCCCTATTCTGCTCATCTCTAGTATAGATTCCCCTTCATTCATTGAACGATCGATCCTAACGTGGTAACGTCACCGTGCTGAACCATCGTGCACTGATCAATTATGGAATCAATGCGTTCCACCTTGGGGAATCGATCCCTGGCCATACTTTTGATGGGGATCGAGGGTCCCCATCCCAAAAATGGTGATCTAACAGGAAAATAACTACTTTTTGGATCCCTATTTGATCCTTCTTTTGTTCGATCTTGACTCTTTGGGGTTGAACATTCAAGGTGGACAGCCTTTGATTCCCCAACAATCGATCTGTGCGAGCAGGCACACCGATCAATTGTTGGGGATTCTAAGGCAAAATCGATGCGTGTATGAGGGGCTTATGCTCTCCTAAATTGAGAGCATTGACCCATAGCCTATATCATTTTAAACTTCTACACATGTAATGCTCTTATACAAAGTTTTTATGCAAGAATACCAATAGTTGAGGGAACTAAAATCAGGATGGGTGTATGATGCAGTAAATAATAATCTGCATTTAGTCCTATAATATGAAGTAACACATATGAAAATACTGTAAATCTTCTTTTGCTAACTGTAAAAATAAGATAAAACACAGTTTTGTATTTGAACTATTACCAGTAAATAATCAGAAACCTATCTATAAAATATTCATATTCTTATAATGACTAATTACTAAAAAGTATATAGATTTCATGATAAAACAATTAACCCCCCTTTTGCCTCCATTGTTAACTTGTCTCTGTTAACAATTTCAGAGGATAATGGGTTAATTATTCTAAGCAGATTCCTTGTCCTGCCTAAAAGTAGCAATTCCCTGGTGAAGACTTCTGAGACACTGAAATTAAAATGTGTGTAAATTAAACACATGCTTGCCGTGCACATTATGTGGCAAATTAGAAGAGAAAAATACAGATAAATGTACATCTTTAGGGTTATCCAGGACCCCATGATGAGACAGGTATTATTGCCCTTTGTACAATTATTTAAACCCTGTAGGAAATCTCAGCGTCAGCTTATGTCAGAGCTCTGTTATTAGACAACTTTAATTAGGATCTATCCTGCTGCTCCTAACAAGTATTTAATTAACTTGCAGGAAGGGTAATTAGCTTTAGATTGCAGCTGATTTTCAGCCTCACCTTATGTTGACACTTGGCCTACAGTACATCAGCTTACTCTACTGACAGTGTAATGGATAGGATCTCTGAAAAGCCAAATGTCACGCCTGATTGGTCTAATAAAAAAAAAGAAGATAAAAGACATAATAATGGCTGTCAGGTCATGGTCCGAAAAGGCAGCAAAGGCCAGAGATCAGACAGACAGCACAAAAGCCTGTAAACAGCAATAGACGGAAAGAATAATTAAACATGATATATCTATAATAAATCCTATCTAAATATACTTCAAGTCAAGACATTACAACGACATGTCAGAGGGGCTTGAAAAATGCATTAGTAATAGAAAGCTTTATATTTTGGTAACGTGACAGGTCACTCCTCCACAGGAGAGATGACAGTCATGAGTTTGAACATAATGCTTTAAACCGTATTGATTGATTTAATGTTTCATATTGTATTAGAAAGAGAACCTTATGTATTCTCTTTAGTAATATAAAATAAACTGGATGACTATTTGTTGTATCTTAAATTCTAATATCACACAATCCTAAAGCTGGGCATACACGTCTCGATTATCCAGCGATCGCTTTTTAATCCGATCGACCATACAATTCCGGAATTGATTTTAATTTGCGAAAACACAAACTGCAACATATAATGCATTCAATTTCTGGGCGATTCTATCCTGAAAGTCTCAATATGTCTTGCACGCACACATTTATGAGTTTGGAGTGGTGTTAGCTGAAGAACTGGCCAGTGACCAACAGCACACAAACAAAGGTCATTTTCACAAGATTCATAGATGGAAAACTAAACTAAACTAAAACTATTGCATGAGACAACTAACGGTTCATGTGCTTTTTAATAAAATTTTCAATCAGAACGGATCCGTGCACAATCGTTTTTCTGTCCAATTTTTGGCAAAATCGATCGTTCAGACACTTTTGGCATGCATCAATTTTTATCCAATGCGATCACACGATCGATTTTGTTAAACGATCGCACTAAAATTGAACAGAAAATCGTGACGTGTATGCCCAGCTTAAGGGTTCTTGAACACTGTGTATGTTGCTCTCTGCTTTTGGCAACGCCTACGGTATGTAATCCACATGGTTGGATGCCTAGTACTTTGTGTTAAAGGAGACTTTTAAAAAGTACTGCTGTATGCGCTTAAATTTTAATGAATTGAACAGCACTCGATTCATGTGCTTTTTAATAAAATTTTCAATCAGAACGGATCCGTGCACAATCGTTTTTCTGTCCAATTTTTGGCAAAATCGATGGCTCAGACACTTTTGGCATGCATCAATTTTTATCCAATCCGATCACACGATCGATTTTGTTAAACGATCGCACTAAAATTGAACAGAAAATCGTGACGTGTATGCCCAGCTTAAGGGTTCTTGAACACTGTGTATGTTGCTCTCTGCTTTTGGCAATGCCTACGGTATGTAATCCACATGGTTGGATGCCTAGTACTTTGTGTTAAAGGAGACTTTTAAAAAGTACTGCTGTATGCGCTTAAATTTTAATGAATTGAACAAGTGAAAACGCAATAACAAAAAAATTACAGAGAAAACAATGCATCTCAAATAGCGTTTTTCAAATAGCGTTCAAATAGCATTGCGTTTTGTAGTGCATCTTGATGGCTCATGTAGTGTAAAGAGCCCTAAATGTTGGTTATGCATAATTAAATGAATTAGTAACAATGTAAATACTCGTCATTTGACACTGTTACACTGAGGCTTTTTTACAAATATGTACAGAATAGAGGATCCTTTCAGCATATAACTGGGTTTATGATATACTGATTGAGGATCCTTCCATGTAAAAATATAGATTTAAAAACATTTTGTAGAGGCTCTGCAAAGGAGTATTTGCTGTCCAGTCTCTTTAGGCAGAAGAGGCCATCTATAGACAATAGAGAAATGGCATGACATTCCTCCTGCTGCCTCTCCCATTTCTGTATAGTGAAAAAAAATATTTAAAAAAAAGTTCTGCATTGCCTGGAGAGAATCAGATCTAATTTTAGAATTGGGAGATGACCTTTGTGGCCTACTCTTTATCTACATTTTTGGTTGATCGATTGGAAAACAATGGTACCTGTCTGGTTTGATCTACCTGGTACCTGGTTCCTGGACTTCTTGGTCGATTAAAAGGAAATATTGAAGTGTGTTTGGTCACTTTAATACTTCCGTCTGTAAGCTACATCTGTGTTTATTGTAGGTTTGCTGTAGGCTTTCACAAAGATAAGTTTAAATTTAGGGCCCAGGCCAAATCTGGCCCACAGTGTAATGATATTTGGCCGCAAGATTTTAAAACAATATGTTAGAACAAAACATGTCACAGATGTGTCCTTTATTAGACATTTGATATCACATAAGTACCAGTATTACTTTGAGGGTATTTCTGAGAAGGCAAAACCTACTCAATTGTAGACCCATGACCCAAGGTTGGCCCATGACTTTGTCCAAGTTTTTAAATTTCACCTCTCTGTGGTTGAGCTTGATAACCCTTACAATAAGTAAATTCATTCATTGCAATTTTAAATAACAACATTTTTTGTTCACTTTTTGGGTCTTGTCCCTAGGAGTATAATCACTGGTACTGTGGGAGGATCCAGCACATGCAAAAACATTTTATACATTTCTATTGATGAGCACCCAAATAATACACTTTTTAGTTTTTTATTAAAATGATGACAATTACTATTTTTTATTTTCAGAAAGCAATATACTTTAATGTTTTTGTAGAAATGGTTTAAGCTCTTTGGTAACTTTACCATAACATGACTGGTACACAATCCTATTTTCACATCCTTTTTTTTAAATATACTGTGTTTTTTGCTCCACTAGCCCTGTCTTACATGACCATAGGTGCCCATGTCTCTAGGAGTGTCATTCTCATGAAAAATCAAAATATCTACATCAAAACCCATCACAATTTAAAGAGCACTAACAATAAAAGAAAGCTCCTCTATTCATGTTGAAAACATGTTCAAATCCATAAACAATACTTCCAATAATAATTTACACGATAACATATTTGCATCTTGTTTCGGAAAACTCCTAAAATGGTTCTTATAGAAACTCCATGTACAACCTTCTAGAGATGGTCGAAATGAATAAAATTCGATTCTACTTAAATTTCAAGTTTCCCAATCGAATTTCCATTCGACTGCGAAATTTCAACTTTTTTAGTGTCGAAATTTCTAAAGTAAAAAATTCACATAACGCCTAAAATTCGCATAAGGTCAAAAATTCACATAACTTGCTGGAGATGTAGAGAAGGGTTGGGGGTATGCTACAAAAAAGAAAGTGTTGCTCTAGTTAATTAAGTCAAGTTAAAATATCAAAAGTCAACTATTTTAGGGTTCAATTTGAACCCAATTTATATACAAACTTGACATGTTTGAACAAAACGTATTGTTTTCAAATGTTTCCCCAACCCTTCTCTACAACTCCAGCAATTTTTGCGCGGATACCATTTTCAGGGGCTTTGCAATAAGCTGACAAAGGGAGCTAGCACCATGCGAATTTACCAATGCAAATTTTCGGCAATGCGAATTTTCAATCACTCACGCATGCGAAAATTTTAAATAAAATGGCGATATTTCAGTCGAAATATCAGGCAGATTTTTTACTTTTCGGCGAAAAGTCGAAATTACCCCATCAAAATTCGATTAGGCAAAAAAGTCTCGCCACACTCTTACGCTCCACCTCCTCTGGAAGCAGGGACAGTCAAATATTTTTATGTATTATTACTTTATCATTTTTTGCTGGACATTACATTTTGAAAATTATTGTGCACTGCTATGATATAGGCTATGGAGCCTCTCATCCATATATATATGGATGCTATTGCACACATGTGACGTTATGTACATATTTCATGCTTTATACACTTCCATGATAATAGTATGCCTCTTGAGTAGAGGATACGTTTAGAGTCGGCCCTTAAAGTCCCCTTGTTCTCATCTCTTGGATGGGGGAAATTCTTATCCTCCTTTTTTCATATTTATTTGGGATGCTGTCCAGCTCGCCTATTTGGGTTATCTCTGATTATCCCACCTGTTTCATATACAAATCACTTAGGATGGGGTAAACCTAGCCAGCATAGAAACTTCTTGTTTGTTTCTGAGGGAAAATATCAAATCATCATTGTGAAGTAGAAGGAAGAATTGGAAGGAAGATTGGAAATTGTAATATATGTAGACTTTCCTCCCCAATCTTGCTGTCTGTGGCCCATCCGTTTTATTCATTGGATTTCAGCTACCGTATTTTTTTAACTATGGAGGCTCAGCAGCACATGAAGCTACAGATCCCAATGGGTCCCACCCACCACGATCTTCCTGAAAGATATACATACAGTAATATTGTTATAGGGTCTAAAATAAGGTATGTAGTTACAATTGAAAGGTTTTATTTTAAAAAAATATGTAGAGAGACGCATATCCCAGTTTAAAGGGGATTTCTAATCAGGTCTGCTATAATTCACAAAACTTTAAGACATAACCAGCTCAGACAAAAACAGAAAATAACATAAAGACCCATTGTATGAAAAAATACAGAAAAGTTCATTCCAAAAGTAACTAACAATACTACGGTCAATTTGCTGGACAATGCAAAATGCACTTATATTATAAATGTAAAAACTTATGTACATATCACTTGTACTTATAAAGTGTTATGAGACTTGCCATTTACATGAAATATGTTTTTGAATATGTCATACAATGGACCATATAAGCTCTACTGTAGTGCTAACAAAAATGATACTTTACCTTACCCCAAGGTCTTTAGGCTCCTCAATCGTTATACATCATTTCTCAATCTCTGCCAACATCCTGTCCTCTACTGACTAGACAAGCAGTTAAACATCTAACAAGCTAGTGTTTTACCTCACAGGCTTTGAAGAAGTTTGTTTAGAACTGTTAAAGAAGTATGAAGTCTTAATACTCCTCATCTGAGCACCCTGCAATTTACTGTCAGAAAGACAGCTAATATAGACAGTATTAACGCCTAAAAAGTGTCAGTTTAGAAGACTGTTTGACAAGTTGTATCATCCTGATAGCTGTATAGTTTTCGTCTTCCTGACATACGATTTTTCAATCATCCCTCTGTGAAGATCCCCTAGTCAAACTAAAATGTTAGTGATAATACACTTAACTTAAAATGAGATGCTGCTTTCCTCTTATGTTGATGTAAGTGATTTACATGTCATGATCTTTGAGAAGGGGTTAGTATAAGAAGCCAGAGTTTAGTGTGATATGTCATATTTGACATGAAATATAATGTATATATGATACAGACTGAAACACATGAAAACATAACAAAACCTTAATATTGTGTTTGAAAAGATGAGTATTAGAAACTATAGTATAAGTACCATAGGCCAGGTATTTTATAGATTATTTTTAGTTTACATTACTTTTGATCACCAGGCCCTACTTTATTCTAACATTATTTTTAATAATTTTAGACTTTATCCTGATAATATTGACATTATAGCTTATGAGTGACGTCTTGTGCTACCTGGTTTTTTGCTACCATGTTTTAGGCATGAAATATTAGTTTAGTGTCTTTGTTTTGTTGAGGCTTTTTTAATATGGTTGTGTGTTTCACATTTTATTTTTTGCATTTGGTATTCACTAAATGCCTATATAGGAGTAAATTACTAAAATTAATAAAATAGTGACAATCTTGATAAAGGTGTATATTCTATGATTGACAGCTGAATACAAGATCAGGAATAGCTAGTCTACACAGATCTCAAATAAATATGAAGTGAGTTGCTAATATTTTATGAATGGTAGAAGAAGGTTTCTGGATGAGACAATACAGTCACACAAATGGAGACGGAATTCCCCAATCTGTCATAGCCTGTTGTGTCGTCTAATAATTCATGAACAAGACATGCTGTTTTGTATATATATATTATATTGAGAGTTATTCAATGCCTTTTCAAATACTTCTATCTCATGAGTAAATGCATTAGCAATGATAAACCACCAAGTTAAACTTTGATCTCTTGTAACATTAAATAATAACTAGTGATGGCCCGAACTGTTCGCCGGAGAACTATTCGCGGCGAACA
>CM070033.1:69183062-69197286 GCA_036250615.1 Ptychadena robeensis | reverse complement strand
TTTTTTGCGTACAAGGCCCTGTGGCAGCAGATAACTCTGGGTGGGCACTGGACAGTTGTCCTCACAGACAGTCTGCACTTACCCAGGACATAATGAGCAAGTGTTCATGGACTACAGTTGTTTGTTGCTGGGCTTCATATTCCTTGAACGTTTGCAGTCATTATGTCCAGGCATGCACAGGCAGCAAGGAGTCACATGTCCACTTCTTTAATTTATAACAATTCCAACAAAGAAAGTGCACTGTACATCTAATTAGGAAGCACAAGATTGTTTATTGTTGCATTGGTTCGGATGAATCTATTGGCCACAACATTTTACACTTTTTCATTAAGTTGATCTATATATGATGGATTTCCATTCCAGCTAATTTTTCAAATACTTGTACAATGCCATCATCCCAATATACTGTTTATTACAAAAATGCAAACATTTTCCTAATTCTTTAAGAGTTTGGAACTCAGGAGACTTTTAACCTCCCTACCGATATGCCCGAACCCAGTTCGGGCAAAGGGATGCAGCAACAATCGATACGCCCGAACTGGGTTCGTGCACAGCGTGGGAGCTCACCTGGTCCGGCTGCCGTCTCCATCTTCCTCCTCGCCGGCTTCTTCCGGGTCCCCGAGTGACATGTGACGTCACAGAGGCTTTTTTTACATTTTTTTTTTTTTACTTTTGGAGTTCAAAAGTGGATCCCGCTAGCAGAAACGCTCCCGCTGCAGAATGTTTTACATTTGTTTTTTATTTTGATTGGATAAATGTTTTATACATGTTTTACCAATCCAAATCAAAAGAAAAGAAAACCAGTTTACAAAAAAATTATTTTTTTTCTGTACCTCTAAAGCCGGCCATAGCGTTTCAATCTGTGGGCGATTTTGCGAATGATCACCATGCGCATTCGTGATCCTGGAGCAACCGTTCGTACTCGCACAAAACTTTGATCAGCCAGAGAACAAACATTTTTCTCTGGTCGATCGCCAGTACTTTGAATGGGGACAAGGGTCCCCATCCAAAGTATTGGTTGTTGAATCGTAAATGGTGTATTTCGAACCATAGCATAGCGTCTATGGCTGGTTTAACCTCCCTAGCGTTACGCCTGAAGCAAGTACTGGCGCAGTCTGATCGTGAATCAAACTGCGCCCGTGCCGGAATCAGGAGCAACTGCTGGCTCTCTGTGTGCCTGCAGCATTTCTACAGAACTGCAGGCAAACAGAGCCTTTCCGCCCCCATCGGCGTCAT
Organism: Ptychadena robeensis; assembly: GCA_036250615.1. Classification (NCBI taxonomy): domain Eukaryota; kingdom Metazoa; phylum Chordata; class Amphibia; order Anura; family Ptychadenidae; genus Ptychadena; species Ptychadena robeensis. The sequence goes on along the minus strand of CM070033.1, from coordinate 69,196,050 downwards.
CTGTGACGCCGATGGGGGCGGAAAGGTAAAACACTGTATCACTTTTGGTACAGAAATCTGGACCTCAGTGAACCGCTAGGGAGGTTAAGTTGTAAAATCAAGAAATTGTATTTATAATACAATTACCAAATTTTTCGGACCATAAGACACACCTAGATTTTAAAGCAGGAAAACCAGAAAAAATATTTGATACATAAAAGTGTTCACATCAATTGGGTTAATGCAATGGATTAAATGAATGCAATATCAAATTCAGTCAATGTCACTAGCAGCAGTACACACACAGCACATCATGTCACTTCTTTACTGATAAGGAGGAGGGGGGCAGGAGGCTGCCCAGTCCTCTGATCTCCCTCTCCTCTCTGGCTGCCTGTGTCCGTTGAAGCTGCAGTGATTGCAGTTCCCTTGGACACGGAGAGAGGGATAGATGGGAGTTCATGCATCCCTCTCTCTTCATTGCTCATGCCAACAGGGCTCTGGGATCTCACATCTGACAGCTCCTAATCTCCTTGCTAGGAGAGGTGACGGGGAGCCAAAGCAAAATTTTGGCAGCGGGGGTCTCGCATTTGGACCATAAGACGCAGATTTGCTGGGGGTGAAAAAGTGCGTCTTTTGGTCTGAAAAATACGGTTCATTCATATGTACATTGATGTATTCAACATCCATTTACAATCACATCAATTACATTCCATGAAATTGACAAAACTGCTAGCACAGAAGCCTAACACGTTTTGTGCATCCAAAAGTACACACTTTATTGCAGGTACACAATTTAAAAAATAACTGCCAGAATGGTAAATTAACTTACTCACATTAAATATAATTCTACAGTTACATAATGACAATGTGAAAGAATGGCTGTATCATTCAAGCGATAGTGGGAATGCTATTTACATGTTTGTTGGTGAAGCACTAGAACAGATCATGATGACATTGGGCCTATATATTTGTATGACACAATTGAAAGCAGTTGCCTGAAAACAGTTAATGTACCTTTATTCTTTATTGCACATTACTGAAAATTAACCATTAAATAATTTTTTTTCATGCAAACAGATTTTCCAACATGTCTAACATAAATAACTTTAATTCCACTATCCTGCTTTTGAACAAAATCACACATTTCTGCATTAAATTAGTAAGAATATTTAATATCAACTCTTGAAAATTGTTTGAGATTGTCCTAAAGTTTTTTGTGCATGTGCATGAGATCAATTTAAACCCAAATGTGGTCATATGAAACATTGGGAACAAATGTAAAATGTTTGGATTGATGAAATATAAACACTAACAGCTATTCCATGTGTGTAAAGGTAAATGTTTTACAAGATGCAAAGTGCAATGTTTACTCTGTTAAACATAAACAAACTCACATATTAAATGATAATCACTTTTAGCTCATATATCGATGGAAGCAGCCTAGATCTGAAAGCAGCATATGGAAGTATTCACAGATTTTATGCAAACTATATTACAAGGTTACAACCTGTAAAAACGAAAGCTATTTTTTCTCATGCTCAGTGTTACATCTTTCTGGAAAGGTGGTATTCCAGGCTAGCAGCTTGTTTTCTGGCATGGCCTAGGGCATGACAGCTGGCATGGACCATTGCTTGCTTGCCAATCCCCTTAGGCTCTTACAAATCACTTGAAAAAATGCATTGATGAAAACCTTATTCGGCTTCCAAAAATGTAAAGAAAGAAAGAAAAAAAAATCCAATCTCCTAAACCCTTGCCAAACAACATAGAAAACAATTGCTGGGATGCTGTGTTGTACTTTGATAATGGATTAACATTATGGGCCAGTAACAAGTTTAAAAGGGGGTCAAATGTATTTGTAAACAGTTTAACTTTACTATGCAAACAAGTTACCATTTATATATGGCATATAGTTTAAGATTTTAAAAATTTTCTTTTTTAACTAAACGAAACCCCAAACTATGAAGTTTGATGTTACTATTTCTTAGTACTTATTTTTCCTTATTAACTAAGGCAGTCCTTGCAAAGTATTATTTTGGCACAAATTGGATAAAAAACTCTTGTATAAAAATATTGTAATTAGATTGTTTGTTTAAGACTGTAACTAATACTGTCATTAAACTATTAGTCTGTTCTTAATAAAGATGTATGTCAAAAAATATTATGTAGGGTTTCAGTGGGTTTCTAAAAGCATCACAGGTGACAATAATAGTTCAGAATGCAGCTTGAAAAAAATAAACTTGACTGAAATGAGTAAATTCTGGCCTCATGTCCCTCATCATCCTTGAAAAACTGTCTTATGAAATTTCTCATATGATTTCAGGTAACAGCAGGTAATTATATTTTTTTCGGATGGTGGAGCACTATGCCATCATTGTGCCGACTCAGAGGTAGGTAAAGGTTTACTTAATATATTCTGCGTGACCCCCCTCTGCAGCCAACCACTGAGCTTGGGTGCAGAGGTAGTGGTGGGGAAGCTTTCAGAAGGAATATTCACAGGCAGGTATTCCATCTGATTCTTCTCCTACTCTCAGCTGATGGCTGGTAGCTCCATTCTATCAGCCACCTGCCAAGTGGGCCAGGAATCCATAGGGCCGGCAAGCTTACTGGCCAGGTGGATTGTGTGTCTGTCCCAGCTGAGTGGGACAGACACTCAGCATGGAGAGTCAGCTGGAGCAGTCCCTAAATAGAAAGAGCAGTGCTCCGTGGCAGAATCCTGCAGATTCATTTCTGTTTTAAATTTGATGGTGCGTCTTATCAGCCGGAGTGTCTTATCAGTGGGGAAAAATACGGTACATATACAAAAGAAATAAATGCTGTGGTCACTTTATCACTTTATTGCACCACAATGCATTGACAAAAAAAAAACTGTTCTGATCGTTCCCGCTCTTTCTCAAGTTCAGAACGCTTCTTTTTGCTAACTGGTACATGCAGCTCATCTTGAGTCGCTGCTTTGCCTTCTTCCTGCTGTCTGATTAAAGCAGAAATAAAAACGAAATGAAAAATTGCATATATTTTATTCCCATAAAATCCTCCTGCCTATATATATGAATCTTCTCCAAATATTTTTGGACTGTAAATCGTTGGCCTGTACCAAGTCCCTTCCTAATATACATTATGTGAAAACGTTTCCATGAAAAGACATATATACAGTATTTTACAAATGTTATTTAATCCCTTTTATTAATTGTTTATAAGGAAATGTCTTGTGTGACGGAACCAGCCAGGCTTGTAGAACTTGGTTTCATTCCCTTACAGTGCACAGAAAAGCCTTAGGTAAGATCTATGAGGCGATTATCTTCACATAAAGTTCGCCTTTATGAGTTTGCTATATCTAGTAATGTGGCAAAAAATAAGTCTTTTGCAAAGCAGTTTACAAAGTGTAAATTTAACATTGAGTAATGCTGAGCAGCACATGGAAATTCTAAGATTGTCCAAAAACAACCCGTGCTGGGCAAGCAGAAACTCCTGTAACTATGATTTGTTCACTATTTTGTAGTGTTCTCGATCAATTCTAAATTCATTTATCTTATTCTGTATGCTATGCTATTTTGAATCCTGTGATATTAATTCAGGGAGGTTTTGTAATAACTGCCTAATATTCTGTAATTAATATGTTATTGTACTACACCATGTGATTACTAGTGATGAGCAGCATAGACAATATTCAAATTCCCGATATTTTGCGAGTAATTCTACAAATATTCGATTCGATATTCGTGATATTTGCAATTGATAGCGCATTGCGAAATTATAATTGCGTCACAATTACCTTCAAAATGAATGGTCACATGTGCTATTTTCGCATTGCCAATATATATTTGCAATCCATGCCCATAAGCTTCCCGATGGCGAATATTGGAAATATCCACTGCGAATTCTGGAATAGACAATATTCGCTGAATATATATATTCAAGCTCAACACTAGTGATTACATACTATATTATGCTTTACTCAGACACTTACAACTCAGGTTGTTAGTATATGAGTTTGGAATAAAGCTTGCCATACACACACTATTCACATCATTTAGTTTTTTGTAAAACAAAAGGAGATCTAACGGATGTGTGACATAAAAATCTAAAGGTGTATGGGTACTCTTAAGGTGGGTTTACACGTGTAGACTTTTTCATTCATCTGTCATTGTAATTTGGAATGTATTTTCATTCGATATAGTCTATGACGAACAAAAAATCGAATGTTGCATTCGATAAATGAACGACCAATGTTCGAACAACAACATCAAACTAAAAATCGAACTGGCAGTTGGTTGATTGATTAAAAAATCTACACGTGTAAACCCACCTTAAGAAACATACCTTCCGGCTGGTGGATCGGCAGAACGCTGTGAGAACAACCGCTGCTGCAGACAGGTATTGTGGATCGGCTCTGCGGAGAACGCAGTGGAGATATACCCATACTTTGGACATGGACGCTGCTCCCCATCCAAAGTGAATAATCAATCTAAGAACGTGTCCATAATGGCTTAGATCTATTTGGTGGCCGATTTTGGCCCCAATTACACTTTTAAGCTTTAGAAAAATTGGGTGAAACGTGCATGGGGGGCTTTATAGTATAACAAACAGGAAGAATTGTTTTGATTTTGAATTGATTAATGATTGAGAAACCACCGTTGACAGGTTGCATACTTTCTACTGGCAAATTTGCATAATGTATTGCTTGTTAGTTTCTGCACCCTATTACCAATTCCAGTTGTATATCCTATAGTGATTTAATCACTTTTTAAAAGGAAGTAGGTAATTTAAGACTTTGGTCATAAGGTAGAAAGTGATAAAACATAGTTTACTAACCGTACCATGAAATAACTGTAAGTTCTTCACTTTTGAAGTATAGATAAGACATGGATGAACCACATATTGTCTTTTCCCTGATGTAACACTGTAACCACCTATTAAATCATTCTTTTCTCTAAGAAGCTCTTGGAAGATAATTAGACAGCATTTTGCATTAATCAGCATAATACTAACGTATAATATGTTTTAGTATGCACATATAACTAACCTATGACTTATATTACATTTTTTATAATTGTGCAAAGCAAACATTGTGGCCTTCTCAATTACAGGACTACACTATATAATATCAGATTACGGCAAGCTTCACTTTATACATAATCAGTATGTAGATATTTATGTAAGCATTTGAATTCAGTGGATATACCTGAAATTATTCTTAAATTGTATATATTCTATATATATATATTTATCTAGTACTGTTGATAGTTGTAAGAAAATGGTTGCATCTTGCAACTAAACTCCTTAGTCCTGACCATGCTCTAAGTTCTGACAGCATGAAAGCTAAACCTTTCTATGAAGTCCACTGAAGCCTTTCAACACTCTAATGGGAGCCAGTTTACCTACCGTAGTTCTCAGACCCCCACCCCCAAATTATATTCCAAAGCTGCGACCACCCACGGCCTTGCCTCAGCCTTGCCTTGACTTGGCTGTCAGATGAGTGTTCTGCCCACCGATGGACCTCCTATCTGTACTGTATTGTTTATGTCAGCGGAGCCCCACTGACATAAACAGCAAAGTTGCAGAAACAGGTGAAAGAGCTGCCAGACGGAAGTTCTCCCAACTAGCTCTGCATGTGTGTGAAAGCTGGACTCACACTGCCAGCTTTCATAAACAGAGAGCCGAGTCCAGCTAACACACTGAATAGAAGAGATCTGTCTGTGAGCAAAGATTTCCTCCAGCTCTGTGTTAACTGTCTGTGAGCTGGACTGCTTCTCCTGGCCCAATACTCACCCACGGTCTCGGACAGATGCTGGAGATGCTTCCTACATAAAGGCCCAATGACCCACATTTGGTGGGATTGCCCCTTGATTAGGCACTTCTGGGAAGCGATTTTCAACATTTACAATTCCATGCACGACGCCTCAAACTCACCCAACTCACCGGCCATTGCCCTACTATCTATGTTACCAGGCCCACTCAAATCCATCAAGAGGCATACCCTGCGGTACCTTTGCTCTTTCTCCCTCCCACTGCCCCCTCACCACTGGGACTGCGTATGTAATGGCAGCGGTGATCTGGAAAAGGGCAACGAGTTCCTGGACCCTTGTTCTGAGATTATACCGCCTCGGCTGAGGGACCCGTTTTGCTCGGCGGGGAGAAGGACACTAATGGGGGCTGTTTCTGTTCTGCTGCTCCTGTTCCGCTGTATGCTTTTCTGTTGTCTTTTCAATTTTTGATATCCATGATGTTGCTCTGTATTTCATTTTTGTATTTCGAAAAACTTAATAAACATATATTGTACTAAATTATGTATTTGCCCCTCAATTCTTTACTAAATCATACATAACTGCAGATATTTTATATATATATATATAAAAACATGTAGAAGTAAAAATTTAGTTTTGTATATTAACATATTAAAACATTTAGCCTTAAGCACACAGCCTAAAGTTTCCATCTAGACATAAGATTGACAGATCAGAAATGTTTAGTTGTTCGAACTAATGAAAATGCAAAGTATTTTATATTGCCATTTCATCTCTACTTCTAAGTTTCTCTCCAGCTAATTTAATGAGACCCCCTTCATCCCATATTTAATGATTGTATAGGGTTGGCAGACTTCAAAAATAATAGTAACCCCAGTCATCTTTAAAAAATACAGTGTGCAACTGAATAATTCATGAAATATCAATTAAAAATGAGCAACCTGCAGAGGTGGGACAATACAATGTGAAGAAGCAAAATAATAGAAAACTTGATCAGTCAAAGAAGGTCTTTCAAAGACCTTTCACCTTTTTTTTTGTGAATAGTGCCATATTGTTGCATTCTGTGAAAATGGGTTTTAGAATTATGTAGCTAGTATAAAATTATATCAATCAATGATGATCTAAAATACATTTTGTTCATATCTGCAGAAAAGTTAAGCCACTCATTAACAGAAACTCTGAATAAATATGATTGAAAAGATTTACCGTAATCATTTGCTAGAATGTTCATGTTAATGTAAAAATGGGATAATGTAGAGAACAACATTTGTGGGAATTTTTTTACATTTAGAGTTGTATTTCATAACATTATATTAAACATTTTAATCTGAAATACTCAAATGCAGAATTTGGGTTTATGCTTATGTACATTCTAGTCAAAAGCTGCGTTTTTTTATTGAAACAGCTAAGCAATAGCATGACCTTCTTTACTGGCAGTTTAACCACATCCAGAAGGACATGCTGTATCCAAAAAAAAAGCCAAACACAGTTTATAAACTGTCATGTGTCCTGCTCTTTTAAAGTAAATAAGATATGATTGTCCTCTGTATATGCTTTCCAAACAAGTCACATACAGGATACATAATTTCATAACATGTTTGCTTTTCTTTCCCCGGCGAACAGTATGGGTATTTGACCCGCCCTGTTCACCCACGGGAAGTAGGTGACTATTCTTCCACTGGCCTGTTCAGGAGCAGAAAGATCCGGCCAGTGAAATATTTTTTTACCAGAGACAGTCGCCAGTCTCTAGTGAAAGAAAACCGGCCTAAACCGGACGCCAGTGATGTCATGTCCAGATATTGAAACTGGAAACTGCGCATCCCAGGTTTTTTTCGATTCAAATTTGCGAACAGGCAGGAAATTTGAATCTACCCATGAACAGGTGGATGTCAGACTTTTTAAAAAGTCCAATCCACCTGTTCGTGGACGGACCTGGCCGAAGTTCAGCCATCACTAATCATTACACATATATCATTAAAATCAAACCAAATTGTTTTCATTCTATCCTAAATGTGAAAGATAAATATAGGAAGCAAAACAATGTTTTAGTTTGCCCATTAGTCCCATTCTGAACAGATTAAATGTTGAACACATTAATATACGATAGTAGATATCATAGAAAAAAAGGAAACATTGGTGCTGAATTAAAAAAAATGTTTACCATAAAAGTAAAGCAAACAAATTTGTTTTGAATTGATGGATATTAAACTTCTTAAACAGTGGCTGTTTCATTGGGAGGGTTCCATAGTAATGCGGGTGGAATTAAAATGAACATTTACATTGTTATCATCAAGTATAGCCACATCACTTAAGGGCCTCATACACGTAGCAAGCCGCGGACAATTTTTCGGCCGACGAGGTGTATGTATTATGTATGTAGACAGTATATGTGTAATATGTATTGTAGGCACCAAAATAAAAAATAAAAATAATTAACCAAGTTCAAATTCTAATTCATTTACCTGAACAAGGTCAGAGACTTTGAGCATTTTAGAGGAATTGTTGAAGATCAAGGGCTTACTACAGAGCTAATATCATGCCCTGCTATATTGCCATAAATGATAGCTATAACAGACCCTTTACAAATAAATGCTTCCTCATTAACAACCCCTAAAGCCCCTTTATTTGATCAACATTCAATATTTCAACAGGCCCCAAGATGACAATGGGAACTTACAATGCATTTCTGTTAATATAAGTATTAGGGGGGGGGTGTGTAACCGGCGGCCAGTTTGATGTACCCTTGGACCACATCCAGACTATTCAGGCGGATTTCTGAGGATAGGTGGATTACTTGGCACACTGTACTGTTTCCCCCTCCCTTTCTGTGAGGGCTGGTGGTGACTAGTGATGGCCAAACATTGGCCAGGTCTGTCCGCGAACAGGCGGATCAGACTTTTAAAGAAGTCCGCCGTCCGCCTGTTCGCGAACAGATTAAAATTCCCTGCCTCTAGGCGGGGAATTTGAATCGGAAAAACCGGAAGTGACGTCAGTCTCTGGAACGCATACTTCCTGGTTAAGGGAGCCGGATGTGACATCACTGACGTCACTTCCTGTTCTCGAGCCGGTTTTTCACTAGTAGACGGCTTCATGCCCGATCTTTTAGTTAAAAGATTCTTCCTCCGGCACGATCTCGCAGGTTCTGATCCTGCCGGAGGAAGAATAGACATTTTGTTCTCGGAGTGGGTTGAACACCCGTACTGAGGGCGAACATCTTTGTTCACCGCCTAACTGTCCGCCTTGCGGGCAGTTCGGCAATCACTAGTAGTGACCATTGTTGATAACAGGTAGAGCATCACTAATTGGATGGTGCACACTTCGGATTGTGCAACCAACCAGACTCTTTGACCTAACTTCCACCCTGTGGGGAAAAAAAGTGGGGGGGGGGGCTCTTATATGCTGGGTCCCCATGCTGTTTTCCCTCTATTTGAATCTATTTGAAACTTTGCTTGGACCTATATTAGGACAGAGCATCATTATTGTCTGATTTGTGCCTACCTCATTGTGCCCACCTACACACCTATTCCGAAGGATACAAGTTAAGACCATATCTTTGCTATTGTATTGACAGTTAATCCAGGACATAACTTCTGATAAAGCCCTGAATGTCGGTGTGAAACACATTGAGATTGTTGCTACTGAACACTCATTCGTTAGAAGCTTGTTTATCTGGATGATTACTTTAAATATGTGTACTGTCCAGTTGTTATGATGTATATAAACCTTTTTCTGTTAATCTTAATAAAATGATGTCCCTTTTATGTGAACACTTTTGTGTGGTTCTATGTGCCGTTAAAGTCCCAGGGGCTAGTCACCCCATGATTGGACCGGAGTTTCTTCCTCCCAATCATGTATTTGTGTAGAGATGTAGTAGGTTCTTCACAGTATGGGCAAGCAGCGAAAATAATACAGCTGGGAAAATATTCCAGCAAATGTTAGTTTTATTATTAAATATATATATATATATATATTTTTTTATTTTTAGCTAGAGCTGTCTTTTGAAGCTATGTGTTTTTTTGTTTTTTTTTTTGACAGTTAGATTGATTGACATTAGTAGTTTGATGATGCTAAATTATGCTAAGACTCAATTTCTCTGCTGCATTTATGATGCATCAGTGTGAAATCGGCAAGCAGCAGGTCATTGTAAGGGAAAAATATACTCGAGACAAAAAGTATACCTGGGGTTTTCACTATATTAATGCAAATACTATAAAAAAAACAGCAGCAATAAACAAGATTTTTTTGGGTGGGAAAGGAGATCATTAGGTATTAATAGTGGTAGATTTACACTGGGTATTGAGCTTTTGAAGAATTAGTGAAAAAGGAACAGCAAGTTACAAATAAAAAAAGGAAATAGAGGCAATTAAAGAGATATTCTAAAAAAAATTGGATATTAAGGATCACCAGTTGTTGCTAGGCTATTGTGTGACACATTTGGATGGGTATGGAATGGAACACCCTCAGTGTCTTTCTTATTCCTTATTTTCTCCAATTGGGGAATTGTTGTAATTTGGATCTACTTTTATTTCTTCCCAACTACCTACAGAGCTTATATATATAATGAGTGTCCCTGCCCTCAGCTTATCTGCCTACTAGGAACCTTTGACTAGTAATTAAGGTAGGCTTGGGCATCATTAGTAGGTGCTAGGTATAGAGCAGCCCCCTCCATTAACATGGAGGTCTTTCGGCGTCAGAGATGACGTCAAAGACAAGGGCCAGAAAGGCTCTCTGTGCCTGCAGCTCTGCAGAAATGCTGCAGGCTCATGGAGAGTGGGTGGTTGTGCCCAATCCCGGCATGGGTGCAGTTTGATTCCGATCTAACTGCGCCCATACTGGCTTCAGATGGTTAAAATTCCCCACTAGGGTTTAGCCTAGTGTTGTCCAGGATACCATAGTGTTATGTACCCAGGGGTCCTAAACTTCTTTCTCTTAGTACAGTTTATTGAGTACATGACCAAATCATGGGCCATTTATGCCTGATTTCAGGACAAATGCCATATAGTTTAACTATCTTCACTTATCACATAGAATTATTATCAATTATTATCAACCTTATTTTTTATTATTTTGGGAAGATAGTTGGTCTGAGGGAGTACAATATGTTGGGCTGGAATGACTGAAGGAAAAGGTACCATTTTATTTATGTACAGTAAGGTTTGGAACATGCAAAACTGTGGCTAGTATTGATACATTTGTACAGTATACATTGGTATTTGAAAGTACTGTATATGTGGTGAATAAGCATCTTACATAGTAATATAATATTCAAGATATATGCTATACATTAGCATAGTTATTTAACTATAATACCTACATTTTTTAAGTATTGCAGCAGAATCTAATTAACATAGAGCAGCCAGAATACAAAATAAAAAGCACTTTAACTTAAAAATATTGCATAAGAAAAAATATTTGAAATAACAATAATAATGATGACGGTGAACTAAGCATAGAGATGGTCGAATTTGTTTTTGAAAATGGGACTAGTTTGAGTTTGTGAGTTAATTGCAAAGCCCCTGAACATGGCATCATCACCAAACTGCTCTAACACAAATAGTTTTTGCATAATAAAATTTCTGTTGAAAATTTAACTTTTTTTTTTTACTTTACTTTTTTTTTTACTTTATTTCGTTTTTCTTTTTAAATGTTCCCACACCCCTTCACTATAGTTCTACAGGGGAGCCGAGCCGTGTGGCCGCGAAGGTCTCACATTTGGACCATAAGATGCAGGCACTCCCCCTGGGGGTGGGGGTGAAAAAGTGTGTCATATAGTCCGAAAAATACAGTAGGTTCCCTGGACCATGGGCTGAAAAATACCTCCATAGCATTAGGTTCCTACCACCATATTTTACTGTGGGGATGGTGTTCTTTGGGTTGAAGGCTTCTCCTTTTTACAAATGAAGGAAACATAATTGTGACCAAACAATTACATTTTTGTTTCACTTGACCATAACACAGAAGACCAGAAGTCTTCTTCTTTGTCCAGATGAGCATTTGCAAAGGCCAAGCGAGCTTTTGTGTGCCTTATCTGAAGAAGTGGCGTCCTCCTTGGTCTGGATCCTTGGAACCCAGCAGTGTGCAGTGTCAGTTGGTTTGTCTGGCTTGAGACATTGCCACCAACAGAGCCCAGATTGACCAGGATGATCTATGTGGTGATCCTTGGATTCTTTTTTACCTGTCTCACTATCCTCCTGCCCAGCACAGGTGTCACTTTTGACTTCCGACCACGTCCTCTGAGATTTTCCACAGTGCGGAACATGTATTTTTTAATAATACTGTGCACTATAGTCACCGGAACTTGAAAACATTTAGATATGGCCTTGTACCCCTTTATGACTTGTGAGCAGCCACAATGCGCAGCCACAGGTCCTCACTAAGCTCCTTTGTCTAAGCCATGACTGTCCACAAATCAACTGCAGAGAGCTGCTGATTTTCAGCTGTTGAGTAGATTAAAACAGCTGTTCCCAATTAATCAGTGTAAATAGGATGCTTTAGAACAGCTTGTACTATTGGTACATATAGAACTTAGGATTTTTCCAGAGACTGTGACAGTGTGTGAAGGGTAGGAATAATTTAGGACATTACACTTTTTGCTCAAATGTATATTAAAGCTGAGAAATGTTTTTTCCCACAAAAATACCTCTTGTACATTGATTATTATCTTTTGGGAGACGCCTATGTAATTTCCCATAAAAAAAAACTTGCTGGTTGAGTAAAAGTTACTTTAGGTCCTAATTTGCCAGTATGAATAATTATGGGCTCGACTGTAGGTACTGAAATGAAAGAGTCATTATCAAGGTAACCTATTTGATCTAGAAATCATTAAGCTCTGGACAGGAATGGATTAAAGGTACAGAAATGTTTCAGAAAAACAGTAGCTACCTGTGTATGTCTACACCAAATTCAAATACGCAGTTATTACCAATATAGCCATATTTCATTGTTCACATAAATATTATGCACTGGCAAGCTTACGGACATGCATTGTAATAATAGGATCGCAATTCGATCATGTAACAATGTGACTAATCATTTCAAAGACAATTGCAATGCGATATTTTTTTTAATTTTTAAAAATATTTTAAGAGCAATGTGATAATTAATGTGGCCATACGTGCAAATTTCGTATTTTCGAATATTAAATCAAATATTTGTTTCATTATTCGTGAAATATCCAGAATTTGAATATTCCCTATTCCACTCATCACTAGTGATGGCCCGAACTGTTCGCCGGAGAACTATTCGCGGCAAACATCGCATGTTCGCAT
>CM070033.1:69148323-69182962 GCA_036250615.1 Ptychadena robeensis | reverse complement strand
CATTTGCGGAGGTTCGCGTTCGCAAACATCAAATTCCGGGTTCGCGCCATCACTACTCATCACTTTTATTTCCTTACCTATGCAACTAAACAGGTCATCCATTCTAACAATACTTTACTTTGGAGTATATTTAGCAAAATGTATGTGCTATTTTTACCTTGTTTTGTTTTACGTTGTTTCTAATGTTACCCTGATAGTGTCCAGAATTACTCCATTGGCCACAATTCACTGGCACAATGGTGGCAATGCTGTATGTTCAAACTTTTCTCATAACCAGATATATTTCAGGTGCCTCTTATATCCATAAGATTTGAAAAAAAAAAAACCACATACATATTAAGTTGGCAACTAAGTAGCTGCTCACATGATATATTCCTATCTGGAAACAACAGTAACCTATGAAGTACAAAACAAACAATCACCAAAGGTTTAGATTTGCTGTACATTGCATCTTAAAACCTAGGACTATTGATGCACAGATGTCATTATGCAGAAAAATATGTGTTAATTTTTTTTTTGCAGTTGACCCTATAACAAGGTACAAAAATTTACTTTTACTACTTTCTATTTGGTTATCACACAGACCATATCTCTTGAATCTATTACAGGCTTTGAAATTCCAAACCTGCGATATAATAGACAGACAAGACAATTGAAGCATGTAGGTGTAATTCAATGAAGTCAAAATAGCCAGACAACACAGTGTTCAGGGAGCATTTAATAATACAAGTTTTCACCCCTAACATACACTTCTAAAAAGCATAACAATTGCTTTCATGAATGTGGCAACAAACACCACACAACAATAACTTTTGTTTGAAAGACAGAATGCAAGGAGCTCTTTCAATTCCTAAAATGTGCATAACATTCCAGCTCCATGACAAAAAAAAAACAACAGGTATTATGCCAAAGTTTCACATTCTACTATAGGATACTGAGACACTATTAAAATTTTACAGTACTGTATTAAGGACAAAACTGACTTTTATTAGAATTAACTGATCAGATCAGGTCTAGTATTAGTATTAGTAATAGTTATAGTATGAACTTGTATTTTTTCCTGTGTATATGTATTTTATTGCAACCCAATTTTATTTTAGATCTGCAATTTATTTACTTTTTTCCCGTTTGGCTTGAGATCCTTTATTTTACTGTGGTTAGACAGATGTGTTGTAATGTCCCAAGGAGCTATGCATGTGTCTTGTCATTCATTATTATATGTTTTTTTACACTGTTGCATGTAATGCACAGATTGACATTATGTTGATAAATGTTGACACAGGTTAAGTAGTTCTTGCATTTTTAATTTGAAGTATATAGAATTAACATAAAAAAGCACAGATCTCAACATTTGTTTTCTTACCCTGTATTTTGTGACTGTTTGTGGCAAATTTGGTATGTCTGGTCTTTATTTTGATATAGATAATGATATTGCTGCAGTTTGAAATGGAACATATAAAGAACAGTAGCTCTTATGGAGGAACTTGTAGTGTATTTTAATAGGTCACCTATTCTGTGATATCATCATGAAACTGAAACGTTCTGGATCCTGAGAAGTCCTGTTTTCAGGATAAGTAATGAGAAGTCTTCACATAACCCCATCAGTGTCCTGGGCTTCCAAAGTAAAACCATCCTCTTGTCATATAACCATTATTTATATTTGGTAAATTTTTTGTTCTTTGTTAAATATAAATATCAAATTCAAAAACATGCACAGTCACTGCTTTCCTTTTTCTATAGACCCATTTATATAGGAAAGACCCATATACCACTTTATGTTTTGTGTCTATATAGTTAGCACCAGTCCTGACCAGGACCAGCTTAGTCCTTACGTAGATTGGCCTTCAAAGTAAATTGTATCTAGTATGTAACTTAAGCTAGAAACACACGGCTCGTGCAATCGCGTACAATCTATGTAAATCAATGAAAATTTACATCGATTGTACCAAAATTGTAGCGCGGACACATGGTACAATCGACGATTTTAGTTCGATGAAGAGCTTTACATCGATTGAAAAGTGATCGGACTAGTTGGAAATTATCGTCGAATGGTACCATGATTGTATTACTTTTTCATTTTCATCGTACAATTGTATTCGATGAAGTGATAGTTTACTGTTTGTAGGGCATCAATGGCATCGACGATTTTAGTCAATAATCGATGTTCTCTACATCGATATTGTACTACGATTGTATGACACTATAATCAATCGATAAAATACCAGAATCGAGGTTCTTCATCTAATCTTACATCGATTGTATGCTTAAATCAAGCCGTGTGTTCCTAGCTTTAGTTTGGACGTTAAAACTCAAACGTACTTATTATCTAAATAATCTGTAGCCACAGGAAGTTTCTAATTTCTTTCTCCTAATGCATACCTTCTCAGAAAACAAAACATCTGATAGATCAATGTAGAAGGCTGACTTGTGTGACTTATCTAGACTTTTTCTCGAGATAATGGCCCCTGGGGGTTCCCATACTGTTAAGTATCATCATGGATTTCTTTACTTGGCAAATTATAAAATTATTGTTTATTGTCCTTGCAGTTCCCCTATGCCTGTGGCTAGGATTTTCTCCCATTAAGGCTTCCTTGTAGTCAAGAGAGAGCAGGCCCCAGTTTTGCAGCAGAAGTAGTATTCAAAACGTAACAGGTAAAAGCCACCTAGCCCCTCCTAATAGTCATATTTATACTCTTTCTAATAGGAAAAGTACCACCCTGTACTGCTGATCTAAGTACAGTACAGAATAAATTCACAGGCATTGAGATGTATTGAAAAAGTCAGGTACATTCTTTTGTATTGTTGGCCCAATAGGAAAGAGATGCATAATAAAGACTAATGTGCATACATATGCATGAAGGAGTTCTAGAACTCCTAGGGACCAAACAGTAAACAAGTGAAAATACCTGTACACTAATAAGAAATTCCATATAGAACAATGTTCTCTGCCTTAAGCTGGCCATACATGGGTCAATTTAGCATTCAATTCCCTAACAATCGATCGTCATGTGCATTTACGGTGATTGCTCGTAGAACAATCATTTGTTAATCAAATGCTGCCACCTGAAGTGATCAATCCCACTCCAAGAAAATGTTGATTGAACAGGGATCTGACATGTTGGTAAATCCCTTTTTGACCACTATTATTTGGATGGGGACCGAGGGTCCCAATCGGTCAGGGATTAATTGCCAAAGGTGGTACGCATCTAATTGCAATTAGTTGCGTCAACACTTTATAATCATGGGTTAGTTGATTGCACAGGAATATACCTGTGTACGGCCAGCTTTTTTCTTGTCCCAGTGGCAACCATAGAATTTTTTTTTGCTGATTACAAACATCCTATCAAGGACAGAATAGATGGAAAGAAATACAACCTGATTTTAACCTACCACAAAGCTCTCCAATGACAAGAAAAAAAACAGTTTAATACCAGCAAATTCCGACATTAGCATTTGCATTCATTTTCAAGAGTCATTTATGAGCTCATTCTATGTAAAGGACAGCTGTACATATAGAGAAATATGACTACCATTGCTAATGCTCTGAAAAGAGTTAAAGGAATATCTTTGAATGTATAAATATAGCCGGGCACATAGATGTGGCAGGTGATGACGAGAACCCTTTGTGGGCCGGCCATTACTTTGGATGGGGAGGCCGGTTAAGCCAAAGTACAGCATGTACATCCTTTTAAGATGTGCAGTAATTGGTCGACGTTGCGCTGACAATGTAAATTATCCACACACGCAGCTTCATTCCTGCTGTGCCTAGACATGATTGCACCTGAATATAGAGGAAAGCAGACAGGTTATTTACTGCTGTCGGTGGTACACTGAAGTCTTATGACTGAGCCTATTCTCAGCTATTTATACCCTCAGACAATTTTGTAAAACACTGACATTGTACAATACATAATATTTCACAACAGCGGGCTGACATTGCACAATACTTTCTAGCTGGGTCTTACCATACAATACCCTCTAGCCAAGCCTTACCACACAACACCCCATAGGGGAATACTGGCCGTTGCAGAGGCAACCAGTTACATACACTGTCAGGCCTGAGCACAAACTCACACAACAAGGCTAATAGTAAAGCCATAAATATATATAAATGCTGATCATACAAAACCTTGCCCACATGGAATGGTCTCCGATAAAATTTTTGTGTTGTCTTGTGTTGTTAATGTTATTACATGTAACCGGTTTGGTAAATGAATATGTACTGTATATTGCCTTTTTTAAATTGGCAGGTTTTTATGTGAAGGGGTTAATGTTTGTGATTTTATTATGACATAAAGCATTGCTTTGGCAAAATTATTTTAGATTTGTGTGTTTTTCGGTATCGGTTATTGTAGGATAACATGTATTATGAATGAGTTAATGCTCAGTCAAGGTTATCAAGACAAATTTTTGTTTACTATTTATTGTGTTACGTATCGAATGTATTTTTTTATTTTAAATATTTATTTCATAGTGCAATTTTTATGGATTTGCTGGTGGTTAGTTGTGGATTTGCTAGGGGTCAGTACTTAGTAGGTGTTATGTGATGGCTTATGTTTGTACTGTATTGCTTTGGTGAAAATGTAGAATTGTCTGGTTTACGTTTTATATGTAATAATCAATGAAATTATTAAATATAAAATGGGTTTGGAACCACTAAGGGGTCCATATAACCCAATAGTCATTCCAAGTTATTATCTGTAATAATTTATTTTATGATTACAGATAATATCTGGGGGGGTTAAATGTACTAATTTATTATGTGTGTGGGGACATGGTTGTACTGTGTGGGATTGTGGATAGAGGTTACAGAGACCTCCTTTCGCAATCCATAGGGCGGACTATGGGGTTAAATGTATATTTAATTTTGACATGTAATCATTCTTTTGAAATGATTACATTTGCAAAATAAATTTGTTCTCGCCTCTTCCTGATTCTGTGTGAGCCAAACATGCGGCATCGGGTGCTAGATAGCACCCGATGTCAGCACCTAACATGGCTACTGGCATTACAGTGAGGTCAGCAATTACCTGTCTACAACCCACGAAACGTGCAGGGCAGAGACTCAACCATGGCACACAAGCACATAAGGTGTTTGTTCGAGTGGCACCATGATACGAACAAAGCGATGCTCAAGCCAAACACATGTTTGGCCGAACATGCTCGCTTAACACTATCTATTACTCCTTCCATGTTATTATCTGTATTCATTTTTTTAATTAATTTTTATGCTTACAGATAAATATACATTCGTTATGGGAGATGGTTGCAGGAAAGGAAGTTGGTAAAGGAAAAGATGCGCCGGTCAAACTAGAGGAGATCGAGACCCTCCATCAACGTATTTGTTTTTTTTAACGGTACACAATCGACCCAAACAAACCCTGAAATCTTAGATCACAGTCGGATCCTTTTTTTGTTAAAATAGTTTTTAGGTCGATCTTTAAGGTGCACAGCATTCGATTCCCAAGTGAACAGTCGGCAAATGACCACCATGAATGCTGATCGATCGTTCGGGTTTACAACAAAAATCATTATGAGTATCGGTAGCTTTAGGCAGTGTCCAAGCATGAAAGGGTAGTAGAGTGCAGTGTTGATTGTGAATATTCGAATTGCAAATTTCTATTGCGAATATTGCCACTTTGGGCTATATCTTCGTAATCGAGAATATTCAAGATTTTTTTTACATCAGTACCCGAAACTATCGTGCACTGTGTAGCAATGTGTGTGTGTACTAGTGCCGTTTTGCACAATGACAGTAATAACGACTGAACATCAAGTTTATTCAAATTGAATGCGAATATTAGTCAAAGAATTTGCGATATTTGGTGAATATTAACATTGCCTTTGCTGCTTATCACTAGTAGAGTGTGGCCAGCCTAGAGAAGAAGGAAGTATAATTCTGGTTTTAGTAAAATAGCATTCCTTCTACTAAATGATCAGACACAGTAGGGTAAAAAGGGAGTAACTCTTGAGAAAGCAGTGACCCAATTACATGAATAGATGAGAGTTTTGCATGTACATGAAGAATGTACAGAGTATTTATTGTTGAAATGTTTACAGGTATGTTACATTTATTAAAACAATCATATTTATTTTCAGATTGCAATAGAAATACATTTTTTCACCTAAAGTGATGTGACTTATAGTTTGTTTTTTTTTCATGCCATTCATATCGTTCTTAATTAATTGTGATGAGTAAAGAGTGTGGTCACCTTTGATCTAAAATGTGGCCTTTCAATCCATAGGCATTCTTACTTATCTAGCATCACAAATATTTTTTTGTCCAATTTTATGTGTTTGATTTTGAACCTTTTTATTACTGTTCTACAAAACCCTGACATTAAGCAGCTTTTTGAGTCTTATCTAGGAATAATGTGTTATTCCTTTGAAAGGCTGGCACTGAGAAGAGGATGCAGAGGGTATAATGACAGCCATTATATGGCACTAAACCTACACTTTCCCCAGTCAGCAGTAGGCATAGAGATAAAAAGGAACTCTTGGAAAGTGAGCCTAGTGCTACATTTGTCATAAGCGCCCATGGAAACATTAAAGAGAAAGGTAAAATACATTTATAGGAAAAGTGCTACTTTAACCATTTTACTAATACTAAATAAAGTGACAAGATTGTTATGGTAAATGCATTATGGAGATTTAGCAGTGTTAATGTTTATATACATCTGGTGCTTAAATATATATCTTGTCTAATGCTACTATGTGATTTCTCTTATGGTGAAAATTCATTTCATACATATGTATTATTGCAGATAAAGCCTTGATAACGTGCATTTTAAGGATATCTCTCCCTCTGACATCTTTCTATAATTATGTATATTAAAATTACACATTCTTCCTCTGTCTATTTTAAAAGAATAAAGGATAGATCATTAATGTAGTAGTCATTTTTAAAATTGTTATAAAAAGCATGATAACAGTATTTCAGTCTACAATGACCATGGGGTTAGGTTTGCTATACAGTGGACCAATTGTGCAAAAAATTTGATTCCCCCACCCCAACAGCGCTTGTATGGTTTTTGATTTCAGATAGGAAAAGGGACATGGGGCCTATGACCTAGTGCAACAAATGTAAGTTATGCTAATGCAAAAAAGTACAATACTGCACTCATAATAATGAATATAAAATGCAGCTTTAGCAAAGAGCGTCGATCTCTGCATGGGATAAAGGAGCAGGAGTTGCCATGTGTGTCTCTCTCTAGCAACATGGATACCAGAATGACATCAACCTGGTTTTCAGGTAGAGACACACACACATCAATGGTAGGATCAATATATAGGATTCTCTACATGTTTAAAGGGTAATTCTAGTTCTTCACTTCTTTTTTTGGACCGCGTTCTGTTTAAAAAGAAACCTTTTATGAAACATTTGCCTCCAACAGCTACTCCCACATCAAAGAGGACAGTCAACAGTCTGTATGATCTGAGCACAGAAGGTTGCAAAGGCATAGTATAGAGGATGATTTGGGGCTGTTACCTAATTTTTCTTCTTATTTTTGAGTGATTGTGGGTGATCTGATCTTCATAGATAGATATACAATATATATATATATATATATATATATATATATATATATACACTGTACTATACTGTTTTCAGTTGAATAGAAGAAGCTTAGGTCTACTTTAATTTCTTTTCATCACATTTTTATTTCTTTACATCACTGATTTTTTATCATTTCCTCGTCAGGTAAGTAAGCTTTGTTCCAGATAGTATAATAAAACATTGCAGGAGATCCTTCTTCAGTTTATCCAGAACTATAAACACACTCACCAGCAAACCTCCGTACACACAGACTTTTGAGCTACATCAATTTAAAATTGCTCTTTACAGGGGTCCCCATGTTCACTGAAAGCAACAGAACTGATGCCAACATGCAGGGCAAGAAATTAAGAGGGAGAGTAATGCCCCTTTCTTCTAACTAAGGAGGTATGGGGTGTTACTCTACCTCCTAACTTCCCACACTGCACATTATTTGCACAAATGGGATGGGGTAACTGAATGGAGGTGGTCCTGCATCTAAAAAGCTCGAGAACCACTTGTATAGAGGCTGCGCACGCAGAATAAAAGTCAAACGTTCTTTATTTGTACATAAACAGACACAACAACACACAGACTTCCTTGGAGTCTTCTCCTCGACATTTTCTGATTCATAGAGATCTCTACGAATCAGCCCATCAGTTTGGGTGAAATGCATAGATCACTGAGGCTCTGGCATTATATTGCTGTGCTGCAATGCAGTTCCTTTTATGGTTCTGCTTTTTTTGTCCACAAAGTGTACTTCGTATATATATTTATAAATATGGTAGATAATTTTGACTGGTCAATTTAAAAGTAGCTCACTTGTCAAAATAATGTGGTGTCACGGATGAACAACGAAAGTGGAGGACCCACCGTGCCATTAGACAAGTATAAACCAGGGCACAGAGTCTAAGGAGCCCCCAGTATTCACCAGAGCACCCGGCTAGGAGTGATGGGTTTTGCTGCCGGGAGAGTCCAGGTTGGGGTCCCTAGCTACACTTACTACGAGGTACAGAGATGACAGGCAGAGACGTTGTCAGACAGACAGGGTAGTCAAAAATGGTCCATGGGCCAATAACAAGATAGCAGACAGAAGTAATCAGAGCCTGTGGAACAGAGACAGAGAGACCTCTTTGTTCAGGCAAGTTCTTGTTGCTTGTGACTTCCTTAAGTCAGGTGGTCTGATTGGAGAGGGTTCCAGATAAGTAATTAGGAGTGATAAAAGGTGCCAGGAGAGGGAGCAGGAGTTACATCAAGTGCCACAATCTCTTCCACCAGCAGAGGGAGCTGATCTATGAAAGGTCCTGGTCCTCTGAAGTTTGCGAAGTGAAGCAGTAGAACTGGTAAATGGCAAATCTGCAGTTACAGATCGCTGGGTGACACTGGGATCTCTGACATGTGAGCACCCCTGCATTAGACTATTATTATGAATTAGAAATGTTATACTATGAAGAAATAACGACATATTATATACTTCATTGTCCTTTTTAGATCATTTCTCTAATATCAGAAGCAAACTGTAATGAAGAACTACCTATCAGTGATTTATCTTACTTGGACAATTAATTTTGACATTTATCATCGAATGTACTATTAGACTATTAAAGCCTAATTTAACCACTCTGAAATAATGTACTAAAAATCAATGGGTCATTACTTCCTATTTTAAAATGATTTATTAATCAGCTGGGTTTGAGAAGCTCTAAGGAAGAAGAGGGTTAAAACAAACAAGCATATTTAAAAATTGCATTTAGGAGTCAGCCATGCGAAATACAGAATATTGTTTCAAAAAAGATTTTGATCTACAATTATATAATTCAAACAAAGTCAGTTTAATGTACAACTATAAATGTATTTTTCACAGCAAAAAAATATGTTACTGTATAAATGATAAAAAAAATTCTCATCACACTCAATTAATCACAGCCCCGTATTTAAAAACAACGCAGAGAAGGTTATATTAATGTAGAAATTAATTAACTAATTTCTCAAACTATGTTCTAAATAGGCTCAGATCCATCAGATTTTCCATAGAAAAATATCAGTTCTAGCAAAAAAGTCAGGACCTATGCAGAGGAAATGGGTTTAGCTTCTGTAGCAGCAATTTAAAATTCATTATTTTCAAATGTGACTACAGTATTTTGCAACAGATAAAGCGCTTTCTTATCCATAGCAGAAAAACCGAGTGTGACCTGCCTCTCTGATTAGAAAGCCTATTCTTTTCCTGCAAGGTATATTTCATCCACAAAGCGAAATATTTCATTTATATTTAATCATATTTCTTCTTTGTAATTTTGGCAATATTTCTAAGGACCAAACGCATCAGTAATGTAAAAATAGGGGTTTGCCCTGCTTTGCGCTACCTATAGGGAGCATATGTATGATCTGTTTGCTCACTAACCTGATCGTTTGCCTTAAAGGAACGGGTCTATTTAAAAGGAATATTTTGGAAAACTATGAACCCTCTCATATGATCAGTCAACTCCTTTTTTACTTAAGTTATACCAGGCTTAAATTTTAATGCCACCATGTGTTAAATTCTAGTATTTTGGGCTGCCCATAAATTCAAATGACTGTGTTTTAAAATCAATGAATGTTTGCAGGTAGCAGTCCATACTTTTTTTTACATCTAGCTGACTTTGTTAGTTGATTGCAAAGCCCCTGAACATGTTATCGTCACCAATGTAGTGAAGGGCTGTGGGAATATTTGTCTAGCATATGTAGTTTTTCCAGTTCAAAGGCAAAGTTGAAACAATTTTTATTGGATACTTTTTTGTAGCAGACCCTCAACCCTCCTTACATTTCCACCAGGTTGGATAATAATAACATTCTCAGGGCTTTGCAATTATCTTAAAACTACCATATTTTTTGGAACTATAAGACACACCGGACCATAAGACGCACCAAAAGTTTTGAAGAGAAAATTAGGGAAAAAAACAGACAGCTATTCAGATATCAAGTAAAATATACAGAAAGTAGGCAGGACTGGACCATGCAGCATTCACTTTATATTCCTTAAGCCAAAAGGCCAGTGCCAGGAGGGAGGTCTTCACTGCAGCAGAGTGTGCAGGGCTGAAACGTTACCATGTGTCTATACACTAGAAGTACTCATTCTCTGAACATTCTGACCAACTAATGAAGAGACACATTTTACAATCTGGCATTAACAACTTACCCATAAGCAGCTATTTACAATGTGAGTCTTTGTCACAAAATGCTATGTGATGGCAGTGATATTTTGGCTCGGCTGGAGGGAATACAGCACATTTCTCCTGGGATGCATAGCTACTAAAATGTTTTACATATTCGGACTATAAGACACAGGGACACTTTCCCATTTTATTCATTGATTAGAAAAGTAAATCTTATAGTCCAAAAAATATGGTAGTTGAATCCCCCCCCCCCCCAAAAAAAATTAAAAATTAACCGTCTTTAGTACTTAAAGCCGATATATACTCAAAACCGAAATATATACATGATGGTGTTGTAGCACTCCATGATCCTAACAAAAATACTTACCTGCTGTTCCTTGGAATGATATGAGTGCTTGGGAGAATTAGATTATATGGAACCAGGTGAGCCAATATTTTTGTATATTTCTGAAAATGCACTAACTGTTCAGAATATGTAACATTAATGTATAGAATGTAAGTAGCATTGTTATGAGTAACAAGAATTCTATTTCTGATAAATGGAAATTTTCTTCTTAATATAACTTTTTATAATCTACATGAACTGTAGGGAAATGCCAGGGGAAGAACTTCAAAGCAATTAATTTTTTAACGCTTCTTTATTGCTATCTACATAGGACCTAGTTAGGTAGGACTAACAAAGAGATTGTTAAAGCTTAATGATATAATGGAGTTTGATGGATTAGGTGAGGGTGAGATTCAGCAGACTAATATAACAGTACAAGAAAATATTTAAAAGGTTTGATGAAATGTTATGTTTGAAATTTTATTAATTGAGGGCAAGTATAAATTTCAAGTTATTAGATACAGAGTTCACCGGGAAAAGTCTTTGGCATCATTATGTGGTAATTAGGAGATAATTTGTGAAATAGGAATTCTGAAAATAATTTGAAGGGCAAATTGATCAACATTACTGAAATGATGGATTAATTTATTAACACAAAGTGATTAAGGAATACAGTATGTTAAGGTGGATTGGACAATATTTAAACACATAGGGATCCATTAATAAACCATTAGCATGGCTGCCAAGTGGAAATCCAACTGTTTGAAAAACACTAACAAACAAAGAATGAAATGACATGTATAAAGAACAGCAATATTCTTTATAGGTGTGGTCCGCATTGCATCAGTTTAACCTCCCTAGCGCACTGCTGAGGTCCAGATTTTTGTACCAAAAGTGCACCATAGACTTCAATGGTAAATTTTTCTTTATGTTGTAGGCATGTAACTTTCCAAAATCTGTCCGTACAAGGGTCTAATAGACATACCTGAATATAATAATGTTTGAAACAAACAATTATGTCAAATAAAATATTTTTTTTATAAATTTAATGAGAAAATTAGAAAACACAAAAATCAGGGCACAAAGCTATGTACTAAATCTCGCCCAAATAAAGTCTCTGGTGCCCCACATGTGCCCATTTGCAGTTAACCCTCTCTAACCTGGTGTGATAAAATCACACCAGGGAAGAAAGGGTTACAGCAAATGGGCACATCCGGGGCATCAGGGACTTTATTCTGGCGATGTTTATTACATAGGGGGAGTTTGAAAGCAGTTTTCTACATAGAAAACTGTTTTCATGCTATTTACTGTTCAAATCTCCCACCGCCTCCCCGAGTGACGTCATCACGTCACTCGGAGGGGGGGGGGGGGGGGGGGGGGGGGGGTGGGGAGGAAGACACGAGAGGCAGAGGCATCCGAAGAGGCATGTCGCATGGGGACATCAGGACAGGGTAAGTATGCTCTCCCAGAGCCCTGATTTGTACTGGAAGGCAGCACCTCATCCAGTGCTATACTAGCAGCTGCAGCTGTGTACTTATGTTGCTCTTAGAACTTCTTTAAACTTTTTGTTGAATGTTTGTACATTTTCCAAATGGTAAAAACACAGTAAAAATTCAACTGGCAGGTGTTTTTATTCTTTCATATGCCAGCCAAGATGAAAAAAAACTTGGCTTTGTATAAATTTTACCCATATGGGAGGCTTGTAAAAAGCGCTTATGGCAAAGAAAAAGGTCTCTGCGAACGTTCTTCACAAAAATTTAATTATTAGCGACAATGGGGTAGAAACAAATTAGATCAATTACTATTAGTAACTAGTGGCAGTTATTTTTTATTTTTTTTATAAAAAGGCAAATATTTCCAAGATAAATGACTATTGTTAAGGCTTAAAACCAATGATTTTAGGTGCCTTTAGTCTGCATTAGGTTTGAGCTGCCCTCGCATATTTTCATTGGCTGTTGATCTCCTTCTGGTCTGCAGTTGAGTTTGTGCTGATTTGCAGTTGATCACCTGTACTGCAAGAGCCTTTTTAACTCTCTTTATATTTCAATTGACTATTGGCTAAAGCAGTCTGGAAGTTTGCAATGGTTTTCTGATTCCTAGTCAGGCATCAAAGATATCATGTTCATGTATACCTACAATTATTTTATTTATTTATCTGAAGCAGAAATACAAATAAATAATTGTCTTCATTTTACAGTTTTGCCAAACATTTAACACTAACATCAAATTAATTAATGGTGGCATAGCACACAGAGTTCACAGAATATAGGGCTGTGTACCTCCCAGATGCACTTACAGTTTACATGCACTTATTTCCATAGCAACTTCTCCAGGTTACCGCTAACAGCTTTGTTATTGTACTGCCCTACCCTTGATCTTTAGTGTGATACGTGGATGTTTTCATTTCCTATTTCGCTCATACTGAATTAAAGAATATGCACATTTATTTATTGTTTGAAACAAAATTCATGTCTATGACAGCATAGGAATAAGTCATTTCCAAGACTACAGCCATAAGTATACATTGCTGGTATAAGTGTCACTGTTCTATGCATAGTTATTATGCATTCTTCTGGATGATCAGAAATGTAGCTTTCAAGAAGGGTTGTACAGATCAGAAACACTGTGAATGTGCACTATTTTGTCACAAACACCAGTATCTGGATTTCATATACAGTTAGTGTTTTAAAATGATACAAACCGGATTCCAAAAAAGTTGGGACACTAAACAAATTGTGAATAAAAACTGAATGCAATGATGTTGAGATGGCAAATGTCAATATTTTATTTGTAATAGAATGTAGATGACAGATCAAACACTTAATCCGAGTAAATGTATTATTTTAAAGGAAAAATATGTTGATTAAAAATTTCACGGTGTCATCAAATCCCCAAAAAGTTGGGACAAGTAGCAATAAGAGGCTGGAAAAAGTAAATGTGAGTATAACGAAGAGCTGGATGACCAAATAACACTAATTAGGTCAATTGGCAACATGATTGGGTATAAAAAGAGCTTCTCAGAGTGGCAGCGTCTCTCAGAAGCCAAGATGGGTAGAGGATCACCAATTTCTACAATGTTGCGCAGAAAGAACATCTTCAACTGTGCATAACATCATCCAAAGATTCAGAGAATCTGGAACAATCTCTGTGCGTAAGGGTCAAGGCCATAAAACCATACTGGATGCCCCTGATCTCCGGGCCCTTAAACGACTGCACCACAAACAGGAATGCTACTGTAAAGGAAATCACAGAATAGGCTCAGGAATACTTCCAGAAACCATTGTCAGTGAACACAATCCACCGTGCCATTCGCGGTTGCCAGCTGAAACTCTACAGTGCAAAGAAGAAGCCATTTCTAAGCCAGATCCACAAGCTCAGGCATTTTCACTGGGCCAGGGATCATTTAAAATGGAATGTGGCAAAATGGAAGACTGTTCTGTGGTCAGCCGAGTCACGATTCGAAGTTCTTTTTGGAAATCTGGGACCCCATGTCATCCGGACCAAAGAGGACAAGGACAACCCAAGTTGTTATCAACGCTCAGTTCAGAAGCCTGCATCTCTGATGGTATGGGGTTGCATGAATGCGTGTGGCATGGGCAGCTCTCATGTCTGGAAAAGCACCATCAATCAGAAAAATATATTCAGGTTCTAGAACAACATATGCTCCCATCCAGACGTCATCTCTTTTAGGGAAGACCTTGCATTTTTCAACGAGATAATGCCAGACCACATTCTGCATCAATCACAACATCATGGCTGCGTAGGAGAAGGATCAGGGTACTGAAATGGCCAGTCTGCAGTCCAGATCTTTCACCTATAGAGAACATTTGGCGCAGCATAAAGAGGAAGGTGCAACAAAGAAGGCCCAAGACGATTGAACAGTAAGAGGCCTGTATTAGACAAGAATGGGAGAGCATTCCTATTTCTAAACTTGAGAAACTGGTCTCCTCGGTCCCCAGACGTCTGTTGAGTGTTGTAAGAAGAAGGGGAGATGCCACACAGTGGTGAAAATTGCCTTGTCCCATCTTTTTTGGGATTTGTTGACACCATGAAATTTTGAATCAACATATTTTTTCCCTTAAAATGGTACCTTTTCTCAGTTTAAACTTTTGTTCCGTGATTTATGTTCTATGTTCTGAATAAAATAGAAGAAGTTGGCACCTCCACATCATTGCATTCAGTTTTTATTCATGATTTGTATAGTGTCCCAACTTTTTTGGACCTCGGTTTCTCGGTAATTTAAAAGATTTATGGCAAATAAAAATGTTGGTTAATGCAAAGTTTCAGAGACTTGAGGTAACTTGGTAGATAGCTGGTGAATTGTTTTTTTCAAATAAAACCAGAACCCTATTTTAGGTAAAGTATAGAAATGTTACAAACTCAAAATGTAAGGCTTGTGTTTTGGAGTTTCCCATACATTCTGTATGGTCATTAAGACAAAAAAATAAACAGTTTTAGTGGTACATTACTGATTAATGTTTTACAGGAAACTTAAATATTTACCTAATTTTTTCGTTCATGCTCCAGTCTATCACAAATCCCAAAAGTTAAGGGAAAAATACTCACTTCAGGACAGTGGGGGAGTATACCTGTCAAGATTTCCTTTAGTGAATAAGGGAAAAGACAGGAAGTGACGTAATTGACGTCACTTATGGTATTTGGAATAAGAAAGTGCTGAGGTGTGGTGACACTTCCAAATTCAGGAAGTCACTGCCAGTATCGGGAGGTTTACACCCCTCCCCCACACAGCATGTGCACAAGCACTGGGAAAAATCTGGGATTTATTGAAACGGGATGCTTAACAGGTGGGATGGGGTGAAGCTATGCAAATTATTCCTTTATGACCCCATCAGACAAATGCATATCCAGAACTACTGGTGTACAAGGCAGATACAGCCTTATGGTACAGGGTCATTTAATGTGCTATGCACTGTTTAAGTTGAGGGCTTTTGGATTAATTGAATCCCATCTCTCCTTCATGATTCTTCTTCTTAATCACTGTGTAAATATTCACACATTTTTTGTTCAACTCTTTCAAAAAGTTTTCTCAATTAGTGTTTAGGATTGTGAGAGGTAGAAACAAACAAGTTGTACTCATGTTTTACTCTTAAGCTAGCCATACACGGCACGGATTCCCTGGCTGATCGATTCAGCACCCGATGGATTCCGGCGATTCCGCCGGCATCCACAGGTGAGAACGATCAGCCAATTAGGGAATCCGATCGTGGCAGCCCACCTTGTACGGCCGGATCCGGGAGGGATCTGTGTCCGATGGATCGCCTCCCTGACCGCAACGCCCCCTGATCAGAGCAGAATCGGACCCAAAAAGACCAACAGGTTGGTTCTTCCTCGGATCCGATTCTGTGCCCCTGATCGATCGGGTGCGATCGGACGGGCAAGGTGGGCTGCAGGGGATTCCGGCACGATGGATCCGCGTGCACGCGCCCGGAATCCATCGCGCCGGAATCCGGCACGAATCCGTGCCGTGTATGGCAGCCTTTACCTAAAATTCTAATTTGCACCATTTTTAAAATACTCAAAACAAACATGCACTTAAGCTAAAAATAACTATATATTTATAATATATTTATTTATAAATATATAAGGGCATTTACAACATAAGATTTTGCCAAGTCGAGTTTTCTTTTGCTCTTATTGAGCAAAGTAGGTTGCCTCTTACATCATAACCAGTAAACTATACAGAAAGTTTGGAAAAATGGTTTTACTATTGGATTATTAGTTATTTCCGGTAATTCAAACTGTTAGTTATTAGGCTTTTCGTGTGACTGAATATCCCTATTGGGCACACAGACAGCAATAAACTGATCTTGAAATAAAATAATTTTAACTTTATACAATCTTATTAATGTACAATGTTTGCAAAAACAGCCATGTAGGTAGTCAGACTTTGCAGAGACATTGTTATACTACGTTATACTATAAACCATGAAATTTGAGGACCTTTCTAAATCTCCCAGTCATTATGTATTCTTGCAGGGACAACACTATACTATATAGTTGTTTGTGGATGTAATGGAAATTGTACAGGGAGATTGAAATGGTGTATGGTGGGCTTTAGAGAGTACATTAACATGACTAAGATTTGTAAAATAAAAAATATGAGAATCAGACCAACACCCAACCTGAACCTGACTGGTGGGAATTCTTGACCACATGACTTGGCCAGATACTGTAATTGAACTTGATTATTGCTGTTGTGATTTACTAGATATATAATGTAAACATTTAGAGTCATTCAGGGACCAGTAAGTGATTATTTCATAATCCCAAGTAATTGAATCCTTGACTCTTGGCTTTATTAAGACATTAAATGCTGAAAACAGGTCATCTCTGACCATGTTTGCCTTTAAAGTTAATGTGATCATCTATGATATTAAATGGAAACTTGACCTACACATGTACTCTACACTACTCTGTACTCTACACTAGAATGGTAGATAATTTTGTTAAACATGTAATGCTTTCAAGCAAATAATTCAGTTTATTGCTATGACAAAAGAGGCATACTATCATTCCATACGACGACGAATATGACACTGCAGATATTTTCACAGCAATTTTTTTTTCAAATTTACATTTATGTTTTGCATTTGTTTGAGGCATGCATCTGTTTTTGAACAATAAGCTCTAATTTTAAACCTGTTCAGTGCTCATTTAACCCAGAAATGTCTTTTGTCGGCTGTGCATCTGGAATTCAGTATGAGCGGGACAAGACGAAAGCAAATTCGTACAAACTAGCAGCTGCATCAAATAAATAATTAAATGAAACAACTAAGAAAGGCACAGATTTAAGAATAGAAGGAGGTGGTTGCAGTGTAGAGCATTGAGCTCTAACAAATGGCATAAATTGACCTTTGCTGACTTTTGAAGGTTTCTTTTATCATCTTATCTACAAGTGTCCTCAGAGGATATCATAGACATTTTTTATAATTGCAGCACTTAAAATTCAGCTGTTATATTAGATTGTATTCCAATGGGAAGTAAGATGTCTATACTGGTGGATTTTATACTAAAATCTAGCCTTTCAAAACATCTATGTATCCCTTTAGCTATTGGCTGCTGCAAGTTTGGTGTTTGAGTGATGCTCCTTATTATTATTGAGTTAAAGTATTACAAATGTGAGTAGGTCCCTTTCTACAATTCCATACAGCTCTTTTCTTATTTTGGGAATACTATTGATTTTTAAGTTGGTCATATTTCTAAATTCCATTTCCTTAGCTTTACTAGCGGTAGGTGTAGTGGGGGTTGTTATGCCTGACGGAAAGTGCTTTACAATAGGTATCTGCTCTTTTATTAAGTTGCAACTTTATATATATATATATATATATATATATATATATATATATATATATATATATTCTTCACTGCAGCTGAATAAATAGTGTTGAGCTTGAATATTTGAATTGCAATATATTTGAGGAATATCGACTATTTGAGAATTCGCAAATGCCGCAAATATGGCGGCAGATATTTGCAATTTTGAAACATTCACAAATATTCACAATTTGAGTGTATGGACATGCATTCGCAATGTGAAAATAAATACCACATTAATTTTGAAGGCGATGCGATTATAATTGCGAATATATTTTCGCAATGCATGGTCATACAGTTGAATTCCGAATATTCACAAATATCGAATCAAATATTGTTGCAAGATCAAAAATTGCCTATGCCGCTCATCACTACTGAGAAACACAGCTTTGTACTGTCTGAATGTTAAAAGACCAACAGCCTTTAGATCAATATATATTTGTGATCCTTATTGCACTGACATGCAGTCTAAAGGTCCCCACAGACGCAACTAGCAGCGGCCGATTTTGCCCACATGCAAGCTCTGTCGGCCAGAGAGCGGACCGACGTCCCCATTGAAACTAACGGCTGATTTTGTGCATTAACATATTCAGTGTTATCCCATGACAAGCTAGCAGAAACTATTTACCACAATGTGAGGGGTGTACTAGTTTTTTGAGATGATGATTTTTGAGATGAGTGTGACTAAAAAATGTATGGTCAAGAGATACAATGTTAATACATGTACAGGGCCAAGTATTGCCCCTTCATAAAGCATGTAGTTATAAAAAATAGTGAAGGCAGAAGAAGTGTGAAACATGGCTTATGGAGAGCACGTAAAGGGCTTTCCGTAAGCAAATACAAATGAAAAAAAAAAATTAAAGACTTGATTTAGCAGGAGCAGTATACATTTAAAATGTCCTGGGCTGCTATGTGATAGGGGGTCATAATACCCAATGTAATATATGTAGCCTAGTAAGAAACCCATCCCTCTTTATGCTGGGACAGCTAGAGGTGGATATTAGGACAAACTTACTAAAAAAAAGTATTTCATCTAGTTATGTTACAAAAATAAATTAAAATTTTTTTCAATAAACAGAGATAGATCAAATCAAATAGATCAAAGAGTTTTTAAATGCACCTAAACTAACATTTTTGGTGTATCTTCTTTATTAATGCAGGATTATCAGATACATTTTATTTTTTAAGTCTGCCCTGGTCTTTCCAAAGAGTCACATTCTAATTATGAATTTAGTATAAAATGACAATTGAGCAAGTGACTCTCTACACTTGTCCCTCCTGTTATTCAATGGGTACCCACAGCTGGGATACACACATGTGCGCAGGGCATGGCAAGGTTGCGTGCTAACATGTTAATGGTAACCCAATAAAAAAGAAGCACATTCACTGTTTTAAGCCCCCCCATACACCTTTAGATCACTCCATACACTTTCCTTTAGATCTACCAACAGCCATATAGTATAGTGGCCTCCCTAGTGATTGGAAGGATTAAAAGGGTCCTCATATTACAAGGTTTTGGTAGAACAAAAGTGGATTGTACAGAAATTGTATGGTAAGATTGTAAGATGTATTGTTTTTTAATAACATTTATCTCACTGTTTTGATAAATATTATATAAAGCACTGGATTTACTATTTATTTACAAAAAGTTGTTTTACATTTTTAACAATGTCTTATTCCATTTTGTCAAACATGCATTTCCTATGAATGTTTAAAATGTTTATCTAAACTAATTTCATGCTGAATTATAGTGCAGATGCTTACCATACACTGTTAAAAACTTTCAGAAAGGTTTTTCTTAACTACTAAATAAATGTTCTAAACCCATAGATCTAATATTGGCCTTTTACTATTGTTCATGAGTGTGAATATGGTCAATGAAGTTAATTTCCATAATCATAAATTGATAAATAAATGATGAATGCCTAACAAGTGACCCTACATTTTAAACGTTCAACATGGAAACTAGAAAATTATTATGCTTAGCTTTTTTCCCCTGTAACACTTTAATGCTAACTGCTCAGAATTTAATCAAATACTAAAGGCAGCTATTTATTTAAATCTAAAATGTGATTCAATGGAGTTTTGTAATCGCCATGAAAAATAATGTTTATTCATTATACCCAGGCTATTGACTACCACACTTGTTTCCTTTCAAGTTCAAATTAAAGGTATGGGAACATGCCAGACCTTTTATCTTATACTAATAAATATCTAGCAATGTTGAAACACAGAAATGCATACAGAATAAATCTGCCCTGGACCTGGTCGACCTTTCATGGTTTCAAACACCTGGCAAAATTATTCATCAATTCAGCAAGTGCATTTAAAAACTGAAGTTCAAAGGCTTTGTGAATTGTAGAACAAGGCGTTCAAAACTGAAGTGCACTCATGGAGTACTAGTGTCATGGTTTAGAAATAAGCCATTTCCTGTAAAATCATGGGCTGGTAAAACAAAATATAGCAGAGTTTGAAGTTAATGTTGCTTTGAACAATTTTTTACACTTTAGTTCTGATTAGTTCAAATGTGTTAATTATGTCAAATTGTATTATAGTTGTCATCAATATTATGATTATTTTTGCCTATATGGACTTAGAGCCAGACTATGCATTTTTTGTAAAGGGTAAAACGGACTAAAGGTTTTATTGTTGCCTGTGTACCAGTTTGAAATAGTTTTACTGATTTATGGCACCGAGATCACCTAGGAAGTGAAGAGAGGTTTCCTCAACTTTTACACACCGCAAGTTGGATTTATGGGACAAAGTTGCATAAAATAGGTTTCAAGGGCTGATTCTTAGGAACAGTTGCAAACTCCTTGCCTCTAGAGATGGTTAATTTTTTTTATTTGAATCCTTTGACTGTGAGTTTATTGCAAAGCCCCTCAGCATGATATCATCACCAAACTTGCTGGGGATATAGTGTTGAGGGTATACTACAAGCATTTATTGTATTGCTTTAACACAAATATTTTTGGATAAATTAAGTTCAAAGTCAAGTTGAAATGCTTGAGAAATGCTAGACATATGCTACAGCAATAGTTTTTTTTTCAAATGCTCCCATAACACTCCACTGCATCTCCAGCAACTTAAGTGACAATAGCATGTTCAGGGCCTTTGCAATAAACTCTCAATAAGTTGCCTTGCCCAGATGCCCCAAATCACAGCCACGTTCCTCAGCCGATTTTCAGGCATTCACCCATAAGAAATAGTAACAACAACCTCCCAAATGCCTGCATGACATACAGCAGGCAGACGATTGCCTGTCTCCCTGAAACCGCACATGTAAACTAGGTTTTACTATGCCAAAAAAAACAAATTTCCATAATAATCTTACACCTACACACAGAAATGATTTATGTTGAAAGTTTTCCCCATTGTTCTCAACATTTCGCCAACAGTTTGGCTTAAGACTTTTGAAAAATTTTTATGGAGCATGTAACTTTGAAAGTGGGTCAACAATTGGTTAAATCTACATTTAGTTGTATATTTTTAAAAAGAATAAGTTGGATACAGTCCCCTAAAATGAAAATAAAAGTTATCTCTTCGGTATTAATTTTCAGATGAGCAAAATAAAGCACAACTAGCCCCATCCTGATTTCTTAGTCACAGTACAGGAACATCCATACAGAAAACATAACCTTCTCTGTTTTATTTTGTGTGATAATTCAAACCTACATCATCTTCATTGGATTCACCATTTGCATAAAAACTGTAATGCCACTGGCAATGGGTATGGTTTTTTTTCATGAGTTCCGCCTCTCCACTATCAGAGGGATTAGCAATCACAATCAGCCCATGCGGGAGTTAAAGTACACACTGTTGATGTTAAAGGTTAATGGATTTTAATGGTCTAGTGCCTATATAAGATTTTGGAGCCTGAAGTGTGTGAGTACAGGATAGAAATTGTGTGCTTTTGGTGTCTGTATAAAGCAGCACTGCAGTCCATGGAATCATGCTGACATTTGCTGTGACATTGTGCCATTTCAAAAATTTATCTTGTTTTGTAAATGGACAAGGAGTTGTCATCAACTCCAAAAACATGGTGGGAGGCATAGTGTGAAACACCCCTTAACATTCTCATACAAATCCCCAATTGCTGTAGATTGGACCTAGGCCTGAATACAATCAAGCATTTCCATCCCAGAAATGATATTGATCACCAAAAAGAAAAATCCCCTCAGGTGAAACTTTGATAATGGAGTGCTTGATTAAGAAGCAACAAAGGTATTTGTGTTCATTTGTGTTCAACTTTATTTGGTCACAATAACCATGTCATCAAGAAAAGGCAAACGCATAAAAATATACAGTGAGCATTTGATGTGCACATAAATAACAATCGAAAATTAAATATATAATTTTATCCATTCTCATACAAATCCTTTATATCATTTATTGATAATAATTTCTTTACAAACAACATTATTTTACTGTAGTTTTTGCTCTTTGATATGCACTGGACCATAAGACGGATAAAGGTCTGAAGAGGAAATTTATGGTATACAAAATGTTTCAGAAAATATAAATAATAATAATAATAATAATAATAATAATAATGTGTTCCAATGTTATGAGAGAACTTTATTTAAAAACATCAGGGAATGACACACTATTATACTATATTGTTATTATAAGCCCAACCAATTGAACTTCAAACTAACTATTGTGTTGTGAGACCATTTGAAAATGTTGAGACCAGCATCAAGTTACCAAGGGTTCTGGTGTTAAACATTACACTTAAAAAAGAAAATATGTTTTGACTACAATAAAATGTCCTTATAACAAAGACAATACATTTCATACAGCGCTCAGAAAATAAGAACAAAATACAAGGCCGTGGTACATCATAACAGAACCTCTTCTCAAATCCAGTTAGATCTGTTAGATCAACAGAACTGTTGATTGTTGACAATAGTAAAATGTATGTTTGAAATATTTTGCATATATATTGCCAAAGAAAGCATTTTATATATAACTAAAGAAAGCATAGTCTAACAAACAATAGACAAGGGCAAAAAGGATCAAAGAAGAAAGTGAAAACAAAATTAAGGAACAGGAAGAAAAGATGGAGACAAACAAATATCTTCCACATCAGGGGCATCTTAGGTTTCACTGCATTAAAAAAGGTGTGTACTTAACAACATTTTGTATTTAGATATGGAGAATGCAGTCAGGTGCAGAGGGGTCATTCCCTAAATTTACAGCCATTAAGGTTGTTAAACTGACTTTTGTCCAGAGGTGTGTAAGAAAAGGGCATGGCCAGAAACCATGGCTTTAGATGTCTGGCAAAACCAGCATGTCTCTCAGACACCATGGAATATATATACTCTTAGCAGTCAAGTGGTATAATAGCAGCGGGTCACAATTTTGTAACTAGTATGCTAATAAAAGCCTATGAGCCTTTTTAAGGTCCAGGTTGTATTTATGTCTCACCCATTTAAAAAGGATCCACTGAAGCAAAACCTTTAAATATGTTGCCATTCAATGGGTATTGTATTATGCAAAAGCATTAGGAAGAGAGTAAAGATGGCAAGAAATTAGATTACCACATTCTCCCCAAAAATTCCAATTGGAAATCAGTCAGGTCAGAGGGAGCATGCTCTTGGGTACACCAAGTGTTCTCAGACAGGAATTGTGTTACTTAAGATTCACTTGCTGAAAGGTCCCATGGCCTGGTCAGAACAGGCTTTCCAATCCGATAGTGAACAACTGGTTGACCTGTGTGATTCTTATACCAATGAGTCATATGAAGTCCATTAAATGGAAATTACAGTAAAATCCCAGACATCTGCCTCTCACATACATCTGCATGATAAATTAGCATTACCATGTCTGTGTATTTAAGCAGCTGAATCATTGGCTGACATCATGCAGCTTGTTTAGATGTGCCAGTTAAATATAAGAGCTTAAAGGCAAATTTGCACCTTTGTAAAAAAAAAAAAAGCAGTTTAAATGCTAAAGTTGCAAATAAAAACATTTACATGCGGTATAAATCTATTTGTAACTAGCCAGTTATAAATAAGTAAAAACAAATCTGACAGTTATGCAGTAATAAAAAAGAGCGCACAATAATGTGGTATAGGTACTCTTCCTTTTATATACAGCCTTTTCTAGTGAGGAGCACGAGAAAGTTGAGATGATGCAG
The DNA here is from genome assembly GCA_036250615.1 of Ptychadena robeensis. Taxonomy (NCBI): domain Eukaryota; kingdom Metazoa; phylum Chordata; class Amphibia; order Anura; family Ptychadenidae; genus Ptychadena; species Ptychadena robeensis. The sequence goes on along the minus strand of CM070033.1, from coordinate 69,158,474 downwards.
CAGATTACCTATTCTCTGCTCTTTTATTATGTTATCAGTAACAGAATACAATTAAATAAAGTGTGGAGAATGCTCCTAATTGAATATGTTTAGCAGCAACATTGATTCTCTTTGGTAAACACAATGCCTACCATTGTATATTGAGAAAATTAGTGTTTTCATGCAACATCTTATGGTACACTGCCTAAACTCAATGAGAAATTCCCATTCAGCACTCCTTTGCTTGCAGTGGATCACAATATTACCACAAACTATGGGTGTCACAGCAGTAATTTGACAAGCAATAAAAACAGAACAAGCTATTCGGTGCAATTTTTATCGCCTGCTCCACACAATTGTACTCATTGGGCTGGAAGAAATGAAGATATACAGTTTAACTGGTATGTTTACATGTACGGCTCAGTTTTTCAATGGAATAACATAGTATTGAGACAATAGTGTTTTTATTGTATTCATTGATTTCTTGTTTATAAGCTTGATTAAAACAAAACCTATAGGTATCCTAAAAATTTAAAGGGCCATACCTGTACTCGAATCACGCAATAAAGTTATGTAATATTATGTCTTTATATAAGCTTCTTTTTTTCTATTTATAGAAAACTGAGATTTGTTATATTTATAGAAAACTTAGGCGGGGGATGACCCAGTATATAGGTTAATGGGGTAAGAGGGGTACTAATTTCAAACACTCTAGCCACCAAATCATGCACCGATGTCCAATAGGAAACAATCAGAGAACATTGCCAAAAAATGTGAAACAATGTATCAGCCTCCGTACCACACCACCAACAGCGATCTGAAATTTTTTTGGAAAATATAATGCAGTCCTGCTGGAGTCATTTAGCTGAAGTCATGTGAGGGGGCCAGCCGGTCCACTAGAGGGAGCTCTAGGATTGACCTTATAATAGGAAACTCCAGACAGGAAGTTGTGTGTTGGAGGGAAGAAGCCTGAGGGTGGAAGCAGGTGCCGGTGCGGTTAAGGAGTACCCCAGGCCTGTCAAAGAGAGAGAAGGGAGCGTGCAGGTGGCTCCCGGGCAAGACAACCTGCTTGTTTCTGAGATAACGCTAACTGGGGTCTGTTCTAGTTGGCGACTTCCGCTGCAGCCACCAGCTGAAAGTGTCTCTGACGCCGAGCTAGTACCTCCCGAGGGGTTGGCAAGGCCGGTGCAGATCTCCGTGGAGCGTCCCACCATCCTGGGCACCGGAGAAAGCCACTAAGTGGAGATATCGAGTCCCTGAGGCCTTCAGTTTTGTGAGAACTACTTTCCGTTGATTTAAAGCACAATCGTTACTTCTGTTCATCACTTTACGGAATAAGAGTTACTTGTTGCATTGAACTCGGTGTCTGTGTCATGTTCGCCATCTCCGGCCCTGCCTGGTAACATTGGCATAGGATATTGTGCAAAGGGGAGTCTTAGTAACCCAAGACCAAATAATTTGCCATGTTTTGTACAGGATCTCCGTGCCCAGTGCCCTTTCCCATTTCAACATATAACGATACTTGGTTTCAGGCTTGGGCTTGTAGGATATAAGATATAGGAATCCCAAAAATAGCTGAAAAAATCCTTTTTGAGAGTAGCCTCCCAAGCAGACACGCTCAAACTGGGTAAGTGATGAAAAGGTAAGCCATCTCTACTTCTTAAGGGGGGCATACACAGGTTGATGTTCATTCAATCGATGAACTCGTTCATCAATTGAATGGAGAATCGATGTATACCACTTTGTGCAATCAATCCCATTCCATACTTTGGATGGGGACCATCAGAGGGTGGTAATAGTAATCAAACAGAGTTTACCAACATGTTAGTTCCCTGTTCGAAGGGTGGCAATTGATTGAAGAATTGACCTGTGTATGCCCACCTTTAGAGTACAGCAACAGGTTGAGCTGAACCCCAAGTCATATGATTTAGCTCATTCTTTTTTTTTCTCACAGGCAGCCATCACCTGTAGTGTCTGTACCATAAATACAGCCATCTGATTCTTTAGAGGACAAGGGTGGAGGTAAAGCTGTCAAAGACAACATGGTATTTCATTATAGGGACCTTGGAGTTTCTTGTTGGCTGGGGAGGCCTGGGTCAGCTGTCCCTTTTGTAGTATGATTACTGACACATTTCAATAACTTGTCTTCTTCCAAAATATAAATAGTAAAACTTAAGGCCATCATAGCTGAAATATTCTTTTGCAAACACTAATTATGTGTCTTTTCAATAAAGTTACATATTTTCTGAGGTATCTCAGCTTACCCTACTGTAGGATAACGTTATTTGACCAAGAACACTTAAGCGGGGCATACACGGCTCAATAAAGAAACAGATTAGAGCAACATTGGGCGTGCTCACTGAACCCGATGTTGCTCTAATCTGTTACAAGGTTTGAGCCATCCATGGTTTCTTTGATCCTGAAACTTGACTAAACTCAACTAAACGGGGTTTCCAACATGTTGGAAAGCCTTGGTCGAAATCCATTACCTTGAATGGGGACTGTGGATCTCTATTCAAAGTAATGGCCGGGCTGCAGCTGAATGGCACACAGACTGTGATCAGCTAGCTGCAGTCCTGGGAGTGTGAAGGGAGCATGTCTCTGTGCGAGGGGAGGGAGGGCACACAGGCTAGCTGACTCTCTCTCTCTGCTTCTGCCCAGCCGGTCACTGGCTGGGGGGAAGCAGAGACCAGGGGGACCACAGGGAAACCGGTCCCCATCGAACGGGAACTGATGTGCCCATGTGGTGTACATTGATTACCATTCAATATATATATATATATATACTAATATGGAGAATCATGGGGGCTTAGCCCCCAGGATTGTAGTAAGAAATTTGCTCAAAATGCATATATTTCTATATTTGTAGAGGGGCTTGGCATTTTAGGGTGGCTGAAGTAGGCCTAATGACATTTATATGTATGTTGTTTAGGTTGACTCCTCTAAATATCCATGCCCTCACAGTGGATTAACCAGACTTCATTCCTGATGTAATGAAAATAAACCATTCCACCAACTAAGCACAAAATTATTTAAAATATTTTTGGCAAAAGTTCACGACAGCTGTAGAAAGAAGAGGACACAATGCACTGATCAGATCAGATGCTGAAAATATTGTATGTATAAGGTTTGTTTAAGTAAAAAAAAAAAAAGGGTGAACTTTGGGGGATAGCAAAGACCCCAAAATGCCAGAGTTTTGCTTTACGTTTTGCCAGCAAATATTTTATATCTACATTTTCATCCCTATTGTTTATATTTCCATTTCAGTTATGAACATGAACATAAAAGAACATAAAATATTTCCCACTGAGTCAATGATAACAACTACAATCTTAAGACATCTGCCATATCACTCTATAAGTAAGTATAGATTTTAGACCCATATGTTTTGACATTGTATGGTACATTTACATTGTTTTCTGGAAGATGGATTTATTGATTTTTGTAAGCATTAAATGCGACAGCATCACTTGTTCATTCTGTAAGAGTTTTGCAGAGCTGAATAATATTTGACTTTTGTCGATAAGTGTGATTCTTTTAAAAGGAGATCTGTCATACCCTGGAACTGCAGATCCAGCAGATAGAAAACAAGCTTATAATAAATAAATAGACAGCATTCATACAAGAGTTTTTTGTTCTCTAGCTTATATGACACTATTTATGTCCTATACACCAAGAAAATACCTTCTTCTTTTTGGTTTTCATGTTATAAATATTGGTATATACCTTTGAATTGTGCTCCCCATAATTAAAAAAAATCATGCATTGCTACTTTGTGTTCAGGCAAATTTTGAAAATGTGTAAATCTTGAAACTATGGTGGCAGCACACATAAAGAGTATGCCATTAACCCATGGTAACAGCACACAGCAGAACTGTGTGTGTCAACAGTGGCCGGCTGGCTTTGACTACTACAGAAGTAAGTGACTGATAAGCAGTCAAAAAGAAATGCTGTCTGGTCCATAATAACTTCCCTCAAGTTAGCTTAATTTCCAGGAGGCAGAGCAGCAGAAGGGAAAACTCCCCTCCTGACAGCTTTCCTACCTCCTGGAACTCTTGGCTAATTGCTCTGTGCTTGTCCAACCAGCAGGATGGGCACACAACAGGAGAGGCAGAGGGATCCAGTGGTGGATCTTCCCTCTGACAGCTTCCCCACCTCCAAGAATTTGTAGATCCAAGCTTGGCCCACCAGTAGGTGATGGAGCCTTTGTAATCTCAATATGTGTTTCTGTACCTTGGCAGCTGCAACTACCACCCTATGCTTTTACCTTGGCCTATATTCAGATTGGGTTATACTTAGGTATCTGCAGTAAAGCCATTCTAAGGTACCAGTTGAATGTAAGTTTTTTTCTGCAACAATCAAAAGCAAGAAATAATGTATATTTTTCTAGCATGCACATGTATAAAAAAAAGAATATAAAGCTTATTAAACCATGTTTCTTCTTTATTGTAATGTATAAATGTTAACATCCTTATACCTGGCTGCTATTGCTATTTGATTTAACTAATAGCTGTTACATAGTTGGATGTCTTTATTATCGTATTATACAAATTATGACTATTAGTTACAATGATTACTTAAAGAAATAAAATGTGTAATTGTTCCCCCTTTATTTGAGAGACGTTCTATTTTTTAATTGAATATACCAAATGTTGTATGGATGAGATGTGCATTTATAATAAGTAGTACTAATTATTCAGCATATAAAAGATGTCTATCTTGCTAACAAGATTTTATATGAATGTATTAAACACTACACAAGGTTTGAATATAGGAGTACTAGGAAAAAAATAATAGGTGTTTCTCATAAACCCTTTGTCAGCATCTTGCAGTTTGAGATGAATTAGTCATAAATCTGTACCTATTAGTTTTGCATTCCTACCCCAAATCCCTTAACCAAGAAAACAAACCCCTCTAAATCTGATACACTGCTATATTCCCCAAAACACCTAGCACCAAGAGAGTAAAACTGTTATCATCTTTGTGCAGTGCTCTTATTATAATTATCATTCTACAGTATGACAACAAACATGTACTGCTGTGCAAGGAAGGGTAGCCTTAGCAAGGCTCTAAATGTGCTTGCCCACAGCCCAGTCTCCTATGTGATTATTAAGGAAGGTTCATCTATTGGGTACACTAGAGCTTGTTCTTTCCTGTAACACACCATCCCAAATTTGAACATATTAAATGCGCCACAAATAATTCTTTGCGTGACTCAAAGAGAACATCAAGGTGCCAGAATACAAAAAAAGGTTATTTTAGGCAATTCTGAGCAATGGGAGGAATGCAAGGTATGTTTTTGTTGTGAAATGATTTCAAACACAGTTACAAACAATACAGAAAAAAGGTAAAACATCCCCACAATAAATGGATACAAATAAAGAAAAGTATAAATAACACTGATCATAATCTACTAGTGGCACAACATAAACGTACAAATCCTTGAGTGCATATTAGAGGATGTGACATTCCCTGAGGGTAAGTATACAGCCTAGTAAAAATTAAACTAGAAAAAAAAAAGGAAATGTGAAATACATGTATCCGTGAAAGCAAGGCAATACCTATGCTGTATAAATCCAAAATAGAAAAAAAATTCTCACATGTTAAAAATTAAGCAAGCAAAAATATGACCATCAACACACAAGGACATCATTTTGGGGGGAGTCAGACCTGGTGTTTCTAACCAACTGCTCCATATTTTTTTACATTTTGAGGGGATGTTTTCACTGTTCCAATGTAGAAGGATAAATAAATGATCAGAAATCCAATATTGCGCAAGTTTGTGAGTGAAATATAGTGCAGAATGAATGGATATCATTTCTACAAAATATAAATATTAGAACTGAAGTTATGTATACAATTATGTTCCAAGCTTCCAAATTAACTATTATTGTGTCCTGTGTTATACACAAGGACATTAAAGTCGACAACTCCACTTCAGAGGCACAAGTTGATTACTCCTGAGAAAAGTCGACAAGTTGTATGCACAATGCTGTCTCTGGGTTACACTATAGTGTACAGGATGCCAGGGATGGGTCCTTAATGATGTATACATATCACCCATTTTTGGTCTCTTTTAAGGTAACCCCTAGGGTCCAGGATTCTAATAGCAGTCTGGGGACTGGACTGGAATAGGTAGGATGGTTGGGAGGGCCTCCTTTTCATCCCACCCAGAACCTGTGGGGGTGGGTTTGCTGCACAACAGCATTATATCAGGTTTGTATTCAAATGTATTTATTTAAGTATGAGGACAAGAATTAAAGATATTTCTTCATTTTCTGCCTTTTGAACCTCACCAGCCGCTGTCCTTTCACTCCGATTAACCCTCTAAGTGCTTTGCCTGTGGCACGCTTTTTTTCCCTCCTCCTTCACATGCCCAGTGTCATCCATGTGGGATGTGCTGACTGAAAAAAAGGGTCCCTTTCCATAAAATGTAGGGTTAATGGCGTTTCCCCTGCCTCTTTGGCTACATCGAAGGAAGTGTAGCTTGGGTTGAGATTGCGGGGTAAGCACTCAGGAGGTTAAAGACAATTTTGATATTGGCAATAAAATGCTTTCATTATCAGAACAGTATATTTGTTTGATACTGTTAAGCAACCATGAACACAATAATAAACTTATTCTGAAGGGTGTATAATTATTGAAACAATTCTTGGCTTGCAATTTAAATGTGTATTTCATATAAACCTTAGCTGAAAAAATCTAAAGCAAATACATTTAAATGCACATTTTAGACTCCTTCTAGTGTCCACCAAGAGACAAAAGACTGACGATTGTTTTCTATAAAAAAAAACCCTGTTAATAACATATGAAAGAAAGCAAAATATAATAACAGTTCTTGCTGTTATATGAAGCATGCCAACATTTTGTTGCAATAGACAATGATAAACAGTGCCGATTGCCTAATATATTAATGATTAAATAGTGCCTTGCTTCGCCTTTACTGATCCAGAAATAAATATTCATAAAGACAAAATATTGGATGGAGAAAATGGAGCCATGCCAATCAAGATTGCTTCCCTTGCAACAGTCTGTGCTAGCCAAATAAAAATGAAATTGGAATTTTGAATATTGAACCAGGCTGGATGGTTTTATGTCATTCAGTATTTATGGTAAACAAATGATGCTCATATGTGATTACTTTTTTGTAAAAACAAAATAAACATAAAATCTATTTAACTATTATAAATTAGGACAGACCCACCATTTGGCATTTGTTACACAGAGGTGTGGAGGCAGGACAGATGTGTCTTAAAATCTTAACATGTGGTAGTTACTCTGAAATAAATATAATTAATTTGCAAGGAAGACTTTTCATGCAGAAACAACATGATGCATTTTATTTTTCTAATACATTGTTCCACTAACATTTATTCCATTCCCTCCAGCCAAGCCCAAAAGCCACTGCGAAGAAGAGATCTTATCTGCATTAACCCTGGCAATACCTATTCTCTGAACACACTGACCAACGTATGAGACATTTTACAATAAGATGGTATGTGTTTTGTATTAACATTCTACATTGCAATAAATACATGTGACAAAGAATCATATCTCCTCCCATATGTAAGTAAATGGCAGGACTTAATCCAGACTGGCGGACCGGGATGACCCAGACCTAAACTTCAACCCAGAATCGCTAGCCTGTGACATGCTGCCCTGAAACAACAACCTAACCATCCTGCTACCAGATTACCGAAAGGATAGAGAGCTGGGCTTGAGCTATGCCACTCGTTCTCCTTATGTGGGACACCTAAACCATCTAACCTTCAACCTATTATATGTTTGTGTGCAATACCCTGACCATATACATCACAATCATCATCTCTGCTTTCAATGAACTTGCTCCAAATCTGTTCTGCCTCAGAGCACGACGGCGTTTCTAGGGCCTACTAGCAATTACTGCAGACTGGTCAGACGTTCTGGAAACCATTTTGGATAAAGAGACCCCCTGAGGAAGTTTATTAACGAAACGCGTGTTGGGGTGGACCCTGTTTATCACAGGATCCGTTATCCTAACTATTATTGTATCACACCTAATTTTGATGGTCACCGCCGCTAATATGTATAAATATCTATACTCTTATGTATTTTATGGACTTGATATGTGTTTGTTATTGATGTCAGCCAACACTGTGATGGTCTATGGTTTTAATCTATTCTGTATATTAAACACAATGTATACATTTTACTTCTACATGTACTTACTTTATTATGTTCTACAATTGTGGCCGTTAAAGTCCCCTTGCCCCTGAAATTCCATTCAGGGGGGATTTTCCTTACTGGGTTTGGGGTTCCATTTCCCAGTAACCATTTGTTCTATCTCCCATATGTAAGTAGCTGCTCATGGGTAAGTTCCAGATTGTAAAATGTGTCTCTTCATAAGTTGGTCAGTGTGCTCAGAGAATGGGTACTGCTAGTGTATAGACACATGCTAAAGTTTAATCCCTGCAGCGAAGACTTCCCTCTTGGCTTTGGCCTTTTGGCTGGAGGAATATAGAGTGCATAGAGTGAATACATGATCCAGTCCTGCCTACTTTGCTGGAACATTCTGTATATTCACTTGATATCTGGTTTATTCTTTTCCTAATTTTCTCTCTAAAACATTATGGTCCAGTGCGTCTTATAGTCCGAAAAATATAGTTAATGCCCTTAACTAGAAATGGCCGAATTTGTTAGTGAAATTTTAACCAGCTGACATTGTGAAATAATTGCAAAGCCCCATTAGTTTAAATGTAGATCCAAATTTGAACTTTATTTATGCCAAAAGTACATGTGCTGATGTAATACTTTCTTAGTGTTGTAGTAGTTCCCATGACACTTCCCTACATTTCAGTTTTTGTAATAATATGTTCAGGGGCTTATCAATTAACTACCAACCATCTCTACTCTTCTATATTACTATTAATATTTACTGTAATTTTCAATTTGTAATTGCAACAGCCCCTCACTAGATAAATCTTTTACTAGTTACTTAGACCAGTTAGGGCTGGAGGAAACAAAATGTATAATAATTACACATATTTTCTGTATTCATAAATAGCAATACATCATTTTACTTTTCTTATTACCGTTTTTTATTATCATATTTTTTGGACTTAAAGACACTCTCATGCATAGGATGCACCCTTTAGTTCAGTTAATAGCCGAAAAATATTTAGGCTTCCTTGTACTCTGCTAGCCAGAGCTCTTTAAATACACTTTAAATACATGATATTGTATTAAAATATTCTATTTCTTTTTCTATAGGAACTATTTACAGAGCTCAAATTTCAAACCTACAGGTGGCTGAACCTTGTGGTGGAACACAAGGTTCAGCCACAAGGTGGAACCTTGTGTATAGTATGCAGAGAACAATATCCTGATTATTTTGATGTCATTTCTCTAAGGAAAAAAATGGTAGAAACATGAAGTGGTTTTGTTTGTCTGCATAGAATTCACACATTACCAATTTACTTCACGTACCACAGCAGCAGCCAGATGTTCGCATGATTTGTGATTGGTTGCTGACCAACTGTATATTATTATATGTTATGTAATTATGTCATTTTTGTAGTACCATATCATGTAATCTTGCAATTACCCTGAATGCTGTTTGTCTCATCATGACTTAAATCTACTATACGCCACAAACACAATATCTTATACACACTGATATGGACACTGTGTATGAGTGACATGTAAAAATCTGTACATCTTTGTAATTCATGAACATTTCTTTATGCTTTTTTTACTTTGAAAATTTTTTTAAATAAAGATAAATATCTGATTCTAAGCCAGATATTGATATGCTTCTTTGACAATTTTACCTTATCTGCATCAACATTATTCAGTTTTACCTAAATTGCATAACTTTTAATATACTCCAATTTAAGTACCTACAGTCAGGTCCATAATAATTGGGACACCAATGCAACATTTCTAATTTTTTGGGCTCTATACACCACCACAATGGATATGAAATAAAACAAACACAATGTGCTTTAACTGAAGACTGTCACCTTTAATTTGAGGGTATTTACATCCAAATCAGGTGAACGGTGTAGGTATTACAACAGTTTGCATATGTGCCTTCCACCTTTTAAGGGACCAAAAGTAATGGAACAATTGGCTTCTCAGTAGTGATGAGCGGCATAGGCAACATTCGTATTCGCGGCATGCCGCGAATTTTT
>CM070033.1:69102076-69114017 GCA_036250615.1 Ptychadena robeensis | reverse complement strand
GGGGGGGGGCTTTCAAGGCCAAGGTTATCTAGAACACAATACGTAAATCTGTCATATTACATGACGAATATGATCTCTATGATCTTCACCATATCACCAAAAAAATTTAAGTATATTCAACAGAAAAATGTCCATTCAGCATGATTAAAAATTAAAGCTTGTCCAGTTAGTTTTTAATGTCCATATAAAGTACATAATACACAATATGTCTCAAGTTGTCGCTTTTATCCTGTTTAGCGATAGGACGGAGGGTGCAAAGAAACAAAGGGTCCCATAGACGGATCAGATAAGGAATGACCCCGACATATGTTTCAAGTTTATCTTTCCTCAGGGGGTCCCTGATGTTCACATATAGGCCCTATGATCACGCACCCGATGTTCCGTGTAGGCCCTCACATCCGAACGATCAAGCAAAGCCCATGATAGGGGAACAGGGAGCCATCATCTAGGGCACTGTGGTTAGGTTATTGAGTATTTTTCTGGATAAACGGTCAAGTAGTGACACTAGAGAGGATAGCTCAATACTCAAGTAGATGTGTTGAATGTAGACGCCCCAGGAGGTCCCCACGAGTGCCGGATTGTCAGTAACCTTGGCCTTGAAAGTCCCCCTGTCCCTCTCATACAGGGAACAATTTAGGAGGTTGAGGTGTGTGTGGAATAGAGGATTTGGACCTTTGTCCCCTATCCATCAGACCCCACAGCCGCCAACCTCCTCCTTCTGTTGAATTAATAAAAACCTTTTATGGTAAAACATGGTACTGACTGATATTACAGGAACTGGGGTGCACAGTGGACGGTATATAAATCTGGTCATATACACTGTTGACAGCTGTAAAATATATATTTTAATGGAGTTTATTTTAGTATGTTTACACTATACTTAAATACAGTTTTCATTTTAATATATTAGAAAAAAAATAAACAGCCTCTGAGTAATTTAAAACAAATGTCTAAAGCCAAAATTGAATATTAACTTGCTGGGCAATTTATTAACACTGTATGCATTTTAAATGAACTCAGAACATGGTATTTGTGTGTATGCATCTGTAAAATTCACAAGACTGATATTAAGCAGATGTTAGACTGCATTTGTCAATCTTGTCGAAGCATGCAGGTGCTAATGTGTTATAATTATCCCTTCAGGCAGTTGTTATTTGGAATTATGGATCCCACCTTGTCAATCATAGATATAATTGTTAAGCTACTCATATCGCTAATACATCAAGTAATCACCAGATCAAGATTTATTATTTAACTTTTATCAATATCATAAATTTTATTCCTGAAGTGTAACATTTTCAGTTTTCATGGCAGGTCATTGGACAGGATTAGCAGGGAAAATATACACATTAATTTAAAGTCCCCAGTTTTAAATCAGTAATATGAAATGAATTAAAAAGAATAGTTATTGGAGAAAAGTTCGATTTTTTTCTTTCCTAAGTATTATAATCCTTTTTTTACCACAGAAAGCTAATTAGGCAAATTGTTATTTATTTTTCACCATTGTTGATGTAGTTTAGACTGCAGACTAAAATGTTACATTCCAAGAAAAAAATATAACTCTTGTAGATCCCCAAGTGATGAGTATATTCACTTTTTTTATTTAGCATTTCATTAGCATTACAGATAGGAACATATCAAAATTTCTACCCCAATAAAACTCTGTCCCATAGATTGCCAAATCAGAAAATTGTATGGAGGGGTTGCTGTTATGTTACTTTAGAACTTAATTTTTTGTAAATTGTGAAATGTACAATTTGCATTAAAATATAGAAAAGTGACTGCAGAAAACACCAGGTGGTTCATCAAGTCTGCCCTACATTCAAATATATACAAACCAACACAAATTTTAACATGTATTTAATATAAATACATCTCTATGCTCTCTTCTATACTCACTCACTCACTGTTGGCCAATCTACCGCCTCATCTATTAGCCTATTCCAGTCATTCACTTTTTCAGTAAAAAAGTACAGGGGATTTGCAAAAACATTTTATATTACAAGCCTTTTTTGTTATAATTTTGACGATTATGGCTTACATATAATGAAAACCCTAAAATCAAAAAGAGTTTAATTTTAAAAGAGTTTCATTTAAAAAATTTCGGACCTTTGAAAATATAATCATTAATCTCTACTTAGTACTTTGGCCCCTTTAGCATCAATTACTGCCTCAATGTGGTCTGGCATGGATGCTATCAGTCTGTGGCACTGCTGAGGTGTTATAGAAGACTAGGATGCTTCAATCGTGGCCTTCAGCTCTTCCTCATTGTTCATTCTCATGACTTTCATCTTTCTCTTGGCAATGCGTCATTGTTCAGGTGAGTTTTCTGGCCAATTAAGCACATCAATCCCATGGTCATTGAATCAGGTTTTGGTTTTTGGGAGTGTCGGCAGAGACCTGCTGATATAAGCAATACAGCAGAGAGATATAGATGCTAGTCGGCATGTCTTCCATCTATGTGTGCCTGTGTGTGAGCTGCACTCATAAAACACAGATCCCCCCCCCCTCTTTCCCATGTGGGAGGAAGATGACGTTGTGCTGTGAAGTGTGCTTTCTAGTGACACCTTGTGGGTGACATTTGGTAATACAGGGGATTCCCCAATTGATTTGAACAATTAAAATATTTTTTTTCTGGTTTTCCTGCTCTAAAAACATCTTATGGTCAGGTACATTTAATAGTCAAAAAAATATGGTACATTGTTTAAAAAGGCAGACAATCACATGCAAATTGTCACAGAAAATAAGCAATTGTTTTCTCACTACTCTAAGCTATGTTCTAATATTTTTTTTTTTTTCTAATATTTTTAATTCTAACATACATAAAATAAAGAAAACATGAAAAAATCTCTTTCAGTTGTATGGTAATGGAACAGGACATCAAAACAAGAAAAAAAACTAACCATATTGATCCATTAGGAAAATTTAGGAAGAGGTGATTTTGGTTTTTTTCACATTACTCTGCCCTGACAATAACATTACTACATATGCATAAAAACAGACATACAGAAAATCTGGGCAGGAGAGAGGGTTAATCCTCAATCCCAAAAGATCTTTCTTAAGCAGAACTCTACCATTACCTATGTCACTATCTCAACCACTAATTGCATTTTCCACACTCCCCTTTTACCAGACCAAACTTTGATTTTCTCTCTTCGTTTTTTTTATACTAGAGACCCAGATTTAGAACTATAAGAAGGACTAGGTAAGCACTTCTTGGGAAGGACTCCTGTCCAGTATCCAAGATGAAACTGTAAAACGATTAGGATAAACAATAAATGTACCTCTGTAAACAAAATACAAATTATGAAAATATTTGAACACAAATTTGCACAGTTTTAGCAGGTAGATTTGGAGGTGGAGGAAATTAGGACAGAACTCCACCACAAACTGAATTTAAGTGTTTTCATTGTAAAATTATACATAGTTCTTGGGCCCAATTAAAGTTCAATTTCTCTTTTGTGAATAGAAAAGTGGGAGATGTGGGCCCAGGCAAATGGTCCTAAGTGACATTAACAATTATTTTGCAACATCATATATATATATGTGTGTGATTTATAAACTTAACAGCTATAGCTTCTTATTCCCTATAGATAAATCTGGGCGACCCTAGAAAAGATGTCTTGGTGCCCTTACCATTTTACACACACCCCCTCCCGAACCACTGCTCTGGGGGTAGGGTGGATTGGTGACTTGGCCAGACAAGGGAACCGCAGAGATCAATCTTCCACGGGGACTGATATGGCTGACGCTCACCAATACTATCAGGGGGTTCCGCTCCCAGCTACCTATCCATTTCTTTGGGGTGACCTACACCCCTGCTATCACATTAATTCCTTATATATAGTCCCTTTTCACAACCCCCAACATTAACAGTTTCACTTCAGTGCTCACCAACCACCAATACACACATATCTGTTTAGAGTGAAGTTAAGCAATTGGATCCGAGCGTGAATTTATTCATTGGGTGAGTACAGGGGAGGGAGAGGTAGAGAAGAATAAGGGGCCCTAGTGGGTGGTAGTTGAACACATGATCCTGTGGGCTAATGCACAAGAAGTGACGCCTGCTGGAACACGCTCCCGGGTAGTTCTGGGAGTTATGCCAGAAGTGTCTGCAGCACATATACTTTGTGTTGTATAAGATTAGGAACCACATCCACAGTTGCGAAACCATGAAGAAGCCCTTGACTAGGGGGGTGCAAATATGGGGCAGGGAAGTATGTGTAGTACACTATACCCTGGGAAGGAAAAGCAGATTAGCACCCATGAACAGGATTTAAATGATTTTGTCTCTTACTGTTCACAGGGATTTGCCGGGGACATTGTCCCATGTCATCTTCCTGTGTTTACAGGTGAAGTGGTGGACGCTGGAACAGGTGGACCCTTGATCAGTGCATGTTGGATTGAAGGTCTGGGAGCAGGTCAGTTCAGTCAGATCAGTGGCCCCAGGTTCCCCTCCTCTCCCGGCAGCACTGGTTCATGCATTCCCTCAATCCCACATACCTTGATGGTTTTGGATGCCCGGCTTACCACTTGTGACTTACCTTGCAACAGGCTGACATTACAGTGATTGGCTGGACAGGTCATCGTGTGCTATATAGCACCACAGATTTGGCTCAGACAGAGTCAGAGAGAGGCAAGAACATATTTATTTTGCAATGTATTCATTCAAAAAGAATGATCTTCTGAGCAGGTGGTGCCTGGTTGTCTCCTATTGACTTACATTGTACTTGGGTGCTTGGTTGAACACACAAGCATCGCGATGTGTTTGGACCGAACACACAAATCACTTATGATGTGATAACAATGCAACCATTTCTTATAAACAAAAAACTCTCACATGTATTGTTTGTTTTCTTGAGGATAAAATAATATTTGCTCAATGGTTTCTGAAGAAGCCCCTTGGAGAGGGGCCAAACATTTTGAACTCACCAGCAAAAGGACTGAAAGCCTTTACCATAAACCAGTGTCACACTAATGGTATTACTAAGGACACACCAAAGCTTTAATGTTTGAGTATTGCCTGTCTGGCAACAGTTTTAATTCTGATCTAGCATTGACAATTTTATAATAAATGACTGTTTACAATGATATTCTAGCCTGTCGAGTTTATATGCACCTTTAAAGTCCACAGGGGGCCGTCCACCCCTACTTGAGCTACTCT
The DNA here is from genome assembly GCA_036250615.1 of Ptychadena robeensis. Classification (NCBI taxonomy): domain Eukaryota; kingdom Metazoa; phylum Chordata; class Amphibia; order Anura; family Ptychadenidae; genus Ptychadena; species Ptychadena robeensis. The sequence continues at coordinate 69,108,853 of CM070033.1, read as the reverse complement.
TGAGTAGAGCCCAGGTTTGTTTTCTTTTCGTGTATTAATTTGGGATGTGGTGCCAGTGGATTGAGAAGTATCTCATGCCCTATATTTAAACCTAATTGTAAATTTTATGCTGAGGTCCATGTATTCATGTAGTCCATAATCATTGTTGCCGGATGGTACTTAATGGTTTGAGTATTCAGATAAACTACTATTAAACTACAGCATGAAGTACAAAATTATCATACACAGTACATAATTTATTTGTAGTATATTCATTTTAACATACATATTTCATATAGTATAAAAATACTTAGTATGGTTAAAATATGGTGGTTAACATTACATATGTTTGCATTGAAATTAAAATAAAATAGAAAAATATTGAATTTGGGAAAACCAAACCAATAAAAAGAGATTTTTTTGTAGTCATCTGGTTGCAGAATGTATTTGATGTGAAAGTGTCCTTTCAAGCCACTTGTAACATCAAACGAAATGCTATTAGCACACACAGATAACTTGCTAAGCTGTTATATGCCTGGGGTGATTTCCCTGTGACATGTAGCAGGTATGAAATATGCTACATCAAACAGCCTTACAAAAAACATTTTTGTTAGCACCAGCTCTAAATAATAAAACACTGTATAACGTGTTTATTTCTACAAAATGTTGCTTCAAATGTTTTATTGGAGAAAAGGGAATATTTGTAACCACACATGGGGCAAAAAGTGCTCAGACCTAAACAAAACTAAGACAGTAACATTGACAATGAAGCAAAAGGTGACCCTTCCACTTGACTCAATAGTTACTTAAATTACTCAAAGGATAATGTAGTAAAAGAACAAATGACTCCAGAATTTTATTGGAATCTTGTCAACAAAATTTCCTCTTATAGAGTATTTAAATTATTTTGCATCCAGACCTTCAGCATCATGAATGCTGATGTTGGCCCGGTCATTGTATTGCCATGATTATTTTAGAATGCATTATTAACCTGCTTCTTTATAAATTTTCTGTTATCTGTTTAGAAACTTCATGGGTCAAGGTAGACATTTCTGGTGATCATCAAGCTAGAATGCTAAACAGCTCTATATGTCCATTATATATATATGGTTCATTGTGAAATTCTGATTATCCTCTTAAACATCTTCCAGATTGTTATCAATTTGGTGTATCTTTACACTGTTCGTTATAGTTATATACACTATAAGTTCATTTCAATAAATTTTTCTATGCCTTTCCAATGTTCATCATTATATTGCCAACCAAAGGTCACTGTTTAGTACCACTGTGCCAATATAATTTTTTTTCATTTCAACCTTAGTATTAGTTCTTGCCTTCTTTCCTGTAGGATTAATTCTAAGTATAGAGAAAGTATTTATATTGATGCCTAAATGTATATGTACATCTGTATTTATATAATTTCAATTATAGATGCCTATAATTATCTTTAAATCTGCTTGAATATTTATACAAAATCTGATATTTCGGTGAGACATACATTGCTAGAGCTTTGTTACCTGTCAATCCTCACCCTAAAGATATCATTTGTCTAACTTTTGTGCTCCACAATGCTACATAGAGCAAAAGCAAAATAATCCCAATCACCAGAGGTTTTACCTTCAAATTGTTGATCCATGCAGGAAGTAAAATGCATGCTTTTCAATCTCTATCTGACCCTTCATCTCTGACTCAAACTCTCAAACAGTGAGTTACAATTTACTGATGCTTGGAGGTCTCTACATCCAGGAATAGGAAGAACTCCTGTCCTGTACATATAACGTATTCATGTATGGACTACTAAAGTTCTATCTGATTTGATTCACAACTACTTTCAGGATCAAATTACTGATTCTACACAGTTTCTTATTCAATAGAAAGCATTGCATTAAAGGTCGTCCAAAACATACTCAGATAAGCAAAAAATTGTGCACCTTACCTAAACAACATAGTAGACTCCTTCCCATTACTCTTTGAATCACATCCTCCAACTCCAATGATAGTGCTTATTAACTTTGTGTAAGAAATACCTATACATTTTTCAGTAAATTGATAGTTGATACAGGATGCTATGCAAAAGGCTATACAGCTGCAATATGTTAAGGATGTACTCATCTGAGGCTGGCTCACACCCAGTGGTGTAGGAACCATCATAGAAGCCATGGGGCCAGTAGCTACTCTCTGTTCCTGACATCCTGGGCAGTATTTCTTAGTCGAGCTCAGGGTAAAAAAAAACTGGACTTGCCTGGTAAAAAGCAAACAAATTTAGACAGCAACTGCATACCTGTCAAGTTTGGGCATTAAAAAACCGGGGGACGTATAGGAAGTGACGTCAATGATGTCACTTACGGTATATGGATCATGGTTCTTACGTGTTCCATGTGCCGGAAGTGACGTCACTTCTGGTACCCGCCGGCCTTTTAGCTGATCTAGCAGGGAGAGGGCGTTACTCTTACTGTCCCACCGCGCTTGCGCTGATAATGTGCGGGGTGGTACATTAGCAGGGAGAGTAACACCTTCTCCCTGCTAGATCAGCTTGATTTCAAGAATCCGGGAAAAATCTGGGGTTTCCTAAAATCGGGATTTGGCCGGGAAAGCCACATAAAAACATGATTTTCCCGGCCAAAACGGGAGGCTTGACTGAGTCTGAGCAGTCTGAGCAACTGGCATCTAATACTGCTTTGTTGTTTGTTGTGCAGTTTAGTGAACCAAACAATACAAAACATCTGCAACAGATTAAAATGCATGAACAAGTACATAACACCATATTTTGCAGTAAGCATAACCTCACAGACTGAAAGAGATCAATAAAAGCTACAAAACGCAATGGATGGGTTTGGAGGGGTCCTAAATCTGCACTGGTCCTAATTACTGCATGAAAAGCTACCCTCTGTAAAGTTAACATTGCTTCTGTCTAAGAGTCCCCATACACCTTTAGATTTCTTTGTCAGATTTCCTTTAGATCTCATTTTGTTTTACCAAAACCATGTAATATAAGGGACAAACAATCAAGTTTACCTGTGTTTAATCGCAGAGGACCCTATACTGCATAGTTGTTGGTAAATATAAAGGATATCTGACAGAGGTCTAAAGGTGTATGGCCAGCTTAAGGGGGAATTTAGGACCCTTTCACAGATATAGCGCAGTTAGGGTCCGCATCTAAATGTGTATGGCCAGCTTTAGTGTAGCTACCCTAAAGCAGGATGTGCATTAATGGGCAAAAATATTTAAAACGTAAAGCCCCCATACACGGTTTGATATTTCTGTGCGAAGGACTAAAAAGTCAATCTGTTAACATCGATCGAGCGGGAATAACTTCCATGCTCAACCTTTAGCTACATTTAGGCAGACACGAACATCTAAGACTGGTAAACTGCAGTACCCTCACCGAGTGTTCAGCTGCTTGTTAAGAAATATCTCATGGCAGGCAGCATTTCAATTATTGTTCTTATTGTTAACTTTAATTTATTTAGTGCCAACATATTATTCAGCGCTGTACAATAAAATAGAATTGAGATGCAATGGTTATGACACAGGTCCCAATCGGGCTTATAATCCAAGAAGTTGGGGAACAAAGTATGCAATAGGTATCAATACATTTTGACATATAGACATTGTCAAGAAGGCCTTAAAAAGTTCAAACCAGGCTTTAGAGTTGTGAAGAAATTGATTTAGGTAGTATGTAGTTATGTTAAATTATACTTTGTTTGTAAATTGTATTCTAACCTGTTTATAAACATAGATTGACAAACTTTTTGGTCTACTGGGTAGTGATGGGCGAACTGCTGGCAAGGCGGACAGTTCGGCCAGCAAACATGGATGTTCGCCCTCCTTCTCACCGGTGAGCAGTACGGGTGTTCGAGTGTTCTGAACCCGCCCTGTTCGCCGGCAAGAAGGAGCTCTCTATTTTTCCTCCCGCGGGGTCAGGAGCAGCGAGACCCCACCGGAGGAAGAATCGGTTCACTAGAAGAGCGGGCATGAAGCCGATCTTCTAGTAAGCAGCTGGCTCGTAACCTGAAACTATGCGTTTTCCGTATTCAAATCCCCGCCCAAAGGCGGGGAATTTGAATCTGCCTGCGAACAGGCAGACGGTGGACTTCCTTAAAAGTCTGATCCGCCTGTTCGCGGACAGATCTGGCCGATGTTAGGCCATGACTACTATTGGGATATTATACACAATCACCTCTAGGGTCTATAAACAATGACTCAAAGAAGAGTAATTATTCATTGAGATCTCTAGGTAATGCTTTGTTATTGCCAAAAGCCACATGGCTTGAGCTGACAGGAAGGCGATAATGACTTAAATAACTTCTCTTTATATCCAGAATAGCATCTCTAAATGCAAAACACCTTCAAGTATATAGGCTAAAGCAGAAGAAGACCACAGTCTGTGCCAGTCCTGTTAGTTAGAGTCTGCACCCACAACTACTGTACATATCCCCTCACCATGCAATCCAACATGCGGGAGATTCCTGGTCGACCTCACCAGGTGGGTCCACCTGATGTTCGCCCGAGCGTCTGCTTGGCGATAGGTGGGAGCATGCACAGCGGTCGATCAGGTGAAAAACGGGCCGTGTATACCTACAACTTAAGCCAGGCATACACGACTTGATGCACAATTGATCATCTTGTGCTTTCACAGGGAACCTTTGGACTTGAATCTATTCTATCCAAAATGTTGGTAAACCCTGTTCGATCTCCATTAATTTGGCCATCCAAACTATCGAAAGGGATCGATTGCGCAGAAGGGCTGCGCCTCTATTCTTCATGCAATCGAGGAAGCTTGAGGGTTCATCAATTGCATGGGTATCGGCCATTGTGTGGCAACCCTTAAACAGTAGGTGCACTCTTTTCACCAAAGAAATTATATTTACTTTAACGGTTACCGTTAAAGAAAAGAGACATACTTAAGGTTCATGTACAACAATTTTTTCTATAAGGGATCAGCAATAACATAAAGCTTGATATTTTTGGTATTTTATGTTTGCTGACTTGTGAAGAACAAGGTGATGCAAAGTGCATGAGAAAATTATCTGCTGTGTCTTCTATCATCTAAATCATGATTGTCATCACCTATGACTGTTGTTTTACTAAAATAACCTTGTACAACTACTTACCACATTCCCTTAATGCCTATTGAGTCATTTTACCTTCAAAAACACTTTAACCCAATTATATGTAATGTTTTTATTTCAGCTATTGAAACTGTAAGCTTCATAGGTTTCAAGGTCATGAGAAATGTAAGATTAAATATAAAAAAAAATGTAAGATTTACATTACTATAAACATATAAACAAATAAATAATACTTTTTTTTTATATACGCTAAATATGTAACAGAAAATAAAATGACATTTTATAGACCCCAAATCCCCTCTGTTTAAGCAGAGTGATTAATATCAGCTGCAGTAGGAAATTAAATTCAGGGATGAGGAGTAATATGCAGATATGCATATTTCCAGGCGGAATGGCGAGCCCTGGGTAACATAGTCAGGTTGATTAATCTGCTTCAACAGAATACAAAATGAAGCATCAGGCTCTCTGGGGCTCATGTGGAAAATGACTGTAAATTTCTTTTTATTTTCACAGTTGCTTATTACTAAAGTAAATCTAACTTTGCTAGGACATATATTCAGGATTTTGATGTGGTAGAAAGTAAGTACACCCAAATACTTTCCCTTGTTTTGATCAAATATTAAAACATAAATACCATAACATTGAATGTTATGTTTATAGTGCTAAATCATCTAATATACAGTTAGAGTCTATTAGGTTACAGAAAAGAAATCGGTGAATTAACATCTGTTTATTGTGTTTTCTTGCAAACAATTTTAGAAAGTAGGGGCCAGGCCTAGTCATCACATTTAACACCCACATAAAAGTCAATTAGTATATCAAATCCAACTATGCTTTTAACCTCAGTAAATACCCAGTCAACTACTGAATACTTACCGTATATACTTGAATAAAGGCCAAGTGTTTCAGCACCTGAAATGTTCTCAAAAAATACATTCTGCTTACATTCAGGTCAGGAAATCAAAATCATTACATTTTGTAGGTGGAATTTATGAGTGAATTATTGCAAAGATCCTGAACATGCTATTATCACCAAATTTGAGATGTAGAAAATGATCGTTTTGGTGATGATATCATGTTCAGGGGCTTTGTAATGAACTTACAAAGCTGCTGAATTAAACTAATAATTTAAAACAAAAGCACATTTTCTGTGTGTTTCTGATGAGCCTTAGCGGCTGCATATCCCCCCCTCAGCTTATACTCGAGTCATTCAGTTTTTCCAGATTTTTTTCTAAAATTAGGTACCTCGGCTTATATTTTGGTCAGCTTATACTCAAGTATACACAATATGTATGTTTTTTTAAATTATACAGGATGGATCTTAAATAGCTTTTACAGCCCTTTGACAGATTATACTGAGCACACTCTGTGGTCATTGTCTGTAATGGAGTTTTATTTTTTAAACAATAATTTGAGCATAAATACTGGTTTTGTTCCTGCTGCCTCTGAATTTTTTTCAATAAATTGTGTATATAGTGAGTGGTGTTGAGCTCAAATATTCAAATTTCGAATATATTCGGCGAATATCGGCTATTCCAGAATTTGCAAATTTCGCGAATATGGCGGCGGATATTCGCAATTTTGAATATTCGCATTGGGATGCTTATGGGCATGGATTGCGAATATATATTCGCAATGCGAAAATCAATAGCACATGTAACCATTCATTTTAACCTCCCTAGCGATATGCCCGAACCCAGTTCGGGCAAAGGCACACTGCAACTAT
>CM070033.1:69081347-69099933 GCA_036250615.1 Ptychadena robeensis | reverse complement strand
AGTGGTGTTTTGGCCTTTCTCCGCCCCCATCCGGCGTCACCGGTTACCGCCTATGGGGGCGGAAAGGCTTGTGTGCCTGCAGCTTTGTAGAAATGCTGCAGGCACACAGCGGAGCCAGCCGGTTTGCGCCTGATTCCTCACGTGGCGCAGTTTGATTTACCGATCAGACTGCGCCAGTACTTGCCTTCAGGTTGGTCGCGTTCAGTTTGCAATTGATTCACCATCGATTACCTCCGACTGCTGCTGGTGATCATTCGCAAAATCAAAAAAAGCCTAATGGGCCGGCTTTATAGGTACAGAAAAAAAAAAAGTGTGGGGAAAAATTTTTTTTGTTTTTTTTTTTTTTTAGAAGTTTACACTTGTTTTTCGGTTTTGATTTGGGATTTGATAAAAACATTATCCAATCCAATCAAAAAAAAAATAAAAATAAAAAAAAAAAAACATGGAAAAAAAATGACAAAACAAAATCTAGAAAAAAAAATAATTTCCTGATACCTTTAAATCTCTCGCGCCCGGAATGACGTCACCGGCAAGAGGAGATCTGTTCACGGAGATAGCCGGAGACCTCGCTATTTCCGGAACGCTCGTGTGCAGGGCCGAAAATGCTCCCACTATCAGGAACGCTCAGGCGCGAGCGTTTTCTATACATCGTATAACTTTGAGCTGGATTATAGAAAGACATTTCTATAATCCAGCTCAAAAGTTGAAAAAAAAAGATTTAAAAAAAAGACCGCGACCGGTCCCGCCTCCGTGACGTCACCTCACTCTTCCGTGACCCGTAGAAGCCTGGCGATGGACGCGCAAGATGGGGCGGCCGGAGCAGGTGAGCTCCCACGATGTTTCCCGAACCCAGTTCGGGCGTAATCGATATTGCAGTGTGCCTTTGCCCGAACTGGGTTCGGCATATCGCTAGGTATGTGTTAGATGGAATGGTTACATGTGCTAAATTGATTTTCGCATTGCGAATCTATATTCGCAATCCATCCCATAAGCATCCCTCGGGAGCAGCGCCCAGACTGAGCAGCGCCCAGAGGCAAGAGCCTCTTCTGCCTCTGTGTCTGCCCGGCCCTGATAGAGTACAGGTCGCAGGCCAGAGACCTGTCTCAGCCCTGGCCAGGTACCTGCCTGTAAATATGTATCAGCATGCCCTCAAGTTACCTATTGGGCATAAGCAGTAGCATAAGATAGGTTTCCTGAGCCTTTCCTGTAGCACATCAGTGTTAGAGACTTCGATAGACATCTACCCAGCCTTTATGGGTCTGGTAGACCTCTATGTTCATTCCATTTTATATGTAATAATTTCTGTAATTTAAACATGGATTTTTGCATTCTTTTAAGAAGACATTTTGAGTTCGATAAAACGACTTTAAATAAAAATTCTGCCAGATTGATTGAAATTTTACAGTAGAAATTTCACTTAAAATTCAACAAAATTTTCAAAAACTCAAATTGTGGAGAATTCACCCACCTCCACTGTTAGTCAGCAAAGGGAAAGCCTACAAAAAAAGACTGCTACAGAGTGGTGAGGGATGGGAAAAGATTGGTGGGATGGGTGAGATTAAGGACAGTGAAAATCTTGCAAAATTCACATGCAAACATATAATAATACCTGTGCAGGGCAGGGAAAAAGACAGTTATGTTAGAAACTACATTTTCTTTCTACTATTATACTGGGCAATAAATGTAGACAAAGTAAAGACGGTATGTAGGCATTTTGAGTCATGGCCTTCAGCTGGTCAGAGATGTAAATGTTGTGTTCATATTCCAGGCCATTTATAAACAAATAAATTCAATCCATAAAATGGTCAATCTGATCAACAACCTGAAATGTAAGCTCTTGACATCTAGTACATGCTGAGGACTTGGTGCATCACTTAGAGAGTAAACAAAAAAATATAAAGCTCACTAGGGTCCCAAACATTTCCTTTCTCTTGCATGCCCAACAGCCACATGCCAAAGCACTCAACCTCCATAGATCACCCTTATACCGTGGTAGTGTCAGTACCTTTCATAATTACATTGATGTAGATTTTTGTCCTTGCAAAAAAGCTACACAACAATAATAATAATTACTTAAAAGTGGAAACAACAATCACCTGTAATGCCCTGACTATAGTGATTTCTCTATTGTACATCAAGAGACCATTTGTTAAGTGTTGAGCTACAAAACAAATAAATTGACAGTGTATAAAGAAATACAAATAATAGGAAATATTTTGTGAGTACTTTTCACATCTGCTTCATTACAGTCCAATAAACATATATAACTGAAAGTCTTTAGTTAGTATGTGCAAGAAATACATAATGATCTTGCCATATGTCTTGTCAGCTTTACATTTTCTTTGCTCTGGTTGTGTTGCAGATTCATCAATAACATTGTCCCCAGTTATTTCTGAGGATAGAATAGGAGGAGGCATTATGTCATCCTGTTGTACGGTGACAATACTACTTATCTATCGATACAGATAATGTGTTAAGGTGGCGTACATGGCTTGATTTTTCTAAATTAATTGCTTTAAATTTCATTCGTTTTTACTACCACACACCACATGTGCTGGATTCCAAACAGATTCATTTCTTTCCTAAGCCCTGTGTGCATGCTCCATAGTGCCATTGGATAGAAATCCACAAAAAAACATCCACAATCCACAAAACCTGCCAGATACTCAAATTTACTCAAATGTCAATCAAATTTGGCCTAACGAAAATATAACAAAGAATCGATTTGCAAATGATCAACTTAGATTGTTTTGTATGTCCAGCTACTCGCTTATTCGTCCAGGTGACAATCAAGGGAAAAATAAAACACATAACATCAATAAAGCACCAACAATATATAAAGCACCAACAGAAGACACTGCCTGGCCAAAGAAAAAGCCACCACCTGGATTTAACTAAGCAAATATGTACGAGCTTCCTATTGGATAATTACTGCATAGGCGATTATCTTTCAATGAGGTCATTAAATGAGGTCAGCTGACTACCAGAATATAATGAATGACCAGGTTATTACATCAATGGATTTTTTCTTCCTTGATGGCAACGGCATATTCCAAGATGACAATGCCAGGATTCATCGGACTCAAATAAATAATTTTCACACATGGATTGGCCACACAGAGTCCAGATTTTAACCCCATTGAGAATCTGTGAGATGTGCTGGAGAAGACTTTGCGCAGTGGTCAGACTACTATCATCAATGCAAGATCTTGGTGAAAAACGCAACACTGGATGGAAATAAATCTTGACATTTCAGAAGCTTATCGAAACAATGCCACAGCAAATAAGAGCAATAATCAAAGCTAAAGGCCGTCCAATGAAATAAAGTATGTGACTTTTTTTAGGTGGCGACCTTTTTTTGGGCCAGGCAGTGTATATCAATGTAAGTAGTTTATTATGTAGAAGAATTGAAGTGGTCTTACTAGCTTTAAATCATTCATCTTTTTACTGCGTACCTTTCCTCATTGATGTTAAAATACACATACAGTCCACAGTACAAAATTGCCCACAGACTTAATACACTCATGGCTTGTTCCTTTGAGATATACAATAATCAATTATAAAAAATGCAGTCAAGTGAAGTCAAGTAACACTTCATGCAAAGAACAATTCCATACAATCTGACAAAAAATAAAGAAAATCTCTAAGGAGTGTCATTGTGTTTTGGTCAATGGAGCATCCTCTGAGAATTTATTGAACGGGAAGTTGTGAAACTTTACTTGCAAGTTTCAGCTCTGACAAAAAAATTTGAAAACAAGAGTCCCAGTTAGACTCAGCGCTGAATAGCTTGCTCATTAGTCCATTATTAGGCATGCAATAAGATTTGCAGTTTAGCTTTTGGAATAAAATTCCTAATTTGGGTGACTGAAGCTACAGGCAAAAAGAAAAAAATATCTTTTTCCTTAGCCCATTTTATTCACTGTGTTTTGTTCACTTGAGCCTAGTACTGTGTTAGACTTTGAATAATCACAGTGGTGCAGGTAGCTCCAGCAGAGTGAATGAGAGGCTTTTTTCAAGGGCTCTGCTCCCTGCAGAAATGATTTGTACCTCTGGCTGATTGTCACTAACAGAAAATGAGAAATAGGAACATTCAATGCAAAGTAATGTGTTCTGTACAATTACTGGATTAATAATTTTATTCCATTACTGTGCAGGGAGAGAGGACATCAGGTTGAAGATCTGCAATTCTAGTATATTTCTAAGCGTCCTGTTAAGAGAGCGAGCAAGGGTCAGGAAACTTAATTATGCCATAACTAGATAGAAATTGCCAAGTGATAAAAAGAAACATCCAGCCAGATTCAGCAGGAAATTACAGCTTTAATAATATAGCATAATGCCTACTTCTATACAATTATTGGAGAGACCCTGAATGATTTTAAATAACAGGCTTAGGTTTCTAGTAAGAAATCGGAGAGAAAAGCCACAAAATGACATTTTGCATTTTTGCGGTAAATATTTTTCTCCTCTCTCAAAATAAATAACACCATTAAATAATCAAAAATCACATACGTTCTGAAAGAAAGATAATGTGCCTATGTTAACAATATGAAGCCCTGTGATGCTACATGCTAAAGGGGTAGGTTGTGACTACTCTTGGTCTCATTTACATATGCCAAAGTTAACTACATAATCACACTGTGTATCTTCCAGGGATGTTTTTTGTTTAAACAAAAAGCACAACAGCACATCAAATAGCGCTGCACAGGAAGAAGGAAAAGAATTGTGTGTGTTGCTCTTAATTTGTGGGGAGCTCTGGCCTCTGCAAAAGATCATTTTGAAAAACTATGTGCCATTTGCAGCCACCTTTTTTTTAAGCCTTAAAATCAAATCTTATTAACTCATTCCTGTTCCATTGTAAATTAGCATTCTGCCCGCTCATAACACAAGTCTATGCCTTGCAAAAGTATTTACCCACTTTGCATATTACCTGTTTTGTTACATGCAATCCTGTGATTTAAATGTTTTTAAATCTTCTTTAATGTGATGGACCTTATATACAAAATAGTCTTGGTGAATTAAAATGGGTATGCAATAAAAAGAAACAAATGTAACCCCCCCCCCCCCAACAAAAAATTCAACTGGCATAATTAAAAAACCATCATAGCGCACCTGCAAGACCGTATGTCAACTCATGTTGACACGTGGGCAGTTTGGTCCCTATATGTGGGGTCTGAAGATTTCAATAAATGGATTGCCTGAATTGGACTCATCTATATGGTTTACTGCCCAGAGCACTGGTCCTGTAACTGAATCTTTCTCTTTCTCTTCTTTATTTCTCCTTCTCTAACTCTTTATCCTTCTTTTTAAAATGGTTTCTGTTTGTTTCTATTGTTTCAGTACTGTTTGACTGTTTTAAATAGTTGTGCTGCATATAATGAATGACGTCTATTGTTCCTGATAGTATTGCTGTAATAACTGGCTACTTATGAATAAGGAACCAACCAAACCAAAAAGCCATAACACCAAAAAGGCCAAACAATTCAGGGGCAAAGTTGTTAAGGTGTACAAGCCATGGTTGGGTGAAATCTGAATCTTTGACGATCTGCTAAAGCACCTTAAAACCCATATTCTTCAAATGCAAATAACATTATACCACAACAAACCTGCCAAGCAAAGGCTGCCCACCAAAACACACAGGCAAACAGCCAAGGATGGCATTAACCAGAAGCAACACAGAGACAAAGGTAACCATGAAGATGGCCACAAAAAAGCCATTACTTAATGTTAAAATTCAACAGCACATTTTGAGTTTGCCAAAAGGCATGTTGGTTACTCCCCAAATGTTTGAAGGAAGGTGTTCTGGTTAGATGAGAAATGCTATATAGGATCAGGGACACAAGGCTAAAAATCTAGTGCAAACTTTTGTTGACGGTGAAAATAAATTCAAATATTGCCAAATGTGACAAGAATTGATAAACAACAAAGGATGAGAACCATATTAGTAAACATTAAAGCAGAAATCATGAAGTATAAAAAAAGCAAATCACAAAAACATAGTATAAAGTAAACCAAAAAAGTAATAAAAACCGGTCAGTGAACTAAATCACACATGAACAGAACAAAACAGTTGTACAAAACTGTCATCAGTGATCTCAGGTTAGGAGTTATGTCAGTGGCTAGAAAGACCATTAGGTGGTGTAAATAAGGGGGTAATTCTCACAGGGTAAAATATAGCTAATACAAAGGTTGATAGCTCAGTATGAGGAGTTGGTGATTTATTTACATGGTGGCGTGCAGCTTCCTAGCTGTACGTGGAGTGTGGCTCCCCTCTCCCAAGGCTTATAGAAACAAAATGCCACCCACCACTTACTGAAAGATTAATAAATGGTTTGGAGGAGGAGGAGATTGTGGTGGATGATGTGACCTAACATGGGTTGAAGACCAGAGCAGGGTGCAATAACCAAGAAGGTGCCACTAAAGTGGCCAATAACTAGCAACCATAGGAGTATGAATGAACAGCTATAGCCACCACCCCAAATTTGTTCATAGAAACAAAGAAGGTTTCCGTTTTTAAAAGATTAAAAAGATATTTTGGTATATTTGCTGTTAAATGCTCATATTTTGGGGTAAAGCTTTGTGATTTTGAGCCCTGTGACAGCAAAGTTAGTTATGCCAAAAACATGCTTTCAATGCATTCTTTTATATCTACAGTGTATAACTGAAGTACATTACTTCATCATGCCCTCTACTAACCATGGGGTATGGTGCTCTTTCACAAGGCTTGCTTGTGCCTTGTAACTTGAATGCAGTGGCTACTTATTTGTTTATAATAAGTGTTGATCGCGAATATTTAAATCTAAAATTTTTATTGCAAATATTTACACTTATATTGGAGATACATCACTACATCGTGATCACAAATTCTCAAATGTACAATTTTGTTGTGAATATTAGGTGAAAAATTTGCAATTATTTGCGAATACGAATATTTCCTGTGCTGCTCTAACTATTTATAATAGGTGAGGTTTGCTTAGGTTCGTTATGAGCTATTAAGACCAGACAAAACCTACACACAGGAGATTGTTGTGGAAATCTAGGAACATCTAGACATAGAACAAACAACATCATAATGGCTCAAAAACTTTTGCCATCAAAAATGTCTAGGTACAGAAAACAATCTAGGCACATAAAATCTCTGTTCATATGAAGATTCATTACTGTAGAGGTTGTGGTTGATCAACCCTGTTTCTCCAAAATCTCTGAAAAAGGGGACAGGACATTTAGCTGAGTGCAGGTACAGCATAATAATTTAAGAGATATGCCTTAAATATTAAACCCACCCAAAACTGATGATTCAGCTTTTGGTAGATATACAGGCAGTACATCTGCAAAGTGCTACTGTCAAGGTCATGTTACAATCTGACTGTATAGCTTTTGTGCAATCAGATTTAGTTTTACCAATATTATATGAAACTACCCAATCAAACCATATGGGTCATTTGATCAAGAATGTGTAGGTCAACACCAGAGCCCATTTATACCAATGTTTTAGCACAAAAAAGCCAATGTATTTGGAAAACCATTAAGCTCTATTATGGCATTTTTTACACTATTGGGTAATTAATTTGTTGTGAATTTACAGGAGTTTTTTTTTTGTTTGCTTTTTATGTAACATGTAGCGGGCATTTACCACAACCCCCCTGTGGACTACAGGTAGCTCTAACACAGCTGTTTTCAAACACCTCAAATCTTCAGCAAATCTTCCCCAACCAATTAGCTCAGGCTGCTACTGGTGTGTACAAGCACCTCTAGGTCTCAGCAACAGCATTTCTTTAAAATGACAGGTTCTCTTTAACCTTAAAAGTATAAATAATACATTGCAGCACATCATCAATACTGAAGGATATGCTACATAAAATCTGATATGTGAACTAACACATAGCTAAATCTAAAATGAAAGTCTCATAACTTTTGGTAAAGTTTACCAGTAAGAGACTTCTATGTTCTTGAACAATTCTTTACAAAATAAAACTGAATGATATTTCTTGAATAGATGTATTTTCTCTTCAATCTGAAAATAATGCACAATTTTTGTTACGCAGGCTTTCCCTAAAGCTTTTCAATCTGTCTGTAAAATAGTAGCTGACAGTAATCACAACTTGGAGGGAATTTTCAATCTGATGCTGCCCTATTTTATCATGGTAGTTAAATGCCCATTCTTGTTCACTGTGATAAATGCTATGGCCGTTTAGCAGTACAAAAAAAGAGAGATATGTTAAACCAAATATTGCCTCAGATTGTGTCTTTTATTCTCCTTTATCATCACATCTTAATTTATAGTATAATCATCATTATCACAACTGTCAGCCTCATTTAACCTTCCCTGATCTCCCATGATTCTTTGCTGTCAGGTCTGATTACCTACCTTCTGCTGACTGACTGATAATGGCTGACTGATTAGCCCTCCCCAAGAAAAAGACAATGATATATAGAACAGTGTATCCTGCTGTATATATTAATGAGGAGCTGGCAAAGCTTTGATAAGGACTTGGAATGATCCATCAGCCAGGGAAGGGGCCTGTAAAACTGGTGGAATATTTTATGGAAACAACACCAGGGAAGGGTGTAATGACCCTGTGCTTAAATACGTCTCAGCTGTCATTTCCTTTTGTAATTAACATCAGATAGCTGCACTGTGGATAACACCCGGAGTGTATCAGTTCCCAAATCCAGCTTGCACTTTCTCACTTCTGTTTCCTAGTGCTCATTTTACAAGGAATTTTGAAAGCACGCAATTAATTGCTCATTCTCCCCAGCTCCGACAAATGTTTATCTTCTAAACTGGCTCTTACTGTATAGTGTTACCTATAAAGGGAAGAGCCTCCGGCATTTTTGTACTCCGGTTGTTACTCACGCAGCAGAGGCCTGTTTCACCATTAGATACAAAGCTTCTGATGGCTACTTGAGTTTGAATGTGCTGTTATTACAGGTATTACATGAAATTGCTTGTGTTATGTGAAGGGGATTATAGAGGTTCTGGATCAATAACTTTAGAGGATGTTGGGAGTGATTACAGTGCAATGTCAATTTTCCCATTTGCCTGTCACTACTGATTTACAACATCCCACTTTTTATATTCACTCATTTCATTTGTAAATTCTGTATGTCTCATTTTTTTAAGTAGCTGATTTGTGTAAAATGCTATGACTTTTCTGTCTCTTTGTGTGTACTAGACGCATGGGGATATCGCTGCTGAAATTTAACCTATAGAGTAGCTGATTCTAAAAGAAAGCTGAAACAGAGTACAGTGATCTCTTGGCAAAAGCATGCCATCTCTACACAGAGTGTTTGTTGATTATTCTGTCTGAGCTTGACAAAGCTGCGCTACATGTAGACAAAAAATTGAAGAGTAATGCAACATTAAAAAAACAAGCAACAGTAGGTTTTGTCTGTTTTCTGACAGTGAAAAATAGTCTGTGTTTTATGATTTTAAAGAGAGAAGTACATATAAATATTACCAGTTTGGTATTAAAATAAATTTATATTACAAGTTAAATATTTAATGGCCATACACAGATTGTTTGTGACTTGTATAGAAGTCTCAAGGAAGCAGATGCCAACAGGAGCCTTAGGGCTTGTCCCCACTTGCGCGGCCACGTTTTTGACCACGAGGCGCGGACGACTGTGTCCAATCACCGTGGATTACACTATAGACATGAATGGGAGTATTCATTCTCTATGGGCGTGATCCTGGGTGATCAGGAACAGTTGCACTGTTTCACCATATAAAAAAAGCAACCACGCAATAACGCATCACAAAACGCGAGCAGTCAACCACACAAGTGGGGACAAGCCCTTATGCTTAACCATTAAAAAGGGATGGATGACTGGAGATGTACAGTTGAAAGAAAAAATATGTAATTCCTTTGGGATTATATGGAGTTTTGCATGAATTTGTCATAAAATGTGCTCTGATCTTCATCTAAGTCATACCAATAAAAACACACAGTCTGCTTAAAATAATACTACACAAACATTATATGTTTTCATGTTTTTTATGAACATAACATGTAAACATTCACAGTGCAGGGTTAAAAAGTATGTGGACCCCTAGCCTAATGACTTCTTCAAGTACTAATTGGAGCCAGGAGTGAGCCAACCTTAAGTCCAATCAGTGTGATGATATTGGATATGTTGCTGAAAGATGTCCTGTCCTTTAAAAAACAAACCAGTTTTAGGTTTTGGTCTGAAGAAGCACTGAGCTCTCAGAAGACCTACGATCAAGAATTGTTGACTTGCATGAAGCTGGAAAGGGTTACAAAAGTATCTCCAAAAGCCTTGATGTTCATGAGTCCATGGTACAAAAAGAATCGTAGAGTGACAGCTAAAATCTCTGGCCGCCAACTGAGGATGGGTGATGCAACAGGACAATGACCACAAGCATACAAATCATTCAAGAAAGGAATACTCCACAATACTTCAAATGGTGCCAATTCACCTGCCTGGTTCTTTGTTCCTAGCATTCCAACAGCATTCATTCAATTTGTATGGCAAAACATATCCCCGAGAATTTCATATACATTTTTTACTAGACCTAAAATCAGTAGGGGACTGGGGTTACCATATATATATATACACATTTATACATGTATTATGAGGTGGACAAAAAACAATGGGTCTCCATGGAGAAATATTTATCAGGAGGACATTTGATCCATTGCCCTTGATCCATGGTTGAAGAAAGTCCACTGTGGGGGTTTAGCTCAAACGGTGCTCCAAAAACATCAATCCACAAGATTGTTATCCTCTTAAGGGCTCCTGCCCATGTATATTTGAGCACACAGTCCAAATAAAGGGTTACCCTCGCAGGGGTTCGACATCCAAACGAAACAAAGTCATTCAAAAATACCAAGGCTTGGCACCGATCAAACAACAGTTCCTTCCTTTAGGAACCCTTAATGACCTGCCTCCTAGCAGCCATCAGCATGGGGCCACACACTCCTTGTGTGCCCTGTGTTTGCTGCACCCAGCAGCACTGTTTCCAACCTCTCTCAGGAACCTTGACTGAGTGGCTTCAGTCTCTTTTGGAGACACACCTGGCTCCACTGACCTGCAAACAGGTGTTAACTGTTTAGTGGACCCTGGGGGAATAGGAAGGCCCACCCAATTCCATCCTCCCTATCCCAGAGTTCGGGAGCCTTTTAAGAAAACACAAAACAAAACACTCAGCACACTATAGTTGCTGGGCAATAATATCCCGGACTCCTTCCAGGACACCACCAAATGGTCCATTCACACAGTGGCAGATGACCAGTCTGTAAACTCAGCATAAGGGCTTGTTTGTAGCTTTGCTTTACATCCACATGCAATGGTATGTGTTTTCATAGGAACAGGCCCTTAGCATATTATATGAATTTTTTTGGATACGCTAAACATTAGTTGCCCAATGTGCTGTATATTGCATAAGAGTGAACCTGTCTTTGTTTAAATGTACTACCATTGACATCAATACCATTGTCCAATATGTGTTTTCTTCTCATCAATGTGATGCTTTTACCCTTGTAGCTTCTTTTTAATGACAGTAGATTAACACTAGGTGGCATATTTAATAAAGATGTATACATATTGTGTACTGTCATTCATTTCATAAATCAATTCCCACAGTGTGTGTGAATTTTTTCCAAGGTTGACTGTCACAATTTCTTGTAATAGATGGGCTCCAGGAATGCCTTTACTCATCCCAGGAGGTGGGGGTATTTGTTCCTGGAGAAACTTTTCAATTGGGGGTTTTCCAGACTCAATAATTCCCCCTCCCACAGACCCCCACAAAAACACACAACACTTTTGGGAAGAGGCTATTTACACCAACACTGGATCTCCCTCATTTTGGATTGGGCCTGGTCAAGCTCATGAAGGATCCATGGGTATCAATGCACCAGCCATGGAAACACACATGAAACAAAACATGCGTAGACTCATAAGGAACTCTTCCCTTACAAATATAATGCATATTTGTGAACCTGACAGGACAAAGGATATTGAACAAAAAGGTGGTGTCGTTGTCAACCTGATGCACTTAATTGGCCTTTAGAGAGAGTGCATTAAGAAATACAATCTTGTTTCTTTTATTTGCAGATAGATCTATGATAAATCATATCATGGATAATTAAATGTAAGTTTAATGTAAACAACTTTACTATTCCTACATGTGCTTAGGCTGTCCTAATAGCATCTTATCCTTCACATTAAATGGAAGACACTTAAAACAAATGAACCTAGAGTAAGACTTAGTGATTAAGCTGTAGAACGCCCTACCACAGAACACATAATGACAAAATCAATAATGGAAATAGAAAAAAAAGATTTGAATGATTTTCTTAAAACTAATAGCATTCAGGGCTACAGTTACTGTGTTTTTGTGATAGAAAAAGCTAATCCAACTGCCTTCAGGGTCACAAAGCAATTCCTTTTCTCTAACCTAAGAGGTAATTGTTGCCCTAGCTGAAGAGAGGAACCTTTCTCTCAACTTAAACCAGTGGACATTTGGTTCACATGCTGGCTGCTGCAGCTCATCTAAAGGTGGGGATATATGGTTCATTGTTTTGTTTGATCTATACATTTTACCTTCAAAATACATTTTTAAGTGGACCATTTCTAAATTTCGATTTACATAATTCCTTTCTATATCCCGGTACGCACGCTCCGTAGTACCATTAGATACAAATCAATTGAATGATAAACTGAAATTTACCAACAGGACTGATCACTGCTCGAACATTTTTATGCTCAATTTCTGTCAGAAAAAGAAAGATCGTTATTCAAACAATCAACTTAATATAATCAAAGTCAAAAAATCTACCCATGTAAAACCCCCTTAACTTACAATTACACCATTGACATCCCACTTCTCACCAATGATTTAGACTTTTTTATTCAAATATTGAAAGTATTTCTATAAGATGTAGAAGATGATATTTTCACCAAATATTAATAGAACTATAATGTAAAGCCCCCCCATACACCTTTAGCAGGCCATACAGTCTGAGATAAAAATTAGGATCCATTAAAACCGACCAATGAATGCATTTTATCGTCCTGAAATCCGCACATGTCCACATGGTACAACCGATATATTACGATCGTAATTGCCGTTTTTTTACGATCGTAATTTATTGGACATGTTCAAAAATTGTAATTGGTCTGGCAACATCGGGAAACTTCATACTGTTTTCATAGTGTTTACCGACCAATTACTGCAGAGGCTTCCTCTTTAAAAAAAAAACAATACATCACATATAAACGGCGATGAATTTCAATGACATCCTCGTAAAAAAAAAAAAAATATGATCCTAAATTGGATTTTCAATGTGGTAGCTTTTTTGCCGAATATTACGATCCAAACCGATACCGCCATCAGGATACATTGGTCTGTTTTAATGGATCCTAATTTTTATCTCAGAGTGTATGGCTAGCATTAGGATCACTCCATACAATTTCCCTTAGATCTATGAACAGCTATGTAGTGCCGGGTCCTCCCTGATAGAATACATAGTGATTGGAAGGATTAGAAAGGTCCTCATATTACATGGTTTTGGTAGAACAAAATTTTACAGAAATTGTATGGAAAGATTGTAAGGTGTATGGGGGTCTTAAGTTAGGTTAAGAATCTTGATTTCTTAGAAATAGCAAAATTTTAATCTAAATTAAAAATTTGAAATAATTAATTTGAAATAATTAATAGAAATGGTCAAATTAGTCAGAATTTGATTTGAACCTTGCAGTCAGAACTCATTATTCATTAGACTTTTTAAAAAAACATACATTTTATATGTAATAATGGGGTATTTTAAAGTCTGAAAGTGGACCGCAAAATTCCAAATAAAAAAAAAACCCTTATACACATGTATAAGTAATAATTAAAGAAATTAGTACATATAACATGGAATGAAAATATGGAATAACATGGAATGAGTTAGGGGTTGTATTGATGTCTTACTCATTCGCAAAGGGTTAACAGCTACCTGGCAATAGCTGCTAAATAGTTAAAAAAAATCAAAATATTCAAAATATACTAAATCATATATGAAATATGAAAGCACCTGCCAAACAATAAATAAAAAAAATAAATCAGACAATTACAAAATATCCAGCTAAACTTTCATATGTAATAATTAAATAAATTATTATATCTAAAAGTACTTCTCAAAAATACACAAAATTGATAAGACAGACCCTCAAAACTTTTATATGTAAAAACATAAAGCAACATCCATGTGCAATTTCCAATTTAGTCTCATCATACCAAAACATTTTTACCTTTCAATTGTTCCCAAGGAAAACCTCAGTTGGTGTGCAATGTACCGCTAAAGTACTTCTGAGTAGTGATGGCCCGAACTGTTCGCCGGAGAACTATTCGCGGCGAACATCGCATGTTAGCGTCGACCCATGTCGCGAAACATATAATTTTTGGGCGAGTGTTCGCTCCCTATCTTTTACAGTGAGAAGAAACTTTGACCCCTGTGAGCCACAGAGTCATCAGACATAATCCAGCCACAATGAGCACCCCCACCTCCAAGGACCTCACACCCCCTATGGCATATCAAGTACAGGAAACGCCATTTACACATTCTGCGTGACGACCTGAAGAAGGAGAGAAGTTAGGAAGAGAGCTGCTGCTATAGGGAACCATTAGCTAGGGCAGTGTTCTGTGTATTATACAGTCTTCACTGAATATCCCTCCCATCCATCCTGGGGGAAGAATATCCATCTCCCCCAGTGTCCCCCACACTGACCATCAAAACCAGTGTCCTCCATACTGACCATCACAACCAGTGTCCGCCATACTGACCAGTCTCCACCAGTTCCTCCACATGACCATCTCCCCCCAGTGTACTCCACACTGTCCTTATCCACCAGTGTCTCATACTGACCATCTCCCCCAGTGTCATCCCACACTGCCATCTCACCAGGGTCCTCCACATGACCATCACCACCAGGTACTCCCAATGTCCAGCTCCAAAAGTGTCCTCCACACTGACCATACACCACCAGTGGTCATCCACACTGTCCATCTCACCGTGTGCCTCCATAAAATTAAAAATTCAAATTTAAGGCAATAGGAAACGGGGAAAGAAGATATTAACAGGTTGTGGGGTAAGGGGAATTCAACAGGAAGGTACACAAAAAGTGTTAGTGGCTCTAAGCTACCCCTCGTATGTAAAGACAATAGGGGGCAAGCCAAGAAAGCAAGCTTCTTTTATGGACCCTATCCATTAAATCCTTTGTGCGGATTTATTGCGTGAAAAAAAAATTTCTTGGGACTTTTGCCATGGATCCCCCTCTGTCATTGTCCAGGTTGTTCCTTGAAATAACTTTTCCAACACTATTGTGGCCAGAAAGGGTCCCTTTGTTTTTTAATGTTCGCCTGCCCATTGAAGTCTATGGGGTTCGCCGGGTTCGCGGACATTTGGGGAGGTTCGCGTTCGCCGTTCGCGAACATCAAATTCCGGGTTCGCGCCATCACTACTTCTGAGACGATGGCCCTGAAGCCCACCACGATGAAGCCCTCAGAAGTGTGTTTCTTGAAACATCAACAATCATCTGACTGCTTGCTGACATCTCTGACTATTTTCCTTTCCAGAGTTCTTGAAATCTTGTGAATATGCAGAAAGATAGTCTAGGCTTCGGTCATCGCTTGGTCTTCCAACTTGTCAATTACTCAAAGCATACATCGAAATAGTCCAACAGTTTTTCAAGGATACCAAAGCCAAGATTCTGCAGCGGCCCACAAAGAGCCCAGACCTCAATCCTACTGAGAATCTGTGGAGGTTGCACAAAGTAAATGTCCATGCTCGGAGACCATGTAATTTGGAACAGCTAGAACAAATTGCAATGGAAGAATGGGTCAAAAGCTCTCAGAAGGCCTGTGCCAACCTAGTAAACAACTAATGTTGTTGAACTATTGTTATCAGTTATGGCACAGAAAGGGTGCACTATTGGATCCAGCATCATCAATGTCCCATTGATGATAGTGGGGACATGTGGCTGCCTGCAGCATCTTCAAGTGATGCCCTTCCAGCATTGATAAACCTTGTACTTGCATCACCGTCATCATCAATAATGGTGGGGACATATTAAAAACAATATGCTATCAGGGAGGTTAAAGTGTATATAAACCCCATAAGTAGTCTAAGAAGTCTTAAGGATGCTTTTCAAAAATAGGGTGCAAGCACCCAGAAATATTTACATCAGTGAAAAAGGAAGTCTGGATGACTCAATTCTGATCATTAATGATGTTTTAAAGTGTATTCAATGGTGATTCATGGGGTGGGATCTGCTCTAATTAATTCCTAGATATAACTGACTGTATAGATAAGCATCTACTTATATTAGTGTCTAAGACAAATGCCTTTTAATATATAAAAAAGCAGTCACAAGCATTTATTTTGAATCCTGTAATCCCGGTTATAAGCAAACACTAATTGTAATATCTGTTTCACTATCTACTACCATACAATTAATTGTTCTAATTTGAAAGACAAAATAACTGTTCAAATGAGAGCAGTTTTTTTTTTTTTTTCACAATTTAAAATTCCAGATTGCCATTCATGCTTGCCACTGGAAAGTGTCGCCTAGCCCCCTCCTTTGTCTCAACCAGAAGGTTTAATAGCAAAAAGTAACTGAAAAGGAACAAGCAATAGAAAGCCTTTGGTTTCCAGAGTAACTGTAAAAACAGACCCGGTCGCCATGGCGAAGAGAAAAGCTATTTGCTGCAGCCTTTATAGACCTTGAACAGGCTCTGACAGGTTTCCAATAATCTCTACAGGTTTTGTTTTATAGTTACTAACTATATTATAATTTTTAATATAAAATGCTTGGATAAATACTTGTTTTAAACCATAATATGTTTTTAAGGAGAGTTTTACAGCACTACAGCCTAAATTATTCATACAGCCCAAATTACCTTTATGATGATACCAGAATTTAAGTCCAATAAAAGTAATATTTGTTGCATTTAGCACAAAGTGTTTTATTTGTGCTTGCTTTCACACATTAGTCAAAATCTCTGCAAATATAAATGTGTATTGCATATTCATACTAAAATTTCTTTAGAAGAAACTCCATTATTGTGTTGGATTCCCATCTGAGAAGCCATTGATCGAAGCTGCTTTGTCAAACTTTCTTAGATTGCCTATTCATTGAAGACCACTGAGACACTGGTTAAAAAGAATTCTGAATGTGTCAATGGCCCATTGTTAGTGTTATTTCTTTATTAGTCAGATATTGAAGTTCAGTTAGAGTACATTTACAGTTTCGTTTCCGGGCTGCTGTCAGTTGGCAGCAGCCTGAAAAATGTTAGGGCACTCCCGGGGGTGGGCGTCTGTACACAGCCTGCAAGTGCCCGGAGGGCAGTTATTACCACCCCCATGTTAACCAATGGCGCTGTTGCTGTAATTGCATGTTTAATGGGTGGTTACAAACTGCACGTGTAAACTAGCCCTTAAAGGCTTTATAGGTAGCAGTTAATTTAGTAGACAGTCTTGGACATCTAGTTAAAGAATACAAATTATTTCTAATAATATATTTGTGGATTTCATCATAATCTGTATACTTTTTGTAGTACTCTAGCACTTAAAATCCATGATTTTCCTAACTAAATATTTTTTTAATTTGTAACCTTTAAAAAAGCTATGTAACATATGTTCTTAAAAGCACATGGATCATTTCTAATACATATGAAGATGTGTTTGTCATTTGTGATTTGGCACAAACATTTATAAAACATATATTGGCATTAAAATAAAGTTTGTGTGTTAATAAAAAAAACAAATGAAAAAGAAAAAACCTAGTAGCACATCCTCTCATATGTTATATGCTGTGCACATCAGTAAGCAGCAGTGCTGTAATGTAGCTTCCCCATACCCAAAAATGCCAGATATTTTTTCCTCACTTCAGTTATATAGAAAAGCAGGTACATGAAATGATTTTTTTTTAGCTGTGGAAGGTTTAGTGCAGACTTATTTTATCCTAACCCCTCACCTGCATACTTAACCTAACCATAACACCTATACCAAAAACCATACTTACAATTATATACATTTGCATTGTGGCTCTTAATTTTCACTTCCCCCAGCTGTATTGGCTGTAAAAATATTAATTCATAAAAATTAATACAATCACAACATGTTTTAAAGAAACCATATTGTGTGCTGCACTGTAGATCTAGTGTGACAGGCCAGTCGCTGTGTAAACAGAATATATTTAGCTGTTAATGTGCCAGAGGGTGTCTCCTGGAAGGAGTCCAGGATAGTATTCGATTGCTACAGTCCGTTACTGTGCAGTTTTTGTGTTGGGATTAGAAATGGTTGAATTTTTCGACTTGCTAAGTTGTGAGCTGATTGCAAAGCCTCTGAAAATGGTATCATCACCAAAATTGCTGGAGATGTAGAGAAGGGTTGGGGGAATATTTGAAAAATTTTTTTTGCTTTAGCATATGTAGTTTTTGCATAAATTAAGTTCAAAATTAAAGTCAAAACTCCTATTTTCGAAAATTTGACTTGACTTTGAACTTAATTTGTGAAAATACTAGAGAATGGGGGGTGGAGGACTATGTTTGTACCAACTGTTGAATGTGTGCCACACCCCT
>CM070033.1:69065091-69077319 GCA_036250615.1 Ptychadena robeensis | reverse complement strand
AATTTATCGTTTTAAGTCGATTGATTGAAAATCTGACCCGTGTATGGGCTGCTTTAGGCTCCCATACCCCTTACAATCTTACCATACAATTTCTGTACAATCAACACTTCTTCTACAACAACCATGTAATATGAGGAGCTTTCTAAACCTTCCAATCACTGTGTATTCTATCAGGGAGGAAATTATATGTAGTGATCCAAAGGTGTATGGGGGGCTTAAGTAGTAGTTTTTCATTAGGATGCAAGTATCACATAGGCTTGTCTGAAGTCTGAAACGAAACCAATCAAACCCTATTGTTTCTATGTTTGGTTGCCATTGTTTACAATCTGCATACTATGTGTGTGCTGGGATCATATTTTTAAAAATATATATATATTTGTATATATTATATATTTATATAACATTTTGATCTTCCTACTGATAATCTCAACTTGATATCAGCTGCCATGTAATTATTGGCCAAATAGATTAGCATACAGTTGCTGGTGGATATTGGTGGGTTACCTTGGTAGAATATCTACTTAAGAATCTAACATATTACCATGCCTTCACTTGAGACTTAGGTGAAATAACTTTTGCATTCTAATGTCTAATGTCTAAAGTTTTTTTTTGTAGTAGTTGTGATAAAACATTTTTATAAACAGATTACATTTTGCTTTAGATGATATAATATATTCATTTTGACTTTGTTCTCTGAGATATATCTCTGAGAAAAATAGTATAATAGAGTGACAGCCTTGCTTCCAATATTCTATCAAGTGCTGGATGCTGTGCAGATTGTTGGTGATTTAGTTTAACACCCTAAATAAAAATTAACTGACAGGAACTGTTCTTTCCCAATAAGCGCTTGTTCACACTGTAAACTTTGTTGTCTCTAGAAATAGTAACTCAATGGCATTTCCTTTGAATTTCATGTTGGTTCAGAAACCATGCATCTCAAGTACACTGCAGCTTCTTCTTACTTTGGTTATTTGCAAGATATGTCCAAATTACAAATAAAGAAAAAGCATCTGGGTAATTCATCATAGGTCTACAAACCCTGCAATACAATTATCTAAATTACCAGTGAACATTGTAAGTGCTCCTTGTGGCTAATCATTCAGCCCTCATTGAATTGCTTTACTGCTAGTATTCTTTGCAGTAATTCCAGTCTAGCCTACAGAAAATGAGCCGTATATCTAGGCAGTTTAACCATTTTCTCCGGATCTGGTTACCTTTTTATTTTTCTGGTGTATTGCTTTAAATGCCTTTCAAGATTTGGATTTTTATATATTGATGCTAGAATAAAAATCATTATGTAGTTATTGATTTTGCAAAGCGTGCCCTGTTGTGTCTAGCAATAACATGAAGTCTTCATCTTGACTGCATTCACAATTTGATCTGTCAAGGCGTATTTGCTGCCCATTTTTGTTATAGTATTTATATTTTTCTGTATAGAAAAAGTTTTTTCTTAAAGCTAATTAAAGATGTGTATATTTCTCATAAATGTAAACACATGACTGGAGAGCTGTAAGCATGAGGCCCCTTAAAACACTAAAGAGATCATGTTAGAGGTGGGCACTGCATTTAGCACTGTGCCAATGGTCCAAGAAGGTTAGGAACGCTATATAATACTGTATTGTGATATATGTAAAAGTTTGCGGGTTACACAACTTTTAAACTTTTGGCTCAATAATGTATAAAGACCATTTTTTTTACTTTAGAAACTTGCTTGTGAGATGCTGAACAAGCCCACAAGGTTTTAGTAATGGTATAAATGACAGATAGATGCCATGTGAGCTGAACGTTGGGTGACATTTTTTATTGATTAATATTGATGATCGCGAATAAGGCTGCAACAAGAGCTTAGCAACACCATCAACAGATTTTTGAATGAATATTGGGGTGATGCGAATATTGCGAAAATCGTCACTTTTAAAATTCGCATAAAAATTCGCACCATGTTAAACATATATTGCGCGCGCGAAATTCGCAATAAACTGCCGATATTCGCAATAACAAAAAAAACCCTGAATATTGCCGAATGCGAATATTTTCCGAATGTTTTCCATAAAATTCGCGGCATGCCGCGAATACGAATGTTGCCTATGCCGCTCATCACTATTGATTAACAGCAAGGGAAGTCCTAGAGGAATCAGCACCCTGGGCGAGCACCCCTTCTAGGAACGCCCCTGCCGGAGACAATGTATGGAGCGCTCGGCTGTATAGTCTTTATGGTGGTGAAGCAGGTATGAAAACCACTGGTTTTCTTCTTCTTTAATGGGACTTTTTTGCCAACCAAAAATTGTTATGGGGGGGGTGCTGGTGAGTGCCCTCTACTCCGTTACTCTCCCTTGGCAGCCACGCACGTAGGCGGACTTGCTGTGGAGGAAACATTTCGGCATTGGAAAAAAATTCTGATACCCAGGTGCTGCCCCCAGCATGATGCCGCCCTGGGAAAATGCCCAGGTTGCCCATGCCTAAAACCTTCAGTGATTAACAGCATAAAGTTTGCCAAATAACATGTTATTAAATATTTAAGATTTAAATTTTACAAATATATTCTTTTAAAAGAGTAAGTGAAGTATCTTTTTTATTGTATACCTCCAAAAAATCCATTGTAGTATAATTCGTTAAAGCTATTATTCATTGAGAATGAAGAAATATGGGTGGGTACAATAATATACAAGTCAGTTTAATCAATCCAACATATAGGGCCAAAAAGGGTTTTGCCGACATTTATATGCAAATGTACTCTGCTTTCTAAGATGACACACAGTGTTGCTATTTAATAAAAGCATAACTTGAAAATAGGTAGGTATATTTAAACAAGAATAAGTGCTTCACAAAAACACTAATAAGAAGCTCTTCTTCAGGCATACAACATATCTAGGAGATAATCATTCAAAAATTAAAATTATTTTCAGACGTAGTAGTTTTAATTGTCACAAATAAATATTAAGAGAAGATATGCTGCTCTAGAGCTTCAAGGGTCTCTGCTGGAAGATTTAGAAGATTAAGATCTCAGATACATCTTAAAGGCTCTAATCCTCTTAAATTGACCAGCATGGGATTCCTTAAAACTGTTTTTATAGACACTGCTTTTTTTTTTATACGTAAAAAGAGCCCAAAAACTATGATTGTTACCTACTCCATACACTTTCTTTGTTGATAAATAAAAACAGTTTGGGTTTAAATCTAGAACTGTGTCTGTCAATCAAAGCTTTAAAATGAAAAGTGACGATTTGATTTTCTTCTGTTTGTTTCACTTTATGCTTAACTTTTCTTCTTATATATGAGTATCCTTTCCCCCCATATTTTAGAGTTTTGCTTTACTAAGTAAAGGCTGCAGAATGATACTTTGTAATGTCATTTTAATTTAAAAGAACATAGAGAAACATCTAAGGGCTTGTTTCCACATACGTCAGGGACCCCAACGTAGCAGATACACTTACCTGCTCGGTGGAGGATCTGTCTTCACGGCGCCGAGCTGCTCCGCTGCTGCAAGGCTTAACGTAGTCGAATACGTTGAGTCTTTGCATCGGCGGATGTGTAGACAGACCATCCGCCGTGCAGGCGATATCTATTTGCTACGTCGGGAGCCCGCTAAGCATATATTGATATTTTACTCATACGCCCATGATTATCTGTTGGTGCAGGATATTACTATAGCTGGCCATGGACGTTTACTTTTGTCTTCGATTCTCCTGCCAATTGACTGTGTGTGATGATGCCATCACGTATGGCAGGTTGTGCAGAGAATCGGCCACACCTCATATTGAGAGAAAAACACAGAATTGTAGAAACTTTTGCAGATTTATAAAAAAAGAAAAACTGAAATATCACATGGTTCTAAGAATTCAGACCCTCTGCTCAGTATTTAGTAGAAGCACCTTTTGATCTAACACATCCAGGAGTCTTTTTGGGAAAGAAGCAACACGTTTTTCACACCTGGATTTGGGGATCCTTTGCTATTCCTCCTTGCAGATCCTCTCCAGTTCTGTCAGGTTGAATGGTAAACGTTGGACAGACATTTTTAGGTCTCTCCAGAGATGCTCAATTGGGTTTAAGTCAGGGCTCTGGCTGGGCCATTCAAGAACAGTCACAGAGTTGTTGTTAAGCCACTCCTTCATTATTTTAGCTGTGTGCTTAGGGTCATTGTCTTGTTGGAAGATAAACCTTCGGCCCAGTCTAAGGTCCTGAGCACTCTGGAGAAGGTTTTCGTCCAGGATATCCCTGTACTTGCAAATAGTCGTCAGCCGAAGAAAAAGTTCTATCTTTGTCTCATCAGACCAGAGAATCTTATTTCTCACCATCTTGGAGTCCTTCAGGTGTTTGTTAGGGAACTCCATGCGGTCTTTCATGTGTCTTGAACTGAGGAGAGGCTTCCTTGGGGCCACTCTGCCATTAAGCCCCGACTGGTGGAGGGCTGCAGTGATGGTTGACTTTCTACAACTCCAGACTGCATCTCTGGAGCTCAGCCACAGTGATCTTTGGGTTCTTCTTTACCTCTCTCACCAAGGCTCTTCTCCCTTGATAGCTCAGTTTGGTCACACGGCCATCTCTAGGAAGGGTTCTGGTCGTCCCAAACGTCTTTCATTTAAGGATTATGGAGGCTGCTGTGCTCTTAGGAACCTTAAGTGCTGCAGATTTTTTTTGTAACCTTGGTTAGATCTGTGCCTTGCTACAATTCTGTCTCTGAGCTCTTCAGGCAGTTCCTTTGACCTCATGATTCTCATTTCTTACATGAACTGTAAGCTGTAATGTCTTATATAGCCAGGTGTGTGGCTTTCTTAATCAAGTCCAAACAGTATAATCTGGACTCAAATGAAAGTGTAGAACCATCTAAAGGATGATCTGAAGAAATTGACGGCAACTGAGTTAAATATATGAGTGTCACAGCAAAGGGTCTGAATACTTAGGACCATGTGATATTTCAGTTTTTCTTTTTTAATAAATCTGCAAAATTTTCTACAATTCTGTGTTTTTCTGTCATTCTGGGATGCGGTGTGCACATTAATGAGGAAAAAAGATTTTAGCAAATGGCTGCAATATAACAAAGAGTGAAAAATTTAAGGGGGTCTGAATACTTTTCTGTTCTCTGTTCCCAAACTGCCCGCATTTCATACTTAGTTACCTGTTAATGAATTAGGGACTGTTTGTTGCCTGGACTCCAACTTTAAGGAATGTTAAGTTGAATTGGGGAAACTGCATCTGGTAATCAGTGTCTCTGAACCAGAGCCTTAAGCTGGCCATAGCTGGCCCCCTTCACATTAACTCACTACAACAGGAACGGACCCAAAAAAAACCAGCAGGACTGATCGCCGTGCGATCAGAACTGCGGGCTATTTTGCAACTACTGCCGGGAATCGATGCATCTATGGCCGGCTTTACAGTGTCATGGATAAGTCGTTGTAATTTTCGAAGAACAAAGTTTTGATCTTAACCATCTGGGCATTAGGCTGTTCCTAAAACAAACTGTGCCTGCGCTGGGTTCAGGCATATTCACCCGTGTTCTGCGAGCCACCTGTGATTCTGCATCCCTGCAGGCCTACTGATCCCTTACAGCACAGCGTCATCAGTTAATGGAGGGGGCATCGACCCGGCCCACATCAAGAAACATGTGTAGAGGGTAAGGAGGGAGGGCAGGAAAGTATGGTACAGTACAGTATACTCTGCGGTGATCTCCCATACGGTGCTGTTTCGTGTCGGCAAAAATGTTGTGTAGGGGCCGTAAGGGAGGTTAAAATAGTTTTAATTATGTGTATTATGCACACAATCTAAATTTAGTATGCCACTATAAATTTTGGAACCCATTAGTTTAAAATGATGTACAACTTATTGTAAAATTTATCAACAACAAGGCAAAATGAAGTCAAGCCCTGAAACTTTGGATACTGGAAATATATCACAATTTCCCACCGTGGGCTTAATTTTAGACCATAGTATTAAGCCTAAATTGTGGGTCAAATGTGTGAGGGAAAAGTAGACTCAGGGCTGTTTGTATAAAATCTTTTTGTGGATAATAAAAGATTTCTGGACTTTTACCTTGTGAGCAAGTAGGAAATGCCTGTGTGTTGTGAGCCGTGGTACAATTTTTTTTATTCTTGAATTTGTATACTATAAATTCAGGTTTGTATACTATAAATTCATGTTCCTGCCTGATTCTTCACCCAATCGACCGTCATGCGCGTTCCCACCAAGCTGCTGGTGGTCGGCCGAAAATCGGGTGCGTCCACCAGGTCAGATTGACCAGAAATCTGCAGCATGTTGGATCGCACGGTGACCATAAAGGGTGCTCGGCCGATTCTCTGCACTAGCGGCCATGCGTGATGAGCAGTTGACAGGAAAACAACCTGTCTATGCCAAGCTTAAGGATCAATGGAAAGTATGCCAAGATGCACTCAGTGGATAATCTTTGATAATCAAATGAACAATTATGTCATGATGTGTTTTATTTAACAGATATACATTTGGGATAAAGACTTTTAGTATCACTCCTAGGCTGGTAAAATCTAAGAAGCTTACATGGCAGTATAGCAACACGAAACTCAAGCTACTAAGCTCAAAAAGTGGACCCTAAAGAGTGTTGAAAAGCAGTAAAAATCATTTGAGGCCACATCCTGCTTGAATTAGTTTAGGGCAGCACTGACACAGGAGAACAGAGAAGGAAACATAAAATAAAAGTAACAAACAAGTAAAAAGGTGTATATGCAGGCCCTTGTGTGATTTTCTGTTGACAAAGCTGGTTTTGTCAACTTACTCTTAAGGCCCCCATACACGTGTCGGATTCCCACCGGATTCCGGCACGATCGATTCCGGGCGCGTGCACACCAAACGATCGCGCCGGAATCGCATGCAGCCCACCTTGTCCAATCGATCAGGTCCGATCGTTCAGGGGCCCAGAATCGGATCCGACAGAGAACCAACATGTTGGTTCCATCAGATTGATTCTGCCCAGATAAGGGGGAATTGCCATTTGTGAGGTGGACAATCGGACACGGAATCGTCCCGGAATCCGTTGGACAAGGTGGTATGCAGCGATGGATACTCTTAATTGCCCGATTGATCACACCTGCGATTCCCGGCAGAATCGCCGGAATCGATCGGGTGAGTGATCAATTGGCCATGGAATCCGACATGTGTATGGCTAGCTTTAATCCCCTCATACACCTTTAGATCATTCCATACAATTTCCTTTTAGATAAACCAACAACTATGTAGTGCCGGGTCCTCCCTGATAGAAAACATAGTGACTGAAAGGATTAGAAAGCTCCTCATATTACATGGTTTTGGTAGAAGAAAAGTTGATGTACAGAAATTGTATGGTAAGATTGTAAGGTGTATGGGGGCCTTTACCTATGATTTGATTCACTTGAAAATAAGTAGGGCTAGTCTTAATTTCCTATAAAATACATATTAAAAAATTATGTGCATCCCATAAAGTATTGCATGTTTTAGATAACATTCAATGTCTTAATGCCATTTTGTGCAAATGTATGCATTGTACAAAAGGAGACAGAAAGAAACAGAACAAAGTATTGCTGATGAAAATGATGTATGGTCCAATAATGTCACACAGAGACAAGCTTTTTCCCAAGCTTTTAATGCAACATTGTACATGGCTGGATAATACGATTGGCACTGGATCTACTTCAGGGGACATAAACCAAACCTTATTTCTACAAATGAGTAAGCATGTGTTTTTGTTTTTATGTAAAGTATGTTTTCATGATGTTAGTTATTTTGTTTTTACTTTTAACTCTTTGTTAGACACCTCTTTTTCACATCTGGTCCCATAAAAAGGATAAGGGGGTTGAGGTGGAAAAAAAGCCAGATATCTGATTCCCAAGGGAAAGGGGTACCTTAGTATCCTTTACACATTTTCACATAAAGTTTAACAGAAATAAAAACACAAGCCTATAAATAAACACTGATTTTGAAAAGAAAATGTATGCCCGTAGAAGTTCATCCATTGTCAAGCATCAATCACCTAGATTTACCTGTTAGCTTGTTTGCATTTGATAATGCCTTATGTTCTATCTCAAAATGAGCACATAGGCAGTCCCTTATAGTAGCTAGATGGTCTATCAATAGTCAATGGATTTTCGCAGCCTTGACCAGTAGCCCAAGATGTAAGTTTGCAATGCAAAGTTTGCAACCTTCAGTCATTTACCATGTGTAAATAATGGGCACACAACCTTCAGCAGTGATTACACAGCTATAGTGATATCAGTGGCCAGAAAGGCCCTCAGTTGGTGTATGGGGTCTGAGCAAAGAGTAAAATGGAGTCAGTATGAGGGGTGGGTGTTTAAGTTGTGTGTAGGTGTGCAGCTCTCAAAATGGAGGAGTGTGGCCCCCTGTAACAGACAAATAAGAACAAGGACAGAGGCACACAACCTAGTAAAACAAATGGTTAAATCATGTGGAATAGGATAAGATAAAACAAAATGAGACAAAACAACAGACAAGATACTCACATTGAGAGAGGTTTACAATGGTGGATCTCTGAGGGCCATGTGTTTTCCAGGAGGACCTCACTTCCTGGTTGGGGATGAGATCACTTCCTGCTCACAGATGCTGGGGGGCTCAATAGGAAAAATGGGCGGCTTTTTTAACCATAGGGCTTTATATATGTGTGCATGTGGGTATATATACCCATGCATCTGTGTGTGCTGTGTGTGTTTGTTTTTTGTTTTTTTTTTCTTTCCCATTTGTTCATTATCATTCTCCATTGTATTCTTAACTTGCATTTATGCTTTACTTTTGTCTCCACATACAGGTGTACCATTTAATTATCCATTCTTTTGTTTATGTTTGTAGCCCTGTTCAAGCATTTGCTCATTAAATCCTCTACTGAGCTGCCCTGGCCTCCCCCCCCCTCACCTGCAGCATGCTAATGAAGGGGAGGGCACTCCTCTATGTGTGTGTGTGTGTGTGTATAAATCTAGAGACTTACTGCACCGCTTCCCCTATGGTTGAAAAAGAGCATCTGCTCAAAACGCGTCCCATTGTTCCTATTGAGCCCCCCAGTATCTGTAAGCAGGAAGTGATCTCATCCCCAACCAGGAAGTGAGGTCCTCCTGGAAAACACATGGCCCTGAGAGATCCACCCTTGTAAACCTCTCTCAATGTGAGTATCTTGTCTGTTGTTTTGTCTCATTTTGTTTCATTTTGTTTTATCTTATCCTATTCCACATGATTTAACCATTTGTTGTACTAGGTTGTGCGCCTCTGTCCTTGTTCTTATTTGTCAAGTGATCTAAGGACTGTAAAACTTTCTCTGGTAGACACAAAAAAATGTATATAAATGTAATATAGAAGATTCAAAGACAGTTTATTTTGAAAGAAGTAAGCATTCTATAAAAGTTCTGTAAGTGTAAACTTTCATCACACATCATCTGACACAGGATATGCTTGTGAAAGTCAAGTATATTGTTTTAAATGACTGACTTTTCTAGTGTAGAAGTTCAAACATTCCTTTATTGTTTAATCATATTACTCTCTGTCAGTAACAGACATGTCATTACTCTCCAACATTGTTAGGTTGCACAATATAGAGCATGCTCACTTACCCATAGGCATACTGAAGTCAAGGACGGTGCCTTGCAGCAACAGTACAGGGGTGAGTTCGTTCAGTGATACAATAATCTGTTCATATAAAGTATGACTTTGGACATAATAATTATTTCTGAAACTACACAGTGCTTAGAAAGTAAATAGAAATAACTTAATTTTTGCTATTCAAACCGCACAGAAAGTCAGCAGAAGGTTGAGTAAGTCAAGGGTTGTTGCTGGGCTTTGTTAAACTCAATAAAATATACAGTGCATTTGTGCTTAATAGGTAAAATGCTGCACTGGTATATTCACAAAAGAAAGTTTTCTATTCTTGGCCTATACAGCAAATATTCTAAAAACTCTTTTTAATATTATTGCAGCAACATAAATAATAAAAAAACAAGTAGCATTTGAGATGACAAAGGATATCTGTGCGAAAATCCGCTGTCCTGTTGTGTGATTGTAGGAGAGGTGAGGGTCAGAAAATTTCCATACTGTCAGTGGAACCCTACAGATAATCTTTTATATCTCTGTTTTGAGTACTTTTTTTCAACTTAGACAATCACTGAACAGTCCAATGCGCAATGTTTATCTTATAAGCTGTAGGTTACAGAGACATTTTGCTCTGATTACAATATAAAATAAAATGAGGTTTTCATAATATGTGTATTACTTATTATCAATATATTAATACCAAACATGCAGGTTTCAGAGAGCAGTTTTAAGTCCCTTGATGTTTAGGAGGTGACTGTTCAAAAAATATATTGAAATGTCTTGTCGTGTATTATGAGGATATTTAAATAGCTTATTTTGCAGCAATTCTTTTGGTGGTGAGGGGATGAAACTCTTTTCATGGTGTCCTTCTATAAACAATATTTTTGTTAAGCAGTTTTTTTAGAGTGAACACAGAAACCGAGACATTGGTGAGAATAGTGCCCCTAGTTCATTGTTGCTCCCCAAGTGTTTTGTTTTTATTCCTTTTGCATTGCATGCTGCATTCTTTCCATTGTTTAATTAACTCTGCCAAAATGATCTTGTCACAATATAAATTCTTGGGAAAAGATAGTATGGTACTTTATCCTTCAGCTTCTAGTCAATTGTTCTTTGGTAAAATAACAATCAGCCAGTGTTCGATTTATTTATCCTTTTAGCCTTTTCTATCTATATTTGTTAAGCTGAGCATAGACGGGCCGATTCCTGCCCGACCCGACAGCCGATCAGGATCCGGGCGGCAGGGAATCAGGTGTGCCAACTGGCCATATTGGCCTAAAATCTGCCACCATTTCGGATCACACAGAGATGAATTTAATCTGTCCATGTGTTTTTGTAACATATACAGTTGGTCATTTGAAAACCTTTTCGGTATTTTAAATTGAATTTAATCTGGGGAAACTGTGACATGTAGTTTCAATCATTGAAAATCTGTGGGGTGATCTGAAGAGGGCTGTTGTGCACAGGAGATGCCCTCGCAATCTGACAAATTTGACAGAGTGTCCACTATCCCAAAACAGAGTCTGTATTTCACAATACATTTATCTTCTCCTAAAATACTGTCAATATTCAGTTTTTTTGGTAAAATATGCAGTTGGGCATCCAAAAACATTTTCTGTATTTTAAATTTAATTTAATCTGGGAAACTATAATTTCAATATTCTGGTATTCTGTGACATATAGTTTCTGTCATTCCAAGATTAAAAATCTGTGGGGTGATCTGAAGAGGGCTGTGCACAGGAGATACCCTCACAATCTGACAGATTTGACAAAGTGGGCAAAGTCAAAATGTGCCACGCTGATAGACTCATACCAAGACTGAGTGCTGTTGTTAAATAATTGGGTGCTTCAACAAAATATTTGTTTGGGTGTGCACACTTATGCAACCATATTATTTTAGTTTTATATTTTTTCTACCCTCTACCTAAAATAAGTTTTTAGGTCACATTAAAATGGGGAAAAGTTCTAACATGATGGTCAACTCAACTGCAGGCCCACAACTCATTTTTATATAGGGTCCGCTGAACAGCACGCACTCGCATCTCATGTTTTAGAGCATCTGCACACCTGCACGCACTTGCATCTAATGGTTTAGAGCATCTGCACACCTGCAGACACTCGCATCTAATGGTTTAGAGTGGCAGCTAAACAGCATGCACTTGCATATAATGTTTTAGAGTGGCAGTTCACCTGCAGGCTCCCCCATATCATGTTTTAGAGCTTCAGCTCCCCTGCAGGTACTGTCATATAATGTTTTAAAGCATAATTTGTACTGTAAAATTGATTTCTTTGGGGGGTTTTGAGCGTGTTTTTGTCAGTCTGTAAAAGTGGTGTACAACTCAGACAAACTGGTTCCCAGCAGCAACTTGGGAAGTCCAAGATGCATCCAGAGATTTCCCATTTGGGTGGTGTTTCTGTCACATTCTGAGATTTTGCAATGGACCAGGCACCCTTCCCTTCTTCAGAGCAGGGGGTGCCTGGTTGTCTCCCATTTACTTACATTATGCTTGGGTGCTTGGTAGAGTTTGGGCCGAGGACCCGAACACTTTGGTGCTCATCACTACTTATAGAAACCACTGCTGCAAATGCGGAATGATACAGATTTAATTTCTGTACAAAGTAAAAAATGTATATCCTGCTAATGCAATAAGAAACTCTACCATTAACCATTGTGGATTGTGTCCCCCCCCCCCCTAATTT
>CM070033.1:69036761-69062754 GCA_036250615.1 Ptychadena robeensis | reverse complement strand
ATAGTAGCAGTTGAAGCGCTGGACGAGGTGCTGCCGTCCATAACGCTAGGGCGGTTAACAAACAGTGAAGGACTTGTGTGACATTGTGGAGAATCTTCAGTACTTCTGCTGTGATACAGGGGTCCATGACGGCTTCTTAAAAACTCGTTTACAGTCCATAAATGGGGCAAGAAGCACCCTACTAAGATCTCTCCCATAGCAAACATTGAGTATAAAGCTGGTTGACCAATCACAAATCCTGTGAGATCACTGAATGACCTTCCCCAAAAATAACATGTAACACAGCAAACTTGACAAGTTTATATGAACTAGATAATTAAAGTTTAAGCACAGTGGGTGAGAGAATCTACAAAAGAAATTATGCTGCAATATATTAACATTTTCTCTCAATAAAGAAAAAAATAAACAATGGGTAACTAAAGAAAGAGCAGTTGCAGATAATCTAAAGGCAATTCATTCAGTATAAATCAGCCTCTGTGGAAAACAAACTAAGTCTTAGACAATGACTAAACATAATTTACTTCACTCCCATTTGAATGTGTAACTAGCTAGTCTGCTGCTCTTATTTATTAAAAATACTTCATGTCCCTGAAATAAGGATTGCAGAAACCCAATAATGACTTTAGGCAACAACGGATGGAAGAAGGGCTGTATTATTCTAGCAAAATTAGCAAATGAATAATCTAGTAAAGAATAGTGTCGAGCGAGCATGACACTATGGAAAATGGTTCCCAGCAGCAACTTGTGATTCCAAGATGAATCCATACATGATCCCCATGCAGTTCCTGGTCACTTTCTACCACTTTCTAAACTTTTCCCAAGGGCCAGACATCCTTCCTTCATCCGAGCAGGGGGTGTCTGGTTGTCTCCCATTGCTTATCACTAGTAAAGAACTATAAATACAATACAACTCTCCAATTGGTAAAATCACTATTTATGAATTGCTATGAATATATTACTACATTGCAATTACCTTGGCCCTTTCAAAGCAAACTAATGGTAGCCCTTTTGACCTTCTACTATTTCATTATTTATAGGATTCGCAGGTTGGAGACAGCCAATCAAGGGCCAGGTAAGTACTGCCCTCACTGTAATGCCAGTAGCCATGTCAGGTGCTGGCATTACAGTGATTGACTGGCCGGAACACATGATAGGGTGCTATATAGCACCTGTACTGCCCCTGTTCGGCTCAGATAGAGGCAGGGACAGGTGTGGATAGGCAGGGAAGAATAAGTGTGCACAGATTTTCAGCAAAGATCCAAGAGTCTTTTTAAGGACTCTAGTCTGTGTTTGGCAGTCAGAATTAATCTTGTTTTGGACAGGTTCTAGTCTTTTGTGGATATATACAGTTCTCTAACAATGACTTCTAGCTGACATACATTCATGAGGACACTATATAATGTTGTTGTTGTGGCCTTTTTTCTGCGACAAATATAGTCAGACATCAGCAAAAAATTCATGTATGCTCCAAAAAATTTAGTCTGACTGTGGCAAATTTACTGCCAAAAATTATATATATATTTTACAGTGTTGTAAAAAAGTGGTTGCAATTCACATACATTCATGTGGGCCCCAGCTACATTTGTTGTTGTGGCATTTTTACTGTCATACGTCAGAGAAAAATTCTGTACTTTAAAAACAATTTTATCTGACTGGCAAATTTACTGCCAAAAGTTCTGCAATTTATTGTAACCTACGGTGTTGTCAAAAAGTTGTTGCAGTTCACACACATTCACGTGGGCCCAAGCTACTGTTGTTGTGGCATTTATTCTGTGACAAATACAGTAAGACATAAGCAAATATTTCTGCACTTTAAAAATTTTTTGCTTGACTATGGCAAATTTACTGCCAAAAAGGCTGGTATTTTTTTGCCACCTACAGTATTGTAAAAAAAAAGTTCCTGCAGTTCATACATTCACTTGGGCCCAAGCTACTTTTTTTCTATGACAAATACTGTCAGACATTTATACACAGACATGTGTACTTTAAAAAATTGTGTACAATTGTTTACTTGTGTAAAAACAATTTAATCTTACTATGGCAAATTTACTGCCAAAAATTCTGGTATTTTTTGTCACTACATTGTTTTAAAAAAGTGGACGCAGTTCACATACATGCACGTGGGCCCCAGCTACTTTTGTTTTTGTGGCCTTTTTTCTGTGACATATAGTTGGACATCAGAAAAAAAATGCCAAATGAGTGATCCCACACTCGTATATTACAGCACCACAATTACATTTGTCCCTCTCGCCCTGGAGGAGGGATCTGACATATTGTGCCCTGATTAGCAACCTCTTGAGCCTTCAAAGTTGCAAGAAGATGGCATGGGATGATGATGAGACACATTTGCCAAACACTCAGGTTATGTATAGGCCAAGTAAGAAGGATGAGCAGAGTGAGGAAGTAGAAGAGCAGGTGGTGGACAATAAGGTCACTGACCCAACATGGAAAAGTGAAAAGCAGAGCAAGGACAGCAATACAGAGGGGGAGGGATCTGCAGTACCGCAACAGGTT
Source organism: Ptychadena robeensis (assembly GCA_036250615.1). Classification (NCBI taxonomy): domain Eukaryota; kingdom Metazoa; phylum Chordata; class Amphibia; order Anura; family Ptychadenidae; genus Ptychadena; species Ptychadena robeensis. Next base: position 69,060,240 of record CM070033.1, on the reverse strand, counting down.
GGAAGAGGCAGTGGTGTTGGAAAAAGAGAGAAGTCAGGCCACACCAAACAGGCCTGCAATTGTGACATCAAGCACCCCCATGCATTAATCTACTTTGCCAAGGGTAGGTGCTCCGCGGTATGGTGTCTTTTAAAGGAATGTGCAGATAATAAAAGAGTGGTAGAATGCAACCTGTGCAGTACCAAAATGAGCCAGGGGTGTAAACACTAGCAACCTCACCACCACCAGCATGGCATCCAAGCACCCTAATAAGTTGGCCGAACGCCTGGGTCCACAATCTGTATCGTCGTGTCACACCCTTGTCTCCTCCTCCCTTGTGTTATGCACTGCTGGCCAATCCCCTGTCAAAGCCCCTGGACTGGATGCCCCACTCCTTGGACCTTCACATCAACCAGCAGGATCTACATCAACTTCCCTGTCCCAACTTTGAAATGACGATAAAACAGGCATTTGAACGCAAGCATAAATACCCACCAGCCCACCCACAGGCCACAGCCCTTAATGTGCAACTTTCAAAATTAAAATGTTGTCATTAAGGCAGTCCCCAGTCGCCACTATTATTCCTGGTGTGCCGTGCCAGCTTTACACCAGCATGTGTCCTAGAACATCAACCGTGCCCTGACCAATGTAGTAACTGGGAAGGTCCATCACACCACGGACAAGTGCTTGTGGCCATTACCCTGACTGCACTGGATAATTGTTGTAGATGCTGGGAGTGAGTTGTACCCTGGGGTGGCACAGGTGCTACCCACACCCAGGATTGCGGGACCCTGAATGATAGCGAGACCACCCACAGTTTGGCTTCACAGCACCACTTGGACCATGAAGAGCAGGAGGAGGAGCTGCTGTTGCCTCTTCTACAGAGGGTAGAAGTACCTATGTCACCTTGAGTACATCTGTTCAGCGTAGATGGGAAGAGGACGAGGAGGAGATGGAGAGACATCCACATGTTGACATTGAAGTCTTGCCTGTTGGAACTCTGGCACACATTGCTGACTTCATGTTAGGTGGCCTTTCCCGTTACCCTCGTGTTGAACGTATTTTAGATAACACGGTTTACTGGGTGCTCACCCTTCTCAATCCCCGCTACAAAGAGAACTTTTCATCTCTAATTCCTGTGGTAGAGAGGAGGAGTAAAATGGTGCAATACCAGAAGGTATTTGTATAGAGATTGTTCCAAAGTTTTCCATCTGACAATAAGGCCAGGACAGTCCAAGCGTCCTGTCCACGTGTCCAAGCTGGACACATGGCATGAACTTGCGCTCAACACCTTAAAGGTGCTGGCCTGCCCAGCCGCCAGCGTTTTATTGGAGCATGTATTTAGTGCTGCTGGTGGCATTATGACAGATAAGCATATCCGCTTGTCCACTGGCAATTCTGACAGGTTGATAAAAATAAACAAAGCCTGGATTGCTCCTGATTTCTCAACTCCACCACATTAGAGCTGAGCTGATAAAGGCAACTTCAAAATATCTTTTTTTAATGGACTTTAATATGAACAACACAAGGTATGTGGTTGACTCTTTTTTTCTCCTCCTCATCCAGAGTGTATATATTGCTTGCACAGGCCCTCCACTCAGATTTGTTTTACAGGGTGCACTGAACAGCGTGCTCTTGCATCTAATGTTTTATAGCATCTGTTCACCTGCAGACACTCGCATCTAATATTTAGAGCATCTGCTCACCTGCAGGCACTCCTGTATAATGTTTTAGAGCATCTGCTCACCTGAAAGCAGGGCCAGGACAAGGTCCACCAACAACAGAGGCTTAGCTGCCCAAGTGCACCCCTCTCCCAGCCAAATTTGCATATGAATGCCCCCTGCCCCCGCGGGACATTCATATGCAAATTGGTGGATGATCTGCTTACACATTTGCATATGAATGACCCCCCGCGCGGGACATTCATGTGCAAATTGGGCTGGGAGAGGGGTCACATCGGCCAGCTTAGAGCTGATCTGAGCTTAGCTGGGCGGCTCCATCTCGTCAACTGCAATACTGAGAAGAAAGTGCGGGATGGAGGAGCCATCAGAAGTTTAACCCCCTTAGCAGCGCCCAGACCTGACCAGCGCCCAGAGGCCCGGCCCTGCCTGCAAGCACTGGCATATAATATTGTAGAGCATCAGTTCACCTATAGGCACTGGCATATAATGTTTGTAAGATGTTAAGTGCATATGATCAACTTCATATCCAGACATATAAGTGCTGCCTGCATTACTGCAGAAGTTGAAGGGGTGGTGGGGTCAGCCTGTACGCTGCACGTTGAATCAAATTGGTCTGCAAGACTATCGTCCCCAAAATGAAGCATCTTCTTAAGATTATGCAGAAGAAAGTCTGTGTCAGGATCTGAACCCAAGGATGCCTCCGTGTCTGGCTACAGCTCTGTCTGCTGAGCCACATGGAAATCTGATACATCTTCTTGAATCACATGGTCACAGATACCTTTTTACACAGTTTCTTGTTGAACCCTGAACTCCTGGATCCTCTCATGTACTTCCTATTAAAGCCATGTCCTTTGACCATGCCAATGCCCTTGTTGAGCCCTCATTACCATTACCCATGTACCGATTTTTTTATCCGACTATTATTCATCTTGCTCCATTGCTCACCTGACGCCATTGGCTACTGACCTCCGCTATGTTACTGACTACTTTTATGCTGTTTGTGCACTGATCCTGCCTGCACCTGTGTTGCTGTTTCAGTTACTGGACTTTGAGTTGAGTACTTACCCTAGATTGTTACAGCCTGCTTACAGCTTGCTAAAGGCAAACAGATCAAGCACATCAGTTTTTTTAACCATGTCCTATGGTCTAATGAGACCAGGATAGACTAATTTGGTTCAGATGGTATCAAGCGTGTGTGGTGGCAACCAGGTGAGGAATACAAAGCCATATGTTTCTTGCCTACAGTCAACCATAATGGTGGTAATGTCATTGGTCTGGGACTGTATGTATTTTTAGCACTTTGGAGCTATAGTTCATTAAGGGAACCAATTTTAAAATGAACTTGAAGCAGAGCATGATCCCCTCCTTTTGGAAACTGGGCCACAGTGCAAGAAACAGATGATAAAAATGCTGGACTGGCAAAGTCTCCAGACCTAAACCATATTGTGCTATGGGGAATCCTAAACCTTATTGTGTTTATGGGGAATCCTTAAATGCAAGATGGATGAGTGCAAGGTCACTAACATCCATCTGCTTGACCCGCAATCTTATCATGAAGGAATGGAAAAGTCCAATGGCAACCTGTGAAATTCTACTCAAATCCATTCCCAACAGAGTCAATGTGGTGCTGTAAATTATAGTGGACACACATAATATTGAGACTTTGGGCACAATTTTGACATTGTTGTCAGAGCTTTAGACATTAATGGTAGTGGTTTGAGGGAACATCCAATTTACACTGTTATCCAAGCTGTACATTAAATAGGGTCCATTGTATCAACGTTTCATATCTTCAGTGTTGTTATTATATTTATAACTATTAACCACAATGTGAGGTGTGTACCAATATTTGTGAGATACTGTATGTATATATATATAATATATAAAATAAATTGATCATGCTTTGTAATAGTATAGGTATTGTAGTGCTAATCGGAACTAATTACCGTATTGTTCGCACTATAAGACACACCGGACCATAAGGTGCACCCCAGAGAAAATTAAAAAAAGAAGAGTCAGAGACACAACCATTCAAATCATATAAAGGTGAATGTACAGCATGTTCCAGCAAAGTGGGCAGGACTGGGTCATGCAGAATTCACTCTACATTCCTCCAGCCAAGCTAAAAGTCCAGTGCCATTAGGGAAGGCTTTGTTCCAGGGCTGAAACTTTAACATGTGTCCATGCACTAGCAGTACCCATTCTCTGAACCCACTGACCAACTTGGGGAAATACATTTTACAATCTGGCTCAAACAACTTACCAATGAGCAGCTAGTTACATTTAGAAGAAGAGATGAGTCTGTGTCACATAATTTGTTTATAAGAATATTATAAGAATATTAATGTAAATACACACCTTATGCTATCTACATAGCCTCAATTCACCCAGCTGGTTGGTCAGTTTGTTTAGAGAATGGGAACTGCTAGTGCTAATACAGAATGGAATAAAATCCAGCCTCTTTTGATGCAGAGCTATTGCTCCCAGGATGTTTGGGGTTAAAAAACTACATGCACAGACATTTTGCTATTGCTTTTTTTAGTCTGAAAAACACTGTACACTGCTGGAGTTGTATGATTTTGTTTTTTATAGAGATGGTTGAATTTTTTGACTTCCTAACTTTGGGAGCTTATTGCAAAGCCCCTGAAAATAGTATCATCACCAAAATTGCTGGAGATGTAGAGAAGTTTTTCACTTGAAATTTTTACTTGATTTTGAACCTAATTTGTGTTAGAGACATACTTTCTTTTTTTGTAGTATACCCCTAACCCTTCCCCACATCTCCTGCAAGTTTGGTGATGATACCATGCTCAGGGGCTTTGCAATTAAGTCGAAACCGTTGAAATGGTTGTATTTTTGAAAAAAAATTTGACCATCTCTAGCACTAATACGGAGACTGTACTTTACTGCCACAAACTCCTCTTTGTTTTTCTGCGATGGTGACGTGATGGGTAGCGTCTAATAATAATCTTATCTTGTCTAACAAATCTATTGCACAAACAGGAAGTTTTTGAAATTAGTATTAATCTTATTTCAACAGGAAGATTTAAATACATCTGTTTACCATTTAAATGGTTTACCGTTATTTTGATAAATGTTCAAACAGAAACTTTGCTGGTGCACCTAAGTTTTACAAAATTGCAACATTCACTCTTTAAAAGAATGCATGTTTGTGTCAGCCAAAAAGACTTGAATCTCTTTCTAGAGATTTTTTGTATCTAGGTCTGATCCTAATGCAGGTACGTTAACTTCTGCCCCATCCTTATATGATAATTATTTTGTAACAGCTTTTGCATAGAACTGATTCAGGAAGCAGCACAACTGGGTCCATGAAGCACAATATACTATTCCAGACCACTCAAGACAAGTCCCACCAGAGGTTCTCAATCGGATTTAAGTCTGGTGACTGCGATGGCCACTCCAAAATGGTCCAGCCTTTAATCTGCAACCATGCTCTAGTGGACTTGGAGGTATGCTTGGGATCATTGTCCTGTTGAAAGGTCCAACGTCTCCCAAGCCTCAGGTTTGTGACAGACTGCATCACATTTCCTTCCAATATCTCCTGGTACTGAAGAGAATTCATGGTACCTTGCACACGCTGAAGCTTCCCTGTACCTGCAGAAGCAAAACAGCCCCAAAGCATGATTGACCTTGCCATGCTTCACAGCAGGCAAGGGGTTCTTTTCTTCATAGGCCTTGTTCTTCCTTCTTCGAACATAGCGTTGATCCATGGGCCCAAACAATTCTTATTTTGGTTCATAAGTCCACAGAACACTATGCCAAAACTTTTGTGGTTTGTCCACATGACTTTTGGGATACTGCAGTCGACTCTTGCAGTCAGTTCTTATTCTTTGGAGACAGCTATGTTTGGAGGAGGAATAACAAGGCCTATGAAGAATTGAGAATTGCCAATTGAGAACCTCTGGTGGGACTTGAAGAAAGCAGTTGCAGCGTGCAAGCCTAAGAATGTGACTGAACTGGAGGCTTTTACCCATGAAGAATGGGCTAAGATACCCGTAGATCGCTGCAAGACACTTGTGTCAAGCTATGCTTCACGTTTAATTTAATTGTAAACAAGATAACTGAAATGATCAAAATCAATCTCAAAATGGCCAGAACACTTAATTTCAGTAGGGGTTAAATAATTTTGAACACAACTGTATGGCCCACGGGCGATATTTGGCCTATTTCATCTTTAAATCCAGCCCTTTACCACCATGGTTTAAAGAGGCTCTGATTCCTCTCCTCTCATTTTCTTCAAAAAGTGTAGATAAAGCATAGAGGATTATTATTTTGGTCTCATTCCAGAGTCTTTGCAATTGTGTGTTTTAGGTTTTTTTTAACCTTCCTGGCAGTATGATTATTCCTTTTTTTTAAGCAGTACAGTAAATGTATGAATGTAATCTGTATAAAATTCCCACCCATTCAATGAGGACTAGGGACTCAGTGGCCCTTACAGCTTCTTGGCCCATCTATATTTGCATCTATATCTCTCTCTCCTGTCCGTGGGAACAGCAATCACTCCAACGCTGCCCCAACGGACACAGGAACATCGGCAGAGGAGAGGAGAACAAAGCAGAGCAGAAGACAGCCCAGCCCTCCCCCCCACTTCCTCCTGCAGATCAGTGTGAAGTATGACGTTCTGCTGAGAGTGTACTGCTGCTAGTGACACCTTCTGGCTGAATTGAATATTGCATCCATTAAATTCATTGCATTAACCGAATTGATGTGAAAACTTAATAAATCTTTATTTTCTGGTTTTCCTGCCCTAAAAACTGGGTGCGTCTTATGGTCTGGTGCGTCTTATGTGCAAAATTTGTAGTCACCTCTTAATTCACATGTCCTTACAATTTTTCATTGACTTATTGACACTGTAAAGGGTGAGGTGAAGTAAAATGTATTGTATATTTGGTTAAAAGAGAAAGAATATTGCCTGCATACCCTCATGTAGTAAAGTATTCTGCCATTGACTGGTAAATGTGGATAACATTTAAAATCATCCGTAGTACGCTACAGTTGTTCCTGGAGGAACTGTTAATAATAATATTAGCAATTTAACATTAAAATGCATTTGAACAAAGGCTCACTGGAATAATTTGGCACTTAACCCCAGAGTATATAAATTATTCTTTTAAACTTATTCTCACATGTTCGCTTTTCAGTGTTACTTCTGGAATAGAGACCACGGCACTGTGTGTTCCATGTACCAGAAATGAAGTCACTTCTGTTTCTACCCAATTCAAAAGTATTAGAATTTCCCCGTGAACAGGCAGACGTCAAACGGACAAGGCCAATGTTCGGTCATCACTATTTGGGAGTTAATTTCAAAGTATTATCACCAAAACTACAAAATCATTTATGGATGAGTTGTGGGGACATTGCAAAAAAAGTCTTGTTCCAATTTTGAACTTAACTTATGCAAAAAAAAAACTGCATGTGCTAAAACAAAACTTTGTTTTTGTAGTGTTCCCACACCAACTCGACCCAACAAAAAAACACTTATCTACATCTGCAGCAATATCAGGGATGATATCATGTTCAGGGGCTTTGCAATTAACTCACAAACTCAGCTAGTTGAAATTTAAAAAAACTAACTTCAACCATCTTTATTATAACACTGAGTCACTTCTATGAATATTAGTAGTTTTATATATATATAAAACTCCTTGTCTCCTAAAGAAGCAAGTTGTTGATCTTGTGAAATGCATTGAGTCTTCATCATGTTTAATCAGCTTTCGGGTCTTTGAATTAAGATGCACCATATATAAAGCTCTAGAAACAAATAAGTGGCAATCACAATTTGTGAGTGTGACAAACTTTCCATGTCAGTGTATGTTAAATGACTACACAAGCATGCTTTTTTTTCCTTTATAAAGTATTTATAATGTGATCACTTTGATCACATTGTATTAAATAAGGAAAAGTATGAAAAGAAAATACTGTATTTTTGGACCATAAGACTCACACAAAATTTTGAAGAGAAAATTAGGGGGAAAAACACAGACACAGCTATTCTGAAATCAACAGAACATACAGAATGTTCCAGGAAAGTAGGCAGGATTTGACCATGCAGTATTCACTCTATATTCTTCCAGCCAAAAGGCCAGTGCCAGGAGGGAGGTCTTAGTTCCAGCAGAATGTCAGGACTGAAACTTTAGCATGTGTCTATACACTAGCAGTACCCTTTCTCTGAACACACTGGACTATTTGCATATGGGAGGAGACATGAGTCTGTCACAAAATGTATTTATTGCAGGGCAGAATGTAAATGTAAATAGACAACTCATGCTCTCTAATTGTAAAATGGGTCTCTCTCTATATGCTGGTCAGCGTGCTCAGACAATGGGTACTGCATCTTATAGTCAGAAAAATACGGTACTGCTGTAATCAACATCTCCTTCTTCAATGTTACCAGTTGGAAGAATAGACAATAACTGGGAATTTAGAAATAAGTATTGACCATGGTAAAATATTTCTTCTTCATCCTTCTCTTTCCCTGGGCAGCTGTGTGGATAGGCGGATAATACATTCATGCTGCCATAATCAGTAAATGGCACCCCAAAATTTGGGGGAAATGAGGTTTAGTGTGCTGCAGTTCTGAAAAAGCATTGGAGTGGATAATCACAATGCACTTCCAGGGCATAGTGTAAAAGAACCAAACATTACACAATTTCTTTTATTTGCATTTATGGCCATTCTTTTTATCCTCCCTGGTGGTAAACCTAAGTGTGGCTCAAGATTTATTTTCATACCCAAAAGTGGCAGAAGCATGCTAGGGGGCACTGCCCATATTGTTATTTTTAAAAATTCCTCTTAAATTTTTTCATCTTAGATGTATAACATATTCAATATGTTTACCATAGGCTTAGGGCAAAATTTCAGTTTATGTCATCTAAACTACAAACATAGGGACAGTTCTTACCTTTCTACATAGAAATGTAAAAAAACAATAAAAATCCTACTAATATCACAAGGAAAAATCCTTGCAGATTAAGTCAGCATTTTTCTCATCTGCCAAGGAATGAATCTTTTAGCTTATCTCTATCTCTTTATCTTGGTGATATAGATATGCAGCAATGAAGGAACGAGCATCCTCATTTCCTGGTGAAAGAAAGGGAGGAGGGGAAACTATTGATAAAAGAAGGTGAGCTTTATGCAAGTGTAATTCATTCTGGAGATATCTCCAGCATATGCCAAAGCTTAGAATAGTTAGATTTATATGCGATAAATTATCACAAATAACATTTAATACTATACTGTATACTATAGAATACAATATAGTTTTGTTTATACATGTTACATTCTACACAAATAGTTTTAAATATTAATCCAGATCCAACAAATTACAATATTCCCTATAGGTCCTTTCCCATAACAAAAGAGAACATTTGCAGGTTGTTCCTAATGTTAACAATGCTGTTATCTGTTTTCCCATCAAGTCACACGATTTAGTTTAGAAAATGGAATCAGAGAAGGAATGTCCTTGAACCGAAGTTTAAAATGTCACCGTATCTTCTTCCATTTCTCTATTTTCTATTGAATGGACTACATGGCAATTTTTTTTAATACAAGCCAATGGCTTCTTTAATAATGCATTATAACCCTTTAATGACTGGAAACATTTTCTAGTGATAAAGTGTGCATTGATTAAGCTTGACCTGGGGCTCAGACACTGTATTACACTAAACCCATATCTAGCCAGATACACAATGTCATTAAGTACACATGGCACTAGCCTGTTACAGCTGTATCCTCTTTTCTATACCCTTTTATTTGTATGTTAACTTGATACCGTCTCTGCAGATTTAATTATTCATGAATATTTAAATCTGCATATTTACTGGCACAGACCATGCTCATTGTGCTTTGTTCACCATGGCACACATTTCTCAGCCAACAACAGAAATTTCTGATTGGTTCTGATAAGTAAGCAGCCTTTTCTATTCTATTCATTGCACAGGAAGGAGGGAGATTTACAACTAATATTTCTCTTGAACTCTTACAACTATTTATTTCCAATAGGCATATATGGCAGGATTTGTATGTTGCTTTATAGGTCATCCATGCATGCAATATAATACAACCTAGATGATTTTATTTTAAAGACACATTTTACAAAAGAAAGTATTAATTCATATAAATGTGCATGTGCTGACCCTAAGCATAGCATAATACCAATGCACATCGTTTTGTAAGCAATATTTTATGCTTTCTTTAATTTGTGCCTCTTTGTATTTTTGGTACTTTATTTAACTATTTGTTCAGCGTCAAGTTAGGTGTGAGAAGAGTACAGTAGAACAAAAGCTTATAATTTTCAGCACATAAAATGTATGTATCATGAACTGTAACTGTTTTCAAATGCACAGGAACAAAATAAAAAGTAACTTTGGCTATGTTTCCAGGTCGGGACCCCCTCTGCTAAGTGTATTGCTTAGCGGGGATCCCGACGTAGCACACAGACATTGCCTGCTCGGCACATGCTGTGTTTACACATCCGCCGATGCAGAGGCTCAACGTATTTGATGACGTTGAGCCTTGCATCGGCGGAGTGACACGGCGCAGTACAGACACAGCATCGGCCGAGCAGGTAAGTCTATGTGCTACGTCGGGATCCCTGCCAAGCAATACGCTTAGCAGAGGGGGTCCCGACGTATATAGGAAAAATAGGTTAAAACTGTTTCCTCTATTAAGCAACACTGTCACTCTGTTTGCTAGTTTTATTTTATTTTCTTTTTAAAAATGAAAATATTCCAGGAAACACAAGTGGATTCATACAACACAAGATGATCAAAAATGTTAGGTCAAATCACCCTTTACATGTATATGTACCACTGCAATCATGTACCACCATAGTCAAATTCCCCATTGGATATTATTGAGGAGTAGGGGCCATAACAATAGGCATCAGAAAAACTCAATTTTAATTTAATTTCTCCCAATAAGGCCATAGACATGTATGAAGAATATGGCTCAGTAAACCTTGTCCATGGCCTATCATTTTATAATATTTTTTATTATGGTGGGAATTGGTCTTTTTCTGGCACCTTGCATAGTGCATCATTGATTCCCATGCTTATTTCACATGTTCGTTTAGCTCAGGTATATAATCATGGCTGCAGGATAACTCTACAGACATGCCTACGGTGGAAATGTTCCCACATACCATTTACCGTGCATGTCCTTTGAGGTTAATGGAGGGTATGTTCACTTCCAGGTACCAGGGCTGAGAAAAATCACTTGCTCTGCCCAGTGCTCCTCACTTAGCATTGGAGACTTTGCGGGACATCAGGGCTAAAAGGATTACAATGTTCAACTGAGATCAGCTGTGGCGGAAGGTGTGTGAAGGGCAGATTTAATACAATAATATAAAAAACATAAAAAAAACATTCTTCTAAAAAAATAGGGTAAGACGTCAAGGGGAACTTTGTAGAGATGGTCAAATTTTTTTATACTAGCTGGTTTTGTGAGTTGATTTCAAAGCCCCTGAATATGGTATCATTACCAAAATTGCTGGAGATGTACAGAAGGGTTGTGGAAACATTTGAAAAAAACCTATTGCTCTAGTATGTGTATTAAATTTGGATTTGAACTTAATTTATGCAGACATTATTTGTGTTAGAACAATATATTCTTTTCTGTAGAATATCCTGGACCGTTCTCTACATCTACAGCAAGTTGGGTTTGTAATCTACTCAAAAGTCAAACCTTTTCAAAATAAAATTATACCATCTCTAATCCTCCACCCAGTGAACCCCACAACACCTGACAAGGTTATGGGGAAAAGGCCCCCTACTTTAACAAAGTCTCCACCTCAAGGTATGGCATTGGGTTTGGTGTTGCACAGAATATATTCTTTTTCTTTAAACAAAATCCATACTATAGTATTAGAATAATATAATGAAACATAATTAAATTTATGCTGGATGAACTGTGCCTGCTCTGTTTTCTGTCACAGACACATTTATCTAATTAAACATATATAAATGTAACATTTATATTGTCAAATTTAAAATAATAATAATTAATTAATAAAAAAAATCAATTTGCCTTTCCAAAAACTAACAAACAAGACATTCTATTCATCAGTGCCATGGCAGGATTACCTGTACCTAGGAGCCCTACCTGTGCCCTGCAGCTGTTGTGGTCTCTCTTGGACACTGGTGCTTTTTACAATGTTACAATGGGAGTGCAGTTATAGGTCCTGTAACAAGTATGAGATCAAACAATCCTCCGGAAAAAGCTGGAGGTTTGGAAAAATGAGAATATGATCTGATATTGAGAATTTGTTCTATTTGATTTAAAATTTAATTGACAGATTATATATGTATATGTACATTACTCTGTAGAATATTGCTGCACCTGAAAAGCTCTAATTTTGAACCCAATCTTTAACATGTAAACTTCAACTGTAATACGGCCGAAGCAGTTTGTTCTTTTAGACGGCAGAGAAACTGACATTTAGGTCAACTAAGTGAACATTATTATTTAAAAGCTACACGTTTGCTGTGTGGCTCTAACTCTCTGACAGGTGTTACTTGTTTTCAGAAACTGCTTTGTAACAACATGAAAAATGCATTGGGAGATTAAAGAGCTTTTCAAATTTGTGACCTAAGGTATTTTCCTTTTACAAAGTTTTATGAAGAGATTACAAAAAGATACATTGAGTGTTAATCAGTATATATAAACTCTCACTTAATGGATGCAATTCATCACTGCTATTTTTCATTTACTACAGTGTTGTTAAAATGTGAAAGCAAACATACCACTTCCGGAGCAGTTTGCATCATTTTGAGAACTGTTGCTTAAATGTTTGGGGGCTTTGGCAAAGCATCTGTGTCTGTATCAAATGTAAATACAACCATTATGATAAATTACTTACAAAATGCTTTACGTTTAAAATAGGATTTTAAGGGAAAGTAATGTCATCTCCTGGACGACACCTTGAGACAATCACCTTGAGCATACTCACCTGTCCGGAGGCGGATTTACGGGTCTGTCTCTATGACATCCTTTATGACACATCATCTAGATCATTGTCTAGCAATTGTAAGTCATAACCATTCCTACAAATGGATAGATTTAAAAAGGAAGCACAAAACCACAGCATTTTTTGCTTTGCTATTATTTTCAGTTCTTCAGCAGTTTTCAAGGAACTAAATTTTACATCCAGCACCAAAGATGTGCGCAGAGTTGAACAGGTTAATGGGCATAGTTAAAAAGTAAATTTAGCAAGCAATCATCCATAAATTATCTGTTTACACTAGCTTTAGAATGTTAAAATATACACTATTAATTGCTACTTAAACTATGAGAGCTAATTTTAATTACTAAGCCCCAAGTAAAGCATGAATGTGGAGCTCATATTCTTGTGGTTTCCTGTCTTGCCTCATTTTCTTTTTAGCCAGTTAGCCTTTTGAAACGTGTCAGTCATTTACATTTTAATGAAAACCAGCATATCAGGAAAATACTGTTAGCCTAAAACACCCAAATAGTAAAAACATATCACATCAAAAAAAATACTAATCTTTCACATGGGTCGTAACGCAAACATCACAAATTACAATAATACAGCATATAACACAAAGGAAGTAAGCATAACACCCACTAGCTCAGATAGAACATTCCCCCTGAAAATTCAGGGGCGTGGGACTTTGAGGGCTTACAAAATAATTTTATTTACACAGATTAAAAGTTCAGACACGGGGCGTGGCTTTGCATGGCCATGTGAGGAAGCAGGGCTAGTGAGCTCCCGCACGGCTCGGCACACCACATCGCTCTGCATCTACAAGGCAGGCTGCAAACCTTCATGGGGAAGAGGGGTGACTCCAAGGCAGCCCAGCGCACCCCACGGACCCATCAGGGGGCTTTGGAGGGCTTCCTCAGGACGAGGATGGAGTCCTCCAGCACACCACGTGCAGCCAAGATGGCGCCCGCAAGCACATCCGCGCACGGAGGCGCAGGGGAGCAGGACTCACAGGCTGCAGCTGCTTCTCAGCTAGATGACACTGAGCTGTCCCTGAATGGACCCCCCTCATCTCCCAGCTCGGCAGGCATAAGCTCCCCACAGGAGGCTGAGTTCCTCCCTAAGGACTTGAGAAGCTTTTCAGCTGATCTCCCTACTAAAAAGGATTTAGCTGCGCTTCCTACCAGACAAGAGATGGATGCCATGATTACTAGGGTGGAATCCTCTATCAAGCAGGAGTTGGCCACGGTAAAGTCTGATGTGAAGCAGCTCAGCAGGGTGGAAGCCCTAGAAACATCCACAGACGCAACGGCTGTTGTCCTGGAGTGTTTACAGGCCAAAAGGGTGCGACAAGATGCATGCATTGACACTTTGACTTCCCAACTGGATGATGCCGAGAACCGGGACAGACGTTCGAACATTCGCATTAAAGGTTTGCCTGAGGCTACCGGCCCCGACGACTTACCACACGTATTGCAGGGTGTTTTCAGGGACATTTTGGGAGTGGAGGACACTGTTCCCATTAAAGTTGATTGTGCAGATCGCTCATTGGGCCCCCCGAGTTTAGACCCGGATCACCCCCCGTGATGTCATCTGCAAATTGCACGAGTATTCTGTCAAGGCCACTATTGTTACCCCAGGAGGCCTTCCCAGCCTCCAACCTCTATTTAAGGTCCCCTGGATTAGATGATAGCCTCCCGGGACCCTCGGGGTTAACTAATGCAGGCTGTGGACACTCTGAACCTTCTGGCTCAACTAGTGTGCAGCCTCCCCAACTGAATACACCCTTGGATGTCTCTTCCCAGGCACACAGCAAGCTTACCAGCACTGTCTGCAGGAATGAGCTGTCTGCTGGAGATGGCAAACAAACACAGCCTTTACATCAGAGTATACAGCCACGCCGCTCAGCACGCCTCCAGCCTGTTGTCTCTCTACAGCCTCATGTTCCATTCAGCAGCAAGGAAGGTGGAGGGGAAGATCCCTAGGCGTGCGCGCCCGCCTCTCTCCCCTTCTTAAGAGTCCTCCTTAGGAGTAGAGGCGGGAATCACTGTTCAGGCACTCCCATTCAGGGGAGTGTTTACAGACAGCCCTGGGTATATAGGTGTGTCAGTCACACACTTCCAGTGCTGTCTGATTGCAGCTAGTTAGAGTATGCTGACAAGCTCCCTCTGTGATAGAAATCCTGTGTACCGACCCGGCCTGTCCTTATCGTTTATCCTGACCTCTCCAACCCCAACTCGGCTTATAGACTCTCCTCTGATCGCTGCCAGCCCCGACTCGGAAAGTTAACCGTTCTGCAGATAGCCGCCTGCCCATGACCCTGCCTGTTACTGATAGACCTGATTGTGCTGAAAACCCTGACCCTCGGCATTGTTACAAGTGCACCTCTACACTGGGGCTTTTCTTATCCCCGCAAGGAACTCCAGGGAAGTAGGACCTGGCACGCGGTCCGCAGCAAAGAACCCCGGTGTCCACTAGGGGCACCGGCCTTACCCCCCTCCTTAGTTGGATGTGGGCTCTGGGTGAAGACCGGACCGCAGCTTAGATCCCCTACTCCTGGGTTCTCAGAGTTGCATGAGTGATTGCATCTGAGACCCAACCACTCGTTGTACCTACTCGGCTTACAGCTATTATGCAGAAACTGCGGGGTCGTGAGTACTATGATTTTGATGGCGCACAGCTTTTCTTCTACCCTGACCTGTCTCGCCGCACGTTGGCTCAACGTCGGGCTCTGCGCCCCCTTTTGGCCGTCCTTCGCCAGGCTGAGATTCGCTACCATTGGGGCTTCCCCTTTGCCCTGATCGCCAGGAAAGACGGCAAGTCAGCGGTTTTACGTACCGTGGATGATCTACCAAAGCTGCTCGATACCTTCAACCTTCCAGATGTGACCGTCCCTGACTGGAGATCCGAGGGGGATATTGTTGTCCCACGAGGCCCCCTTCTTGGCAGGTTGTTCGACGCGGACGCCTTGATTTGGAACCCCTTTCCCCCTTTTATTTTCCATTGTGCCACTATACGCCTGCTGACTTCGCCTGTTATCCCGGCCCTTCCTTGTTCCGGACATTTCGGCTGCGTAGACAGGTAACTGTGGGTTTGCATATGGGGTGGCGTGGGGAGTATTATTGCTTTAATGTTTTGATTTTCTGTTGATCTCTCATGCCATTTTCGTTATATTTATTGTTTTAATGTTAGGCCCATGATTGGTGAGTGCTTGGTGGGGGCCGGGGTGGGGGCCGTTCTTTGGCACTGGGCCTGAGGGCCCCAATGTGTTCCCTCCCATTAGGTGCCCTTTTACGCTCCCAGGATAGATTTGGGGCGAGTTTCTTTAGCGGCAGTGGTTGCAGTCTGCCTTTTGTTCTAGCTATTTTCCTGTTACTTTGCGGTGTTGGTGTTCTGTGTGGGAGCCATGTCACGCTGGACATGGCCTTCCGTGCTCCTACAATAGTTGGTGGTTTATTATTACCACCTGACCCACGGGTATGGAGGTGGGAGCGTGCGTTTTCCCTTCCACTGGTGGGGGAGGGAGTGCGTGCTTCCCATCTTGTCTAGTTTTCGGTTTACCCCGGATATTTTGTACATATGTTTTGACTGATATGTTTTTTTTTCTGTTCATTATTTTTTTTCCTTTTCTTCTTTTCTCTCCCTTTTCTTTCCTTCCTCTCTCTGGTTGGTTTCTGGTGTCGCACTCTTTGGCTTCATCTTGCAGATTTATTGGCCTTTGATTGGGTGTCATGGCCCTCAGGGTAGTGAGCTATAATGTGCGGGGTTTGAACTCCCCCCATAAGAGAAGTAAACTATGGTGGGAGCTTAAGCGTTTGGGCTCCTTGGCTGCTTTTCTGCAGGAAACCCATTTCAGGTCTGACTCCCTCCCTCAGTTACCTAGTCACCTCTTCCCTCAGTGGTTTCGTAGCTGCTCTCCCATTAGTAAGTCCAAGGGTGTGTCCATTGCCTTCTCTAAGTCCTGTCCGTTTATTTGCACTGATGTGTACTCAGATCCTGAGGGGCGGGCGTTTTTTGTGAAGGGGACCATACAGGCCAAATTGTTTACTTTTGCTTCTTTGTATGCTCCTAATTCTCACCAAATTACTTTCCTGGACTGGCTCCTGACCAGGCTCGCGGAATTCAGGTAGGGGTGCTTGATACTGGGGGATGGCTTAAATTTTTGCACTAATGCATCCCTGGATACGTCCTTTGGCAAATGTTCAGTGTCTTTTGCGGTGCTCAAGAAGTTTCGTGCGTTGTTGCGCAATCTACACTTGATTGTTGGTGCCTCCTTCATGGTTCCGCAAGGGATTACAGCTACTACTCTCAGGTCCACCAGAGCTATAGTCGTATTGATTTAATATGTATAGATTGCTGGTGATTGCTGACCTCTCGGTGCAGACTTAGCTATTAAGCGGGTGATCACTGACTTCTTTGACCTTAACACATCAGGGGAGGTCTCACAGGCCAGTGTATGGGAGGGCCACAAGGCTGTTGTTAGGGGGGAACTGATTTCCCAGGGGGCCAGGCTTCTTAAGGCCAGGGACTTTGAGTTTTCCAAATTGTTAGGGGACATAGCGTTTTTTTAAAAGAATCCTTGCACCCTGAAGACGCTTGGAAGCTGCAGGAGCTTAGGGACTCATTGGCGGCGCTGTTGGAATGCCCGGGAGTGGAGGCGTTTCACATACATGTCACACAACTTTTATGAATTTGGCAACAAATGCGGACGCCTACTGGCATGCGCAGTTTCAAAGTGGAAGGCGCAGATGCATGATATCCATAAAATACAGGCCGCACCTGACTCCTCTGTGGTTCACTCGGACCGGATTGCCTCTGCTTTTTGGGCCTATTATGCTTCCCTTTATAATTTGTCTGCTTCCTCCGCTCATAGTCAGGCCATCCACTTCTATTTGGAGGAGGTTCAGTTTCCCTCTTTGGCTCCGGAGCATCTCATCTCCCGTGGTGGAGTCAGTGATCAAGGGGCTCCCTAATGGTAAGAGTCCGGGTCCTGATGGCTTTTCAAAGTTGTATTTTCTTAAGTATATGGAATTTTTGGTGGGACCCCTTTGTACCTACTTTAACTCGATGTCGGAGGGGGCCCGTTTCCCGTTGGAGGCCTTGCTAGCTCATATTTTGGTCCTCCACAAGGAGGGCAAGGATCTTGAGCTGGTGCAGAGCTATCGGCCTATCTCGTTCTAAATTTAGATTTAAAGATTTACTCCAAGGTTCTGGCTAACAGGCTGTAGTCTCATGTGCCAGACCTTGTCCACTATGACCAGACGGACTTCATTATGGGCAGGGAGGCGAAAGATCGTCTTTACGAGGTCAATTACCCCCCCTATTGTCCCGTGCAATTTCAGATCTAAAGGCGTAGTCGAATTTGTCACTTGGTTAGGGATGGTCAATTTGTTAAAGATAAATGTTCTCCCTAGGATCTTATTTTTGCTCCAGATGGTGCCTATCCGCCTGCCTAGCTTGTTCTTCTCTGGTGTTAGTAGGGCCTTCATGCAATTTATCTGGCATAATAAGTCTCCAAGGATAGCGTATAGCATACTGTCTCGGACTAAGGCTAGTGGGGGCTTGGGCCTGCCAGACGTAGGTACTTACTACAAGGAGGTGGCGCTTGGTAGGATTTTACATTGGAATTATCATGGTGACTCTAAACTGTGGGTATCTATAGAGAAGTTCTTGGCTGGTAGAAATCTGGCTCATGCCCCTTGGCTGCTACGTATACATAGGGGACTCTCAGCTGGAGTATCTCCTTTGACCATGCATACTCTCCGTCTGTGGGATTCCATGAATGCAGCGGGTCGGTTGGCTCCATTCCCTTTTCCTCTGATTCCCCTGGGTGGCTTCCCTTGGTTTGCTCCAGGTGAGCACCTGGGTTTTTTTCGTCTTTGATCCGCGGATGGGGACACCAGATATTTTCGATTTCTGGTGGACTCTGCTGTGCCGCCCCTAGGGGTTTTCAGGGAGCTATTTGGGTGCCACCCGATGGACTCTTGGCGTTATATGCAACTCATGGCCTTTCTCCACCGCGAAGTGGGCCCCGTCAGGGACTTTCTCTTGCACTCCTTGGGAGAAGCTGTGTTGCGCTGCTGAGGCGATGACCCATCTTCTCTCCCTTGCCTATAAATTGTTATAGTCTACGACTTCCTCCTGTTACCCTTATTTCATAGAGGAGTGGGAATTTGAGTTGGGGGAGACTTTCACAGATGAGCAAAAAATCTAATTGGCTTCTTTGCAGCATGTTTCATCCCTTAGTACCAAAATTCAAGAAATGGGGTATAAGCTTTTTAGTCGATGGTATCGAACCCCAGTGAAGGTGGCTAGATTTGTTCCCGCGGCTTCTCCGCTATGTTGGAGGGGCTGTGGGCAGCGGGGTACCTTCTTGCACATTTGGTGGGACTGCCCATTCATCAAACTCTTTTGGCCTGAGGTCCGCTCTCTAGTTGGCAGGCCTACTGTCTGTTACATCATACCCCCATACCATTCACTCGTTATAAGAAAATGGTGTTGCCCCACTTGCTGAATACAGCCAAGGCATTGATACCACTCTATTGGGGGCAGACAGTTGTGCCTTCCATTGATTTGTGGATTAGTCGTGTTGAGGAGGTCATGGAGGCGGAGATGTACATAGCTACTACAGATGATAGGTATGATTAGCATTATAACATCTGGGCCACGTGGATTCACTTTGTATCCTCAGGGGCGGAAGGCTCCACTTAGATGCTCGAAGGGTTGAGGTTCTATCCTGGACACAGGGTACTTTGGCTGGCCGCTCTCATCACGGCTAGTGGTACTGTTGGTCTTACTAGAATATAAGAATGGCAATTGAGTAGCGACACCTAGTGGTAGCTTGTATTTTCTGTCTCTCTTTACTATTTCTTATCTTTATTCTGTCCTTTCTTTCTCTTGGCATTTTGTCCTTTTTCAATATGGGTTATGCTGACTTTGGGGTTTGCCTGTGGAATGAAGATGGACTGGTTCTCATTATACCTCATATTGGCAGGCTGATGCCCCTTTCCCCGATACCTTGACTTGACTCCTTGACATTTGTATGCCATTTTCTACTTTGTTATTGTACTGTATTTTTGTTATGTGAAAATGTTTTCGATAAAAATATATTATACAAAAAAAGTTTAGACACAAAGCCTGGTGTCCATAAAACACATCGAGATTGTCAAATTGTTCGACTTGCTAACTTTGTGAGCTGATTGCAAAGCCCCTGAACATGGTACAATCACCAAACTTTCTGGAGATGTAGAGAAGGGCTGTGGAAACATTTGGAAAAAAGAAGTTTTGCTCTAGCACATGTAGTTTTTGCATAAATTAAGTTCTAAGTTAAAGTCGAAATTCAGATTTTCGAAATTTTGATTTGACTTTGAACTTAATTTGTGCAAAAACTATTTGTGATAGAGACATACTTTCTTTTTTGTAGTATACCCCCAACCCTTTTCTACATTTCAGCAAGTTTGGTGATGATACCATGTTCAGGGGCTTTGCAATTAACTCGAAATCGTCGAAATGGTCGAATTTTGGGAAAAATAATTCGACCATCTCTATCCCAGCCATATTTTTGAATACATTTGAATACAGGGTAAAGCAGGGTACAGACATGAAGATATGGGCCAGATCAATGGCTGTTTCGAGCGCCGTGCACGTTCACGGCCATCTATCTGGCCCATATCATATGCGGCCATGGCTGTTTTCAGCCATATCGGACATGACCGTTAAATATGGCCGATGTCTGTTGCTTTGCCTAGAGACCGCGGGTCTCCAGACAAAGCATCGGCTGAGCCAGGGTAAGAGCAGAGCTGTCTCCCCGGCTCCGGCGATATCTGACAGCATCGTGATGACGTCATCACACTGCTGCAGGGAATATCGGACGGCTCAAACATCGAGCCGTCTGTACCCTGCTTTACACCTTTTGTTTCATCTACGGACACCTACCATTTTTTTCTCACTTCCTTGGTGTTATATGCTGTATTAAACATATCACATCACTAAAGAATGCACTACATTAACCATAGCATTACACACATTTAAAATCATTTAATATAGCAAAAATATATTTTTTATTTTTAAAATATGTTATTAGTGTATTTAGAGTAAATCTAGGAACATAAACAGTGTAAAAAATGTAAACATCAACTAAGATGGCTAAGCACTTGCTGTTTTGTACATGCCATTCTCAGTAATGCTGGTTTTGTCATGGCAAACATTTAAATATTCTTGCTGTGTAAAAAATACGACAATGCAATATTTTTTATTTTTTTTAATACCATAACGATCATTTCTGGTAATAAGGATTGCTGATTTCTTCACCTCATGTCCCACTGTATGCTTCATGCATGATTCATAGACATCGGGACCAGAATAAAATGTCCTTGTTGGAATGTTTAAGTAGGAATTTGAAAAGAAAATATAATTGCCTTTAAAGGTGTGCCCTGACTTGAAGAAAGTGCATCCAATAATGTAAGATAACTGGTTCTAGTTATTTCCCAAACATCACTATTGGCCACTGGCACAAAAGCATTTCAAAGTACTGAACACATATGTAGAACAAGATTCTGATACTTGTACAATTGCCTAAAACAAAAGATGATTGGACCAAACAGTATTGTTGATAGAGGCTGGAGGAAGGAGAGTATATAACGCCTTGACTAATATTCCTCCCAAAACTGGGACATGGGGACTTTTAGGGCCCAAATAGTATATCACATAATTTTTATAGTAATTAATCCTCGCAGACGATCAATTTTTGTGACCGTGGATTTGACCTGTGTATGGCCACCTTTAAACAAGTAGATAGTATCAAGAACAGAGGAGAAACGACAGATGTAATCTTACAAGATTAATAAAAAAAATGTAATTCAATTTAATAATTTTATATTTTAATTCAATCTGTATAAAATTTCACAATAACATCACACAGTTCGTTATACACTGTTACATGCAATACGGGTCACAATCTGTATGTTTAGGCACAATCAACGCGTTTCTTCAGGGGGAAGCTTTCGCTATTGCATGGACCATTTCTAAAGGACAAAGCAACAAATGTACAGGTGTCACATACATCAATAGTATCAGAGACACATGGGATAGAATTAAAATGCATGACACACATAGATCATGGGCTGTTATTATGTGTGATGCAATTTCCAGTTAAAACATTGTGTTCAGGGCCACGGGTCGCCAATGCCAGCATCTGCAGGCGCACAAATGTTCCCACCTCTCCTGCCGCCACAGACGTGGCGACCTAGTAAGGCAGACTGCATCAATATAATTGTGTTGTCACCCATTATCCACCGCAGTTTTGGTTGCTTATCCATGACAGGTTTTTGTGACTACCTTTTGCAGGCATGGGGAGAGCTAGAATGCATACACAGGTGGCACTGCACCTGTTAATAAGCCTCTGGTATCTTCTCCCCTATATAAACCTGGATGGTGCATGGCTGCCCTGCCTGTGATAGCGTCAGTTCCCTGAACTACTGGGTTCCTCGTAACAATCAGTTGGGGAGCTCTAGAGATAATGTTGTGTATGACCCCTGCTTGCTTTCAGACTACTCTTTGGATTTACCCTTTTATATCTTGTGTGTTGGTTGGACTGATCCTCTGTGTATGACTACTGCTTGCCTCTAGAGTACTCCTGATTAACCCTTGGATACTGTGTTTGGTTGGACTGATCCTCTGTGTATGACCCTGAACCTGGACTTGCATCTACCTTTATTCCTGAACTCACTCCCTAGGGGGTCCTTAGAGGGTTTCACCAGTCTTCAGCTCTCGGATGGGATACCTTGTCCTGTGGGCAACCGGGCAAGTCGGGTAGGCATATCGTGCCTCCCGTTCAAGCGGGGGATTGGCCATTGGTGAAGACCGCAGCGGAGATTGGGGTATCTGACCTCACCTGTAGATTGGTGATCCCTCGGAGACCCTCACAGATTGGGTATGAATCCCCCAAGGGAGGCAGCAAGTTCACAGACGGAAACCTCGCGGTCAAAGTAATGGTGTATCCATTTGTATATATGAGTAAAAATTGTAATCGGATATGCTAGTAAAGTAAAAGGAAAAATGTCTGTTTATATTTAATTTTTGTAATGATATTCAATCTTGGGAAGTACAGGTATGTATACATATAGGTAAATATTAAGGTGAATGGGGCCAACTAAATAGTGGTGTGTGGAATCCTAAATGCAATAAAGGAGTGAGTGCCAAATTTTGAACTAACATGTTAAGGGGTGCTAAAATGAAATAGAATGCAGGTAATTTCATGAATACCAACAATAATATTTCTTTTGATATTCGTTATCTTGAATATCTGTGTTTATGGACATGGATCACGATCTAAAAATCGCAATGCAAAGAAATATGCGCAATACAGGGAGGGCAGAATTATTAGGCAAGTGGTATTTTTGAGGAATAATTTTATTATTGAACAACAACCATGTTCTCAATGAACCCAAAAAACTCATTAATATCAAAGCTGAATATTTTGCAAGTAGTTTTTAGTTTGTTTTTAGTTTTAGCTATTTTAGGGGGATATCTGTGTGTGCAGGTGACTATTACTGTGCATAATTATTAGGCAACTTAACAAAAAACAAATTTATACCCATTTCAATTATTTATTTTTACCAGTGAAACCAATATAACATCTCAACATTCACAAATATACATTTCTGACATTCAAAAACAAAACAAAAACAAATCAGTGACCAATATAGCCACCTTGCTTTGCAAGGACACTCAAACGCCTGCCATTCATGGATTCTGTCAGTGTTTTGATCTGTTCACCATCAAAATTGCGTGCACCTGTTCTCAATGGGGTTCAGATCAGGTGAACAAGGATGCCATGTCATTAGTTTTTCTTCTT
>CM070033.1:69020522-69036661 GCA_036250615.1 Ptychadena robeensis | reverse complement strand
CTTTGCAATTTTAAGAGTGCTGCATCCCTCTGCAAGATATCTCACTGTTTTTGACTTTTCCAAGCCTGTCAAGTCCTTCTCATTTTGCCAAAGGAAAGGAAGTTGCCTAATAATTATGCACACCTAATATAGGGTGTTGATGTCATTAGACCACACCCCTTCTCATTACAGAGATGCACATCACCTAATATGCTTAATTGGTAGCAGGCTTTCGAGTCTATACAGCTTGGAGTAAGACAACATGCATAAAGAGGATGATGTGGCCAAAATACTAATTTGCCTAATAATTCTGCACTCCCTGTATATGCAAGTCAATGGAGATCGGATATTCGACTATTCGGGAGAATAGTCATCATTTCTGTCAAAAAAATTGCATTGCAATTATATTATCGCGATCCATTGCAATGACGTATTGCTCTAACATAAATCGTTTTTGCACAAATTAAGTTCAAAGTCAAGTCAAAATTTTTAGCTTAATTTATGCAAAAACTACATGTGCTAGAGCCATACTTTTTTCTTTTTCAAATGTTCCCACAACCCTTCTCTGCATCTCCAGCAATTTCGGTGATGATACCATTTTCAGAAGCTTTGCAATCAGCTCACAAAATTAGCAAGTCAAAAAATTCGACCATCTCTAAACAATAATAAAAATTTGAACAAACAATAGTGGATAAGCCAAAGAAAGTATACCGAGAAATAGTGGATAAGCCAAATAGAGTAAGTATTCCACAGATAACTATTTAATGGGCCTCATTCACTTTTATGTGTATGAAGCCCCGCTATTGCAGTCTATTTGCAATGAAATAGGAAATGCATTAAAGAAAAGCTTTTGCAGTCTTTCTTGTGCTTGTGTCTGGCATCCCTTTTATAATTAGTATTATTATGTGAGTGTTGTATGTGAACACTGAGTAGGTAGGCCTACTTTGGAAATTAAGCAAGGTTTATAACGGAAAATCTTTCTCGCCATAGAGTATGTATATCTGTCTGTAGTGATTTTGGAATCTAAAGGGGTTGTGCAGGAATACATAAGTGAGTGGGATAAAGGGTTATTTTTATGAATGGTTTTTGGTTGTAACAACAAAAATTTATCATCTGCGTTCATAAAAATTTAATGGGTTATGGCTACGCACCAAGAAGAAAAATTATTTTATTTTTTGGTTCAGTGCCATCCTTTGTGTATATGGTATGTTTAAAATATTATATCTATAGCCCCCCATAGATGGGCAGACTCCCGGCCATAGTTGTAGCAGACCAACCTGCGTGCTCGCTCCCACCAAGCACATCAAGGTTGGTCTGCCGCAACTATGTGGGAGCCCACCTTGAATTGTGTTGAAAAAAAGCCGGCAGGTCGGATTGCACACGGATCCGACATGCCGGTTCTTTTTCTGTACGACTGACAGCTGCAGGCTGTTAACGCTGTTAACTCAGAGGGGAAGTCTCCTCCCCCTCCAAGGTAATTGGCTTCAGTCTGACAGGAATCCCGTGTGTCAGTGGAACACACAGGATTCCTGTCCGACATTTAGCAGACTGCTCACAGCGTGGTGACGTCACCACGCTGTTATCAGTCTGCTAAAGGTCTGCCATAGATCGAGGTGTCTATGGCAGGCTTATCAGGCTTGTTTATGAAGATTCATAAAAACTTATAGTAGTTTCTTACACCTATTCAAGCTCTCATTAGTGATTAAGTTGATAATGACACCCACACTGCAAAAAAGAAGTCTACAGAGATTTCAAAAAAATAAATATATTTTGTGGATGTCTTAATTCTACAAAATTAAAGTGGATGCATACTCAATATGTCAAAATATATATATAAAATTAAAGTTTAACTTATCTGAGCAAGTATCATGGTTGTTTAGGGCTCCATGATCCTAAATAAATAAACTTACCTGCTGTTCTCTGGAATCGTATGAGAGAGCCATCTTTATTTTCCAGGCTTCTGAGGGCGTAACATAATTTATAATAGTTTTCTATTGAAATTTTCATCTGTGTACTTTCAATGGAAATTACTAAATTACCCATCAATCACCGCGACCGCACATCATCAGAGCCAGGGAAAGAGGAGGGTCTGCGAGGAATCTTCTTAAATTACTCATTACAGGCACGATTTTGTTTTTTTATGCTGTCCTACCTATTATTGACACTTCTAGTGCCATTCATGCAATGATGTACTTCTGGTGGTAGGTTTAAATACATATGTACAGCACAAAATTAAGAATTAATGTCTGCACACTGAAAATTATCTCAGGTCTCATATGTCAATGGCTACAAGGTGTCAAGGTCTTAGGTGTGAATGGGCAGGAGGTGTATTAAATTTGGTGTTATTGTTCTCATTTTCTCTTATACAGGTCATTGTAAATTCACCTCATGACTCTCTGAGGACCTGCATAAAAGAATTGTTTGCTATACATACAGATGGCCTAGACTATTTTTTTCTCTCTGTCCTCTTTTTTTGTTCTTCTTTTTCTAATTGCTTACCTTTCATCTCCATCCATAATGTGTTTTTTTTATCATCTTCCACAGAACGATCAATTATATCATCTGAATTCCTGAATATTCATATTAGTATTACTTTGATCTTTTTTTGGTACTGAAGACTTAACGTACAAATATTCAAATACAACCCAAGATTGTTGCCTTCAAAAATAATCTTTAAATGTATTCCTAACAGAAATAAGTGAGTAATGTACTTACCACTCTTAATCTCTCTGCAATTAACACACAAATGCAACAGTCAAAATCACCTCTGTCTTTGATGCTACCTCCAACTTGTCTAAAGGTGCCCATACACTGGTCGATTCCACGGTCAAAGAAATCAATTGTCCGCAAATCTATGCCCATCACTTTGTGCAAACGATTCTTGATTGATACTTTGGATGGGGACCGCACAGCAGCAGCCAGGGTGAAGCCAAGTCCCGTGTTCGGCTTCACCCCTGTCCTGTGTACACCCCCAGCTGGGAGAGGGAGACATGAAGGCCACAACGAGGGGCGTCCTTTGCACTGCAGCCAGAAAGTCCTGTACTTGGCTCTGCCCCCTTTTCTGTGTCCCAGCTGGGAGCTGTCTGCCAGACAGGGCTGAGGGAGGGTTGATTGATTGAACAGGTATTTACCAACATGTTGGTTCCCTGTTCAATCGATCATTCTTCAAGTGGGATCAATCGAATGGCTGATTTCAAGCCCAATCGTGATCACAATCATCGTGAACATGCATGGCAATTGATTGTGCTCAAATCAATTTAAAAAATTGAGCCGTGTATGGCTAGCTTTACTTCATGCTTGTGTTGGTCCTTGGTTGGCTTTTTGTTGATTGTAACTAGAGATGGTCGAATTTGTTTTCAAAAATTCGACCATTTCGCCGGTTCCGACTTAATTGCAAAGCCCCTGAGCATGGTATCATCACCAAACTTGCTGGAGATGTAGAGAAGAGTTGGGGGTATACTCCAAAAAAGAAAGTAAGTCTCTAACACAAATAGTTTTTTCACAAATTAAGTTCAAAGTCAAGTAAAAAATTTGAAAATCGTAATTTCGACTTTAACTTTGAACTTAATTTATGCAAAAACTACATGTGCTAGAGCAACACTTATTTTTTTCAAATGTTCCTCCAACCCTTCTCTACATCTCCAGCAAGTATGGTGATGATACCATTTTCAGGGGCTTTGCAATAAGCTCACAAAGTTTGCAAGTCGAAAAATTCGACCATCTCTAATTGTAACTAAAATTTACTTTAACTGCTACCTGGTCTGGTGAATGGTGAAGTCATTTTAGATTCACTGTAGATACAAAGCTGAATTAATTAAGTATAAATTAATGTTTTGTTCCTTTGTTTTAAATGTTTTTTAGTAAGAGGAACACTTTTTATGAATAATAAGTTATTTTGTAAAATTGCGTACTTATATATAAAAATATTCTCATATAAAAATGTATGCATTTAAGGCGTTTCAAGCGCTTCACAATTCACTAAAACGTTTCTGCACATCACTGAGCTTCAAAAGGAAACCTGTTTTGCCTTTTACACTTGCATGCATTGTTTTATCTTATGTATTTTAAGAGTACACCAAAATCTGGTCTGTATGAGCTGGTCTGTATGTGGCCATTAATGACTAGGTTGAATAACACATGTAATAAAGTACTAGAGAATTCATAAGATTTTCAAAAAAGGTAAATGAGAAGTATTTGTGCCTTAAAAAGTGAAGGCGCTCACATATTTGCTGAACGTTAAATAAAAAAAAACAATTGGACATAGAAGTGGCAAGATAAGAAGCCATGTGCTTAGATCACCTTGTAGTGACTAGGCTCAATGAAAACTCAAAAATGCTGATATTAATGCAAAACAATAACATTCTTGAACACTGTGAAAAAACACACTTAAAGCGGACCTACTATCAGCACCATAAGTGGCACTAGAAGTGCTGATAACATGGTAGGAATGCTCGAAAAAAATCCGTACCTGTAATGAATGTAAATCAAGAATGTCCCTGACAGCCTCTGATGACGTGTGATGATGCGCTGTGGCAATGTCTCTGAGTGCAGTGAAAACCATTATAAACACCCCAGTGGCCACCGATGACATTGCACTCTTAAGAAGCCTAGAAAATAAAGAAGGTTATGATTATAAACTTATTTTTTTTTTAATTATTTTAGGATTGTGAAGTTCTATGCCACCATCATACCAGCTCAGAGGTAAGTCAAACTTTAATTTTATATATACTGTTTTTAGATTTTGAAAATACATCCACTTTAATATGCCCTGAAGTACAAGGTTTACATATACCCCTACAGAATGGATATTTGCTGGGATGTATATCTCAGGAGAGAAAGAAGCAAATAGTTAACTGAATAGTCAAACAAACAAGTTATTTTAGCTGTATACGGTAACAGCTGATAACACATGGGTTATTTTGCAAATACCTGTTGATCCTGCAAGGACAGATACTTACTTTGCAGGAGCTCATGGAAATCATGTAAATATGCTACTAAATCTCATTCACGCTTCCAGCACTGTCAGTTTCTAGTAGTGAAAAACATGCATCTCTTGTGACAAATGTGATTACCGTATTTTTCGGACCATAAGACACACTTTTTCACCCCCAAAATTGGGGAGGGGAAAGTGCCTGCGTCTTATGGTCTGAATGTGCGACCACCGGGAGGAGAGCTGAGGAGCAGAGCTGCGGCAGCTGTCATTTGCGATGTTCGGCTCTTCCATCTAAATGCCGCATCCCCTGCATCCCCACCAACGAGAACACACAGGAGAGCTGTGCATTGTGTTCAGTTCGGCTATGGATGGCTCAGCCGGGGTGCAGGGGATGCCGAAATCCACAGAACAGTTCCACAGAACTATTGCATCCATTAAATTCATTGCATTAGCCCAATTGATGTGAAAACGTATTAAATCTTTTTTTTCTGGATTTTCTGCCCTAAAAACTTATGGTCCGGTCCGTCTTATAGTCCGAAAAATACGGTAAGTGCCTTAATTGTAATAAACTGATATATTACAAAATCTTTTTAGAGCATCAAAATATGAAGCCATGTTTTTTTTCATTAAGCAGAAAAATGGACCTGAAGTCAAAAAGTGAAGACAAGCTATGTAGTAGGAAAAAAAGACAATTGTGTTTTAAACCTTGCTAACCCAGTGCACAAAAGTCTTTGTGTGTGTGTGTGAGTTTGATGTCATTGCAATAAGGGAAATAAGTATTACATCCCTGACCTTTGTTAAAACCCTTGTTGGCAATCAGAGTTTGGGCGTTTCTTGTAGTTGGCCACCATGTTTGCAACATATCAGGAGGGGTTTTTTACCACTGCTTTTTGCAAATCCTTTTCAAGTCAGTTAGGGGTTGATGCTTCCTCAACAGATTTACTATGAGATTAAGGTCAGGATACTGGCTAGTCTACTTCAGGACCTTCAGGTGCTTTTTCTTTAGCCAATCCTCTGTTGCCTTATCCACATGATTTTGGTAATTGTCATGCTTAAATACCCATCCACATACCATTTTCAGTGCCGTGCTGAGGGAAATGCTCACCTCAAGACTTGACAGTGCATGGTCCTGTCATGGTCCTGTCCATTGTATCTTCTAAAGCTAGCCATACACAGTCGGATTCCATGGCCGATCGATCACCTATCCGATCGATTCCGGCGATCTCAGCGGGAATCGGAGGTCCGATCGATCGGCCAATTGTGTCCGATCGCTACATACCACCTTGTCCCACGGATTCCTGGACGATTCTGTGTCCGATCGCTTACTCTACAAATGGCAACTCCCCCTGATGTGTGCAGAATCGGATCAGAAAGACCAACATGTTGGTTCTCTGTCAGATCCGATTCTGGGCCCCCGAACGATCGGATGTGATCGGATGGACAAGGGGGGCTTCACACGATTCCGGGACGATCGTTTTGCGTGCACGCGCCCGGAATCGAGCGCCCCGGAATCCAATGGGAAACGGACCTGTGTATGGGGGCCTTATGTGGTCAAAGTGTCCTGTGCAGAAAAAAAAACCTTAAGCTTATTGTGTCCTTCTCCATGTTTGACAGTGGGGATAGTGTTCTTGAAGTCTTTGGCAGCATTCCTCCTACTTCAAACACAGCGACAATTTGATGTCAAAGAGCATTAGTTTGGTCTCTTCTGACCACAACACTGTAACCCAGTACTTATCTGGATTATCCAGATGTTCATTGGCAGTAGTGATAGATTTGTCATTTGTTTGTCAGAGGGGGGAAAAAAAGCAGGGGATCAAATGCTTGTTTCCCTCACTGTACCTGTGACTGAAAATAGCCTATACCTACCATCCTTAAGATTTTTATCTGCTGTTGATCTAGCTGAGATCTAAGATGATTTGGAGTGAGACTTAAAGGTGGGTTTACACGTCTAGATTTTTTCGTCCGATTGACGAAAAACGAACGATTTTTTGGTTGATTGTACAAAAATCCAGAATGGCAATTTGGTTTGATGGATAATTTTTGATCGACCTCGAACCAAAAATTGTTCAAAAGGTTATCGAACATGTTGGTAAATTTTAATCTGTCGTAGTAATTCTAAATGTATTTTCATTCGATATTGGGATGAACGAACAAAAAAATCTAATGTTACTTTAGATAAATGGACGAACGTTGTTCGACAAAAAAATTTATCAAAAAATCAAATCGGCAGTTGAACTTAATTCATTAATTTTTTTTTTTGATTGAAAATCTATGGCAGCCCACATTGTTGGACCGACCTAAAACTATTAAAATTGGAAACATTTTCGATCGAAAAATGATTAGACATGCTGGAAAATTTTAATAGGTTGTGTTGAAATAGAACCTTAATTCAATTACGCTTTCAGTTGATCCAAAATAATTAGATCAAATATATGTTACTACAGTTGGCATACATTACAAGCAATCACCCATTTTATACATACAAAAGAGGGAAAGTGTATGGGATTTCCATTAGATCAGAACCACAACAAAGGTGAGTAAATTATATAAAAAAAACATTTATTAAATATCACATAGGGACACAGAATATATTGCTATTAAAATCACCCATTTCCCTGACCCAAATAAATTGATCTTAAATCGATTGAACGGAAAATCTAGACGTGTATGGTGGTCTTCATCATAATATTTTGCTACGACCTTTTGTTTAACCTTCTGGGCGGATAGCTTGAGTTAACTTGTACCCATGACTGGACCATATGGGCACATTTGCCTGACTGTAGCCGCCTATTGCTAAATGTAGCAGTAATGAATGAGCAGACATTTTATAACTGAATAGAATTATGTAAATGTGTGTTCATATTTTTATACAGACTATGAATTACAAAAAAATTATATATAAAAGGCATAAAATGGATTAGCAAAGTGAATTATCATGCTGTAAAGCATAATTTACTAAGCTTAGTGAATGAGGTTTAGCCTGCTGACTTCAGTTATCCAATAATGCGAAGAACAAAATTATGTTTTTCTGTGATTGGACATTCTTTCCAAAACAAGTTCTAACCCTACCTGCAACATAGAAGAAATAGAATTTGAAACATGTTAAAACGACATGGGTTACATTCAGTTGACCTGAACATTACACAAGAACTCATGTGTACCACATTATTTAATGCATTTAAAAAGACTACACATAGTACTTAATTTGCTTAATCTCCATGGGTTTTGCAATTCATTTCACCTTTTCAGGAAAAAATTAACAAAACTAAGAACAAATCAAAATATTACAATGAATTTCCTATTTAACTTCAAATTCCACAAATAACATATATTCTACTTACACAATGTGGGCATAATACATTAAGCAGAAGCACTGGCCTTTTCTGCACAACGAAATGCAGGTGTTATGATTTTTACATACAAATTCTAAATTGGTAGTTAAAAGAGAAAATTCTCATACATTGGTTAGTATTCTCTCAAGTAAACTAAAGGGAAGATATTTGCTGGAGAGTGGGTACCTTCAAATGCAAAACCTGGAGATTCTGATATTGTGATTTTATGAAGGAAAAAGCAAACACTATTCTACCTAAGGCTTTGTTTCCATTGCACTCGAAGACAGACCCTCCCGGTCCCAACGTAACAGAAAAACTTACCTGCTCAGCGGAGGGTCTGTCTTCATTGCGCCGAGCCGATCCGCCGGTGTAAGGCTGAACGTAGTCGAGTATGTTCAGCCTTTACACTGGCGGATGTGTAAACAAACCATCCGCTGGCAGGCAAAGTCTGTGGGATACGTCGGGACCCCTGCTAAGCGTATACGCTTAGCGTAGGGGTCCCGACATATAATGGAAACAAGCCCTAAGGGACAAAGTTGTAAACATAATTACTTTACTAAATGACTCTCGCAGTAGTTTATCTGATATTATGCTGATGTGAAATGTTTTACCTGGGGATGACCAAAAGGCAAATATATATGATGCTGTAATAGGTAACATGCGTACTCCAGTAGACCATTATCTAACACTGTACAAAAATAATAATATATCTTTCATGGTACTCAATTGAGTCCAAAAAAAGTTAAATAAAGATAGACAACTTGTCCAAAAAGAAATAGGGTGGATATTCCACCTAAAGACAACTATGATACTAAGGCTTAATGTTACTATCATTATAATTGGATTACAGCTATTAATATTTACAATGCATTCTCTAATATTCAATGCATTTACATAGTTAATGATAACACAATATAAACCAATATTTGAAATGTAACACTTTACAACAGGGGTGCCCACATTGTCAATTGTAATCGACCAGTCGAAAAAGTAGATCAGGAAAGCACCTGTAGTAAATATAAGTCGT
The DNA here is from genome assembly GCA_036250615.1 of Ptychadena robeensis. Classification (NCBI taxonomy): domain Eukaryota; kingdom Metazoa; phylum Chordata; class Amphibia; order Anura; family Ptychadenidae; genus Ptychadena; species Ptychadena robeensis. Next base: position 69,027,390 of record CM070033.1, on the reverse strand, counting down.
TTCAGAAGTGTTATGTAGTGTTCAGACAGGCTTCATTGGCTTTTCTTTTTAACTATTGGTAGATCATTTTGACCTTGTCATTTTAAAGTAGCTTGCAAGCCAAAAAAGTGTGGGCAACCCTGCTTTACAGTTTTACACTATAATATAATGGTATTATAATGACTCTGCTGTCTACACAGATACTCACAATGTGTGAATTGGGCAATGCAAATCACTGGGAATGTATGTTTCTTTCCCTTCTTAAATTTTGTCTAAAATGTTTGCATTAGTACTCATACACTGCCTGGTCAAAAATTTAAATCGGGGTTGCTGCAGTTGGTCAGGTTTAGGTTTAGCAACAGTATGTGCTCCAAGAATGAGGTCAGCTGACCTGAATATACTGAATGACCAGGTTATGCCCCCAATGGAATAAGCATATTCCAAGATGACAATGCAGGATTCATCACACTCGAAAGAATAGTGCAGGGAGCATGAGACATCATTCTCACACAAGAATTGGCCACCACAGAGTCCAGACCTTAACCCTATTGAGAATCTGTGGGAACTTGCTTTATACAGTCATAGTTGTGATTGAATTCACATCCACATTGGTACTAAATGATGATTACAGTAATTTTAAATGTAATTTTATTTGTCATATGACAGAAACCATTTAAGCACCTTTTTATGATAAGTTTGAAATAGCTAGTTATTAAAACTTAACATAAGGGTATCCATAAGTTAAGATTTTATTTATGTCGTTTCACAATTATTGTTCTCAGTAACATTTAAAGTTCATTATTTATAAATAACTTTACTATATATTTGGGCACACATATTTTTTACTACACTATACATGCGCACTATCTATCTATTTGATTCATGGCTTTATTTAAAGAGGTACACATTCACAATATGAATTAGGAGCATATGGACAAATTTGACAAAAAATTTAAATTGTTTAACCTCCCTAGAGCACCGCTGAGGTACAGATTTCTGTACCAAAAGCGCACCATACACTTTAATGGAAAAACGTTTTTTACATTGTAGGCCTGTAACTTCCTAAAGTATGTCCATACAGGAGTCTAGTAGACTTCCCAAAGTATGTCCATACAGGAGTCTAGTACAGGAGCAGCTGCCTCCTCATTAGATCGGAGCCACACGGATCGGTGAGATGCGCTCCTGTGGTTCTGATCTCCGTCTCACGGTCCCAGCTTGTCTACTGCAGTTCTAATAGGTCCGATTTGGATGAGCTGGGAACATCAGGGGGGTTTAATTTAGATGACCTATAGTTTATAGGCCAGTAATAACCGCCTGTTGTGCCAACAGTACTAACCTCCAAATTTGTTTTTCCTTGTTGCCTCCAGTTGGGATTGTACTTGTTCACTTTAGTAAGAGCCACATAGCGTATGAATATGTTTATTATTTGTGTAATTTAAAGTTAAATTTAAAAAATCATTGTAATATTTGAATATGTCTCTTGTGTTGCTTGATTTTACTGAATTAGCAAAATTAATCACGAAATTGATTTGGATTAAGCATACGAAATATTGTATGTGGTGTTTTGTATCATTAATCAATTAAAATGTTGTACACATAAGGTTCAAGCTTGAAACTAACTGTAACCCATGATGTTCATGTATGTTTCGAATTCTTGTTTTAGTCTTTTTTATGAGAATACAAACTCAAGAACTAATGATTAACTGTGATGCTAAGTCCCCATAGTCGTGTTCTTTGTAAATCAGGAAACCTAAAGCTCTCCAATAGTATACCTGTGTGGATGTTAGTATCACATGAGTAAGGACATCTTTCTAATTGTGTTTTGTTACTGGGTTTACATGTGTAAATGACTAAACAGAGAAAACCTGAATTATTCAGGGCAAAATAAAATGCATATACATTGTTCTATCTTAAATTGTACCAGATATTACTACAGACATTTCTACAAGAAAGTTTTTTTTTTTAAAATATGAGGAATGTTAGGATTTGAAATTAATTTAAACTCAACATATTATATCTTTTTTATTCTCTCCTAACACATTACTATTTATGATTTATTTATAACTTGGGATGTTCTCCATAATAATATACACTTATTGGTTATTGGTTATTAATCACCTGGTATTTGTGCACTAAACAAATGTTTTTTAGTCCTGCAGCAAAAAAACAAAACACAATCATTACTTTTTTTTGGCAATGTAAGCTTATTTGTGGTAAATATTAAATTGTTTTATAAATACCAATGATTAAAACTAAATATTGGGGATATTTTTCTGATTAAAAAACACTTGAACCATACTAATACTTGTGAAGAAAACAAACTTTAAAAGTATAAAAGCTAGTGTATCTATTCATTAACTTACACATTTACTTTGCTCACTTAGTTCTATTGGATAAAAGTTTAAAATTTTAGCAAAAAAAATCATTGGACAGATAAAACATTTTTTTTTCAATGGCTCTGGCCTAATACATGCAGACATTTTGCAGAAAATCTCTTCTATTAAATTATATATATATATATTTATTTATTTTTTAACTGTTATTTAGCTGATTGGCTGCCTGTAATGTATACAAGCGACATGCATATTTGTAATCTCATAGCCAATAACTGCTTTATTTGCAGTTATATTTATATATTTGCCAAGAAGGCATTTGAATTGGATTTTTAACCATTGCTAATAAAGTAAATTTGTGCTATGAAAAATGACCACATAAAGGTAAGAAAAATTTGCCAAAAGTATACATTTATTCAGATACTTTTTTTGAGTCTTTAAACATATTCATAGGCAATTTTTTTATTTATGGCCATAACACAAGTATAAAAAACTATCTATCTATCTATCTATCTATCTATCTATCTATCTATCTATCTATCTATCTATCTATCTATCTATCTATCTATCTATCTATCTATCTATCTATCTATCTATCTATCTATCTATCTATCTATCTATCTATCTATCTTTTTATCTCACTAAGCAGGATTTATGTACTAAGTTAATTTATTTCCCACTGACTTTACCATGGCTAAGTCTGAAGCAATGCATAATTAAAACTTCGAAAAGGTTTTTTAAACCCTGTTTACTTCAATGACTACTGGGAAACAAATGTTTCATTCCCCTGGCAGCGCCCACCCACAGAAAGGGAGCAGAACAAAGATGGTTCTGTCAGGCCTCTTAGCACTAGAAAAAACGCCTTGAGAGGCCAGAATGTATTAGAGCCCTGCTGAGCTCATTCAACTTCACATAACAACTCATGCACACTGTACAACTAATTACATGTCAGATTAGCAATTTCTTTATTATGGTACTACCACTAATTAAAATTGTGTTTGAATATTCTTCAAGTACGTTTATTTGTTTACATTGTTATGCATTGCAATTTTAATGATATTTTAAAAAAAAAATTGTCAAAAAGTAACTGTGTTGTAATTTATTGTTTTAAGCAAAATGTATTTCCTGAAAAACAAAATGAAAAATTGCATTGCCAGCAAAAGTGAAGCAAGAATCATTGGCTGAGAAAGCATTTTCTTTCCCCCTTTTAAAGTGATCAATTATTTCTCACATTCATTGCCATTAAAGGAATCTGAAATAAAAGGGTTACATCATCTTAATCAGCATGCTTTGCATTTTTTTGTGAAAAAAAACAAAAGTAGCACTATACTTTTATGATATTTGATTAATGAGGGCAGGAAATCTGAAGTTTTTTGCAATAAAACTATCAAAAAAATCAACAGACTTTTTTTTATTTTTCCCCTTATGATTTTAATTTAATGGCTCATGTTTTCATTACTGCAGAGGCTGTACACTTTAGCTTGCAATTATGTCCCATCTGTGAAGCAGTGTGTTATTACAGTTTATTCTAGTAGCTTTTCAATCACTTTTGAGTTGTGCTTTACAAGTATTCTTGCAGCAGGTGGGCTTACTGGCATGGGACCAGAAATACACAAAGCGCAAAGCTGGAGTTTAATGGCAGCCATATGCAAGTGGCACAGAGCGCCAGCCTTCCCCCATATGCTGCTAAGCAGCCTCTTCAGCCTGCCAGTCACTCTTCTTACTGACTACAGTCTCTAAGTAGTTTTCTGCCAGGGAAAAATATACCAAGGCAGCAAATTTCTCCAGTGCACCATCCTTATTACTGAGACAACCCTGTCATTAGCAAAAGCACAATGAACCTGATCTGGAGATGCATACCAATTAGGTTGCATGGAGCACTTTTCCTTCTTATCTCTATGGAAACTCAGCCTCCCCGGCTGCAGTGGACAATCAGTAATGTTTCATCCACCCATATGTCAACTAGTTAACACTGTGCACTTTTATATCAGCCATACACGTATTGTCCCCAGTCTACAGAACCTTGTATGAGGACCAGAAAACCAAGAGGCATCTTTAAAGAAATATATATCCAAACTTGAATGGGCAATGTCTCAAGCTGTTAACCCCCATTTCCAGACATTTCCACATGGCACCAGCTAAAGCTGATTTTATATAATAAATAGTGTGGCTTTAAAGTTTTGTTTTTTCAAGATTTAGCATTGTATATTTTTGCAATAAAATGAGTAGGTAGATCCAGTGTATGGGCTAGTGCATTTTTTCTGCTGACTTATTGTAAAATATATAATTTATATCTGTTGTTCATTTACTTACAGCTGTTGTTTGTACACTTACACGCTAAAAAAAACCTGCTAAGCAATATGCTAAGGGCAATAGGCAAATACAAAACTATGTGCCATACGGTAACATTAGATCAGAAATCTTTTATATCTAACACATTCTGTTCATTATATTCGTGTTTTATACCCACACAGTGGTAAATAAAACAATGGAATATATTGAAAGAGCCACCATGAATCATTTTACTGTATGAAAACCATGGTTGCATGTTGTATATTTGATAATATATTAAAAAAAATATAATTCATAATAATATTTTTGGGATTATTTAGGCTTATGACCAAAAAAATATTTTTTTATGAATGAACTACATTTTTCATTAGATGACTGGTATATTGGCCATATTTATTTGGAATATTTCACACATTTTTATTTACAGTATGCATACCATATTATGTCAGTGTAAAGTCAAAATATGAAATTATTAAAAATGCTTTATATTAGGACAATTCATATTTGTTTGTATTAAGAAAATCAATAACAAGATACCAAGCTATTAATGTCAAACCTGTCCTGGTAAGATATTGTATGTTTGCGAGCCCCACATTTTACTTTATACCACTGACTTAGCTGTTATTGCAGCATTTCCTGCTGACATTACAGTATTTATTTCACTCCAACAGAAAATCTATACTTTTACTATAATAGATAGAAAATGCCAGTATGGCTGTATTTTAATTATTTTGCACATGTAGGAGGAGTGTCTAGGACACTAAAGAATGCTCCTTTCGCCATTATTTTACGTCACTGTATTTGCACCACTACTTTAAAGCTGAACTTTCATTTGCTAATATTTGCCTTATCAGGTTTACCCCTACTTTCATTATAAAAATGACATTTAAAGTGAGTTTGTATCACATTTTATCACTTATTTTTTTTTTTAAACAATAAGATTTTATTGAGAAAGCAATACGTATCATCAGTACAGACAAGAAAAGTGAGAATCTCAAAAAAAAATTCACGCTCTTCTATCAATGTATACATATAAACAAGCGTTTTGGATAAGAGCTCTGCTCGCGGGTCTGTGACTGAAGGTACAACCAAAATCCATAACAATTAACAAAAAAACAGTGGAGGTAAAGAGAAACAATAAGACAGGTAAAAATACAAAGATATACAGAGAGTAGATAGCAAAGCGAGACGAAGGGACAGGTTCTAGGAGAGAAAGAGATATAATAGTGTGAAGGCAGAAGAAAGAGCAGAATAGCAAAGGGAGAGGAGTAGAGAAGAAAGGAAAGAGGAGAGATACAGGATTGGCGGTAAACGTTGCGTGAGAAGCTCAAATCAAATCACGAAATCCAAGTTCTAAAGTCTGGGGACTCCATGAAAGTAACCCATACCGCCCATGTTTCAGTGTGCACAGAAGCACGATCTTGGAGATGAGCAATAGAAAGCTCCAAACGTTGAATAGAGTCTAGTTCGATTGCCCATTCTTTAAGGGTGGGAATATGTGTGGATTTCCAGTGTCGCGGTATAATGTGTCTAGCAGCAATGACAAAAAATCATAGTAAACCTCTTTTGGCTTTGGACACCAGTCCTGGGAAATTTGACAGGAGTGCTAACTGGGGGGTGACTTGGATATCAGATAGTGTCAACTTATTGAACAGTTGTAAAATCTTGTTCCAGATCGCCAGAACCGTTGGGCAGGACCACCAAAGGTGTAAGAGCGTCCCCTTGGCCCCATTACATCTCCAGCATTGCTTGGAAACCGACGGCAGGTATCTGCTAACCAGAGCGGGACATCTGTACCATCTGGATAGGATTTTGAAGTTTCGTTCCTGTGCAGTGCATGAACAGCTAATGGAGTGAGAAAGGGCAAAGATCTTAAGCATTTCTCTGTCTGAGATAGTGCAGCCCAGTTCCTTTTCCCAAGAAGCAACATATCTAGGTCTGGACGTGAACACCGCTTTTAGCAGTATGTCATATATGAGGGAGAGGCAGTGTGTAGGTGCAAATGATAGAGTGCAGAGGTCCTCAAAGGGTGTCGTATTTCTAGTGAAATCTCCCGAGGGTTAAATAGAGTCTATATAGTTTTTAAGTTGTAGGAGTTGTAACCACTGATTGCCACTCCATGTAGAGTCGGACGTGTTTGGGGGCGGGTTATGCCTAGAGTTGAGGTTAAGAGCTTGAGAGATAGGTACGAACTGGCCTCTCTGCCAGGAGAGGAATCGAGTGGACAACATACCCGGTGGGAAAGCTGGGTTTCCTAATAACTG
>CM070033.1:68948622-68963409 GCA_036250615.1 Ptychadena robeensis | reverse complement strand
AACAGAAACATCTACACCACTTGAGGGGTTCACATACTTTCAAGCAGCACTGTATACTACTTAATTAAACTTCATATTATATTATTGTTAACTTTTTAATGCTTTTACAGAAATATTGACAGTTTTAAATATAAATATTGTTAAATATATTGTTGAAAACATGAGCGTTATATGATCATGGTATTTAAATATCTACAGAATAAAAAGAAAATGTGCGTTTTCATCAACCACATTTTTATTATAAATGATTACATTGTACACAAGAAATGGTGTTCATGTTTCACATATTTTTTAAAATATACAGGTCTGAGAGATAATCCATCATCTGTAGTCAAATCAACTACTAAAATACATATGGTAGCACCATCCTTTAAAAAATATCTGCCGTAAAGAACGTATTTTCGCACAATAAGACACACCTTACCACAATACGGATCTAGGTTTTAGGGAGGAAAATAAGGGAACAAAAAATTTCTGAAAAGTTGTTGATTGCTGTTACTTGTGATTATGTTAGATAATAAATAGATGTATTAGAAGACTTAATACCCAGAAATATCAGTCAAACTGTGGGTAGTAACTTAACAAAGGTTTTAATTTTTAGATTTTGCCTCGCAGGCAATGGTTATTGATATAAAAAGGGTCATAGAGACTCCAATTGAAAGCTGTTACCACTGCATTTGTCCTCCTGGAACATGCTGTTTACATATTTTCTCAGGAGGAAGGGCAGTGCTGAGAATAGCACTGCCTGACAGCTTGGAATGAGTTAGACTTTGAGCTCTCAGCGCTGCCCCTCCTCAGGGGCAGTGATTAAAGCTTGGAGTTAGATTCTCTGACAGTTAGGGCTCTCAACATTGCCCCTTCTCTATGTTTAAAACCCTACACACTCTGCTTTAGTATTCTGTATATTCATTCTTATAGAGTGAAAACACTGCATGTTCTAACAACCTGGACACATGTGACATTCTCAGCTCAACACATTGTTATAAAGATGGCTACTTGGTTATCATAATTCAACACCCAATAAGCCAGAGGCTCCCCAGTACAATCTACACATAGAGAGCATAATTCAAAGAATGCTGAAGGTGAACAACTCAGAACATAGCCAATTTTTGTATCTATACTAAATATGTATATTATTTATTATAGTTATTACTACAGTAAATGTAATATTATGTTATTAATATACACTGAGTTTATTCCTGCAGTTATTATGCTTGACTTTTTGTGTTAAACTGTCTTGCTTCAGTATTTCTCTAGCTGCTGATCTCTATGCTGAATTTTCTCAGAGCAGCTCATTTGAAGCTCCAAACCAGCCATGAACTACATGTTGCATTTGCCCATAGTGTTTATAGTGACAGAATGTTGGGGGTCAACAATGAACTGCACTTACAAATTCGACAACTGCTGCTCAGAACTGTTGCAGATATGTCATGGCTGCTGTAAGTGTAAATGTAGCCCTAACAATCAATGTAGGCAGAAAAGAATTACAAAATGCACAACACATATACGTGAGTATGGGTGCCTGTGTTAGTTTTGTGCACAGTGGATGATATGGAGACAACTCAACTGTGCATAGGACCACATACAGTCCCTGACAAAAGTCAAACTGTTCTGGTTGACACAGGGACTTCAGGTGACCCGGTCTCGTGGAGCTCTGCTGCAGTGGGAAATGGGCTGGCCTTGGATTTTCGAGCCAACAAATGGTCCTCTCCAGCAGTTGTCTTGCGGGGTCTGCCTGACCTGGGCTTGTCAAAAACATCTCCCGTCTCTTCAAATCTTTTTTTATCCTCTGAACTTGACACTGAGACACATTAAAGGCGTCTGCCATATCAGCAGTGGATCTGGTCTTCAGCCTTTTGATAATGAACACTTTCGTCTCAGGGTGAATCTTAGGCATGTTTGCAGAGGTCTAGTTGCAGTTGATGTGAAGGTCTAGTGTACTGGGGTTCATTTTATACACACCTGAGACCAAATTGATCCATTATTAGTCATAGGTGAAGCTCATATGACAAGGCGATAAGGAACATTTAGGTGTTCAACACCCTGGTGCAGTATACAGTTGAATGCATTATAAAATAAACTTTACTACAACAAGTAACCTTCCAGTACAAAATCACAATTGTTCAGTTTAAATCAGCAACTATTCTTTTCATCTTACTGTAATTTTTTTTCCTTTTTTCCAATTAACATGTCTCTGGCCAAACACCATAAGTGACTAGTTCTTTTGTTGCTTCTTACTACCTCAGTATGAGCTCTGCTTTCTGTTCTTGTTAAGGACATTTCACTTCCTGGAGAAGAAACAGGAAGTGAGAGTAAAGCTCTCTAAAATAAAAAAAAAAGACTTGCCATCTTAAACAACTTTTGCTGTATGCACCTGGGAGCTGTTTTACCTGCCAAAATATATGTGTTTGTGTCCTTCCAAAGAGTTATACAGCTCTGACACATAGACTTACAGTCCTGACTGTGAACTCTCAGGGTGTAGGGATAACACTAACACCCCAGGCTTGGATATCCACTGAAATGAGTTATAAGTCCATAAGTCAAGAAATGTATCCATAATCGAATAAATGAAGTAAAAAGAGATCATGTAGTTATCCATAATAAAACAAGTCGAAATTCAAATCGTGGTACAATAGATACAGGTTGACAGCCTTTGTACCACCATATGTTGTTTTCACTAACTCTCCATATAAATAGAGGGGAAAAGGTGACAGATTTTATCAACAATTTGTCAAACCACCCCAAATGATACAAGGCTATGGCTATGACGATAGCTCATTTCAGGCTACAATTCTTCTCTATGAGTACCATCTCTATGTTATTTGTGTGTTCTAGGTTATCTTTTTTAAAGGAATTAAGCCAAGGTACAAATATTTGTAATTCAAAGCGTGTCCTCTCTCCACAAAAGGATTTAGTAGACTTCAAGTCAAGCTTACCATTACTAAATACAAAACAATAAAGCCTAGCTGGATTTACCTTATTTGTCTATAGTCCCATCACACATAGGTTTTAACATTGTGCTTGTTAAGTGTATAGTTTTGCTAACTGGAGGCTGTAGAAATCACTTTAAGAACTGGTGTATCAACACGTAACAGAAGTTTGAATAGGAAATGTTAAAAATCACTTTTAATTTTTTTTTTTATAAAATAGGGACCATTTCCGGTATGCATATCCTGCTTCTGCATTTCTCCCCACCCCCACCCCAATACTAAAAGCAAGGCATTCTATAAATGATTATCTTTTCTGTGTTGAGAGCATCCTTCAACTCTCAGCAGGCTAGAGGCATAAAGGATACAAGGTCACTGCTACATCTCGATCTCAAACGGGAAAACATGCTGTGCTAGCTACCCAGGAGTTAAACCCTGAGCTGCTTTTTTTGAAATAATTAATTAGGTTTCATTTTTTTCTGAGTGTGTGTGTGTTTGTGCTTGTGTGTGTGCATACTTCAATTCAATACTTTAGAAAGTATGGCCAGATTATGCTGCTCCTGTATTTCTTTTGAAGTAATACACAATAAATTTGGTAGTTCAGAAATTCCAAATGTAATTATTTTCCCCTGCTCAGCAAGGTATTTGAATATCACGCTGTGCTGAACATTTATCTCTAATGATTAATAGACTTACAATACTTTCATGTCTCTACATTCCGAGGCTTCCCGGAACACAGTGACAAATATGATGGGTCATATAGCTATAACATATGGCAGTAGTCAGAGTTCTGTATTTTGAGCATATGAGGTTGCTGGTTATTCTTGTAGCAAACTAATTAGAAAGAAATCACACATGCCTCACATGTCTTTAAAAGACACAATAGAACTAAACTTTTTAAAATTGCTTGATTTCAATCTATGATATGCTGTAAATAAAGATATTTTTCCATTATGGGGTTTATGGGGTTTAAGAGTAAATGACAGGAAAAATATGTTTGATTGTAACAAAATCATTAGTGTTAAATAATGGATCATATTTATAGAGCAGTAAATGTTCACCAAACATTCACCAGTAGTTATTAATTCATTGAGCATGAAAATACATTTACAAGGATGATTAAATGAATGCCCTATAAATATTCTTCAAACCTGTCAGGTACCCAGTTTTAAGCTAGCCATACACGGCACGGATTCCCTGGCTGATCGATTCAGCACCCGATGGATTCCGGCGATTCCGCCGGCATTCACAGGTGAGAACGATTAGCCAATTAGGGAATCCGATCGTGGCAGCCCACCTTGTACGGCCGGATCCGGGAGGGATCCGTGTCCGATGGCTCGCCTCCCGGACCGCAACGCCCCCTGATCAGAGCAGAATCGGACCGAAAAGACCAACTGGTTTGTTCTTCCTCGGATCCGATTCTGTGCCCCTGATCCATCGGATGCGATCGGACGGGCAAGGTGGGCTGCAGGGGATTCCGGCACGATGGATCCGCGTGCACGCGCCCGGAATCCATCGCGCCAGAATCCTGCACGAATCCGTGCCGTGTATGGCAGCCTTTAGCCAGACACTACTATTTTTCACCCATGTTTCCTGCCCCCATCCCGGATTAGTATTTTCCCATACATTTTCAATGAACTGAGTGAAATCAGTAGGCTCTGTTATACCATCATAAGTTGATTAGAATATTACACCAAGCTTTTTCTTTCTGTTTATGTATGATTTCTTTTTTCTTTTTCTGTATGTATGTAACACGTATTTTGAGATATGTACTGGAGGATGTCGGTCTGGATTTTCTGTTCTGTTTATATTTTTTGTATTCTCGATGACTATATTGTTCAAAAAACTAATAAAATTTATTGGAACAAAAAAAAAAGAATATTACACCAGGAGGATGGTGAGAAAGGGGAGGAAGTGAGGGGTGGGGGCTAGAAGGTTTATAAGGAGCGGGTGTGTCTGGAGGATGTGCATAGTAGGAGGTTAGAAGGGAAGGGGATGTTACCCACTTGTTGGGAGGACGTGTGGAGCGACAGCTTTAAAACACAGAAGTGGTGGCTTGAACGACTTTTGTGACATCACTGACGGTTAGTTTTCCCTTCTTTGGAAAAAAATAAACTTGACAGTCATGTTAAGCCCTAGGCATCTTTACAACAGTAGTCTACTAAAAGCTTCGCAATAAAAAACAGATACACTTTATATCACATTACACACATATACAAGTATCATTGAACCTAGCACTAGTTGTTAGTGTTGGCAGGATGATGTCATGGTTAGTAGCAAAGATAATGAGGCTTTGGCATTAGGTACATGTAGTATGTAGCGTTGGCAGCACCCAAATTGCGGTAATATTTTGAAGGTAAAGTCTTTTATAAGAAAAAAAATATTGCTAGTATGCATTTACTTATTTACTCTAATTTATTAGAGAAAGTAATTGGACTTGCATAACCAGTTTTAGGTGGATATCTGATAAAAAATCTGTATGTAGTATTTCAGGATCTTAAAAAGTTTACCTAAAAGAGCTACATTTCATTCTGTATCTACCATCTGGAGAGCAATCTGTTATAACGTACCAAAAAGTACACAATGTTCTTAATCATTTACTAAAATCTTTCCCTTTTTGCCAGGCCCCTGCTGTTTGTCAGCTTTATTGCTTATTGGACCTGTCCTGCTAATATGAAGTAGGATGCTCCAGGGTGGTTATTGTTCTCTTTAAATCCAAATGAGCCCCAACAACCTCATAAACACATGTTTGTGGCACATCAGTGAAAACAAGAAAGAATAATAGGGGTAAGCAGAAAAGATATACCTTCAAAAACGAGTCACCTATGGTAACTCCAATATTTTATCTTAGTTCCATACTTGCACTTAAGAAGCCATTAATTCCATGAGGATATGGAAAAAGAGCATACATTAAAGCCGCATAGGAAATACATTATGGAAAGAGTAAAATTCCTCTGCACTTAGTAAATGAAAATATAACAAGCATTGAATACATGAAACCAGTTATTAATTCTGTCTGGATACTATATGCATGTATGTTCTAACTACTGTATAAGTATGCGTGCTCTAACTATTCAAACAATGTGCTATAAGAATAAAAATGCATACATTCACTTAGAAATCCTAAATACACAGTAATTATATTGGTATTAATAATGCAAATGTATAGCAATATAGAAATGTACTGTAAAATGGAACTGAAGCAAATTAAAACAGGCTTATAGTTGATAACTATCAGAAAAAATATTGACTAACATCAATTAAGTGACCCAACAGAGAAAGGTAGGAAGACTGAGAATCCTTTTTGAACCTTAAAAAGTTAAAGTGATTTCTCTCAGCACATAATTTTTACTTGACCAACAATTAAATGTATTATAAACAGTAGTGATGGCACTAAGTACTCTGTACTCACTCTTACCTGTCATAACTGAAGACTTGCCAAATGTATAATCACCAATGGCAGTTTTTTAAATTGATTTAGCTGGGAGTTTATTCATAAAGTAAAACTTCCGTAAGGCTAAGGCTCCACTTTCAGAGAGCAAATATGGAGCATTTCTTTAAGCTGCGCCCGAACCACTCCCATAACCCCCAATGAGCCTGTCCCCACTGGTCATGGCGTGGTGTGGCAGCAGGAAGAAATATGGGGTTTACCGTTTTGATTTCCATGGCCGCACTGCACAGCACCAAAATCCGTGGATCAAAAGCGTGCTTGTGATGTCTGCGTCCATTGAAATCAGGTGCAGTTGTAGTCTATTGACAGTCAATGGACTATCAATGGACAAAAAAAAACACACCAAAATCTGCGGGTAAACCGGACAGAAAAACACATGCTTTCTGCATGTGGAGCCTCAGCCTTCAGAAATATAAAGACCTGACCTTCTGTCAACTAGTCAATGATACAACTTCAGAGGCACAAGTCAATGATTCCAGAGAGAAGTCGTGTGTTTTTTCCCTCTTTCAGTATGCAGAGTTATACACACAATGCAGTCTCTGGGTTACACTGACACACATTCCTTTGCTCAATTATAATAGTCACTTCATAAAGCAGGAATTTAACCCCCCTACTGGTTGAGATGAACCCTGTCCGTCCAGAGTTTGATTGAAAAACAAACTCTGCCCGAACCGGGATCATCAAAACTGACCAGGGGTTCAGAAAGGTGCAGTGATTGTCTATGCAGCCACAGCTATTCAGGGATCTAGGGACAGCCCCTTTGGCATCATCGGTGACCCTGAAGGGACAGGGAGGTGGGCCATAGACCTCCATTATAATGGAGAGGCATCGGTTTCCCAGCCCACATTGCGGACATCATTGATGGTGGATAGGGGAGTGTGGGAAACTCAAACAGAGTACAGTGTACTCTGCTATGAATGCTCATACTGACTGGGGGGCGGTTAAACACAAGATGAGAAAGATGGCAACAGAGGCAATAGGTGACAGACACACATCACAAGTATGGAAATACTTTACTCTACACCAATACATGGTGACCTACATAATCTGCAAGTCCACGTTGAAGTTCAATAAAATAACTACTGTTATGCACGGCCATCTGTAAATGGCATCCACAACACAGGTGATGTTGTAATGAAATGGTTAAGGGATGATCGTGGGGCAGCCTGCCAGGACCTTGAAGGGGTACATGACCAGGGACACCAGGTGCAAGGATTCTTCTTTCCCCACTTGTCGGCGGCCATTTTGGGCAATAAGGGATAAGGACACTGGAGCGTGGCGAAGGTGTAAAGGCAGCACCGTACCTGGCAGGCGATCAGCGGCTCCCCGTTCCACACAGAGAACTGTTGTGATCAGTATAACCATGATACAGCTTGTAGTAAAAAAAAAGTGATGTCCACATACTAGTATGCTGAAACTGGGGTCTTGCTTTGCTAAAAGAAGGGTTTGTACATATGCGGCAGTATCTCTGGTCCCAGGATGAATAAACAAAATTGCAAACAGTCAATAGCTTTAAGCCCTGTTCTGAGAGGTGCGCTTGTAATCCCTTTTTGCATTGGAGGGTGTCTGTCCAGAACTACCTTAAGCCCTTAGGGGAAGATGATCAACTCACATTGTCTTTCTAAGGGTCCTGCTAATCTCCAGGACTAGTAGCCTGTCCCATGTAAGATCCTGGCAGATAGCTGCTGCAGACACAGACAAGCAGGTCACGTCCTCGGTAAGAACTAACTAGCCCCTCCTATGTATCTACTAGTTCATGGCCAAATCCATTATACTGCAATGTAATAGATTTTGCATAGTGTGGCGTGTTGTCAAGTCCAGAGCACTGTGAGGAGCTTTAAAATAATATTAATTTTATAATGACTTTGTGCTCTTCTGCGAGCCATAGTGTATAGTGTTGACTAATTATGTGTGTCTTTGCTGCCACAGTGTTGCATTTACATGTAATAATATCCATGTATGTCTGGGAGCATGAAGCACAAAAAAAGGAGATACCCTATATGGATTGTGCTCCCTACTGGCAATACACAAGTTATCGCTAATGCACATGTTCCACAGTACACACAACACACCTTAGCCGACACGCTGTATTAGTACTGTGTGCAAACAATGCATGTACCAGTGTATTCTGCATCAACACACAAGTATAAATGTGCTAGATTCTGTGCCTCCAGACTACATTTGTCAGTGAAAGAGGGGGAAAAATGGCTCTTTTGATAAAAGGTTGCCAATCCCTGTATTATACAATATTATAGATAATCCTTTTTTTCCCAATAGAAATGTTATCATACCCTTGTATTTGCTTTTATACAATCTACATAGCTGATCATGGGTGATGCATTTGGTCAGCCACAGAAAGATCTCTTTACTTCAAGTGAATCATTTTAATAGTAAAACAAAAATAGCATACCATATACCTCTACACTGACAGTATTATGACCTTGGTGTCAAGTTCAACCTTGTAATTCTGAATACATTTTCACCCCAAAAAATTATTTATTATATGATGCAGGTGGCATGATTAATATTTTTAATACACATTAATGAAGGTGGCATTCCAGATGACTGTTAAAGTCTATTTTGTTTTTCCAGAAGCAAGAAGAATAAAGAAACTTTCTTGCTTTCCAAAAGCATAGCATGAGATTTACAGAAAGCTAAGTATATTATTCTTTCTCAGTGTGTAAGCGACACATGCTGTTTAGAAAAAATACTTCTAGATTTAGGTTCAAATGTGCCTCTGATCTGGAAAGCAGAAATTTACACTTTTTACTTATAGATTTTACACCACTGTTTTGGTCAAGAAGTGTCGCAGAGTAAGAACATCTTTTTATGTTATTCCTTAAAAAACCCCATTGAAAATAATAACTGCTTTGCTGATGATGACCAAATACAGCCTAAAAGCTTAAAAGAATCAGCAGAATGCAGTAATAGGCTGCAGAGAGCATGCTGTGTTTTGTTCTGAATCTAAATAATGTAACAAACGGAAAACTGATAAAGGTTTTTTTTTAAACCTCAAAAGTCTAGCTAAAAGGCGATGAAAGGATGGCATCATAGAAAATCAACTATTAAAAGGAATACAGAAGTTTTAATAATAGCATTACGTTAATAGGTTTAACTGTTTCAGATCTTGGGATATTCCCCTGACCTTTTGAAAAAACACTGTCTTCTATAAGTAGAAGTACATACTTAGACTTTACTAAGCATCAAAAGCTCTATCATTACGCCTGATTCACTGTTGTCAATATGTAAGATGTTTTTTGGTTACTGACAACACTACAAGATGGCTTTCACAAATTCAATAAACATGGAAAAAGGCATTAAATATTTATTCCCAATTGAAAAATAGTTCCCCAGCAATTTTGCTATATCTAACCCCCTCAGGTGTCAACTATATTGCAGAGTTTGACCCCACTGCATAGGAAGACAGAAAAAGGCAGAAACGGGAGACAGACCCAAATCTGTCCCAAGTTTTCCCATTTCCAGAGGAGGTGTGGGACCCAGGGAATTTTACAGCAACAAATACATTTAATGTCATATTCAGCTTCATCAAGATTTATACATTTATTTGGTGAATTCACAGACTTTTACAGAATATATAGAATTTTGTACATAATTACAAAGTGCTAGCGTGCCAATCATTTTACTACATGCTACGAAAATCAGCTGATGAAGCCTAAGTAGGGCGTAACGCATTGAGAAATGTCAGCAAGATTTTTGAACTACCATGTCTACATGTATTATGATGATTGCCATGCTAGCACTTTGTAATTATGTACAACATTTTATATATGCTTTAAAAATCTGAACATTCACCAAATAAATGTATAAATCTTGATGAAGTTGAATTTGACATCAAATGTATTTGTTGCCGTTAAAGTCCAGGGGGAAATGGCAAAACTTGTGACAGATTTGGGTCTCCTGTTTCCGCCTTTTTTGTGCATTTGTATATTGGGGTGTTGGCAATCATGATTCATAAGGGGAGGGTTGGCTGTTTTTAGATTCCACTGCGTAGGAAGGTTTAACTGCAGACCAAACTTTGTCTTTAAGTCTACAGTACATAACAAAATGTATAAATACAGTACAGGCCAAAAGTTTGTACACACCTCATTCTCATTTTCTTTATTTCATGACCATTTACATTGGTAGGTTCTCATTGAAGGCATCAAAACTATGAATGAACACATGTGGAGTTATGTACTTAACAAAAAAGGTGAAATAACTGAAAACATGTTTTATATTCTAGTTTCTTCAAAATAGCCACCATTTGCTCAGATTACTGCTTGGCACACTCTTGGCATTCTCTTGATGAACTTCAACAGTAAGTCATCTGAAATGGTTTTCCAACAGTCTTGAAGGAGTTCCCAGAGGTGTGTAGCACTTGTTGGCCCCTTTGCCTTCACTCTGCGATCCAGCTCAGTCAAAACCATCTCGATTTGGTTCAGGTCCAGTGACTATGGCGGCCAGGTCATCTGCCGCAGCACTTCATCACTCTCCTTCTTTGTCAAATAGCCCCTACACAGCCTGGAGGTGTGTTTGGGGTCATTGTCCTGTTGAAAAATAAATGATCGTCCAACTTAATGCAAACCGGATGGGATGGCATGTCGCTGCAGAATGCTGTGGTAGCCATGCTGGTTCAGTGTGCCTTCAATTTTTTGCGTCTCACAAAGACACGCGGTTGGAACCAAAGAACTCAAATTTGGACTCATCAGACCAAAGCACAGGTTTCCACTGGTCTAATGTCCATTCCTTGTGTTTCTTGGCCCAAACAAATCTCTTCTGCTTGTTGCCTCTACTTAGCAGTGGTTTCCTGGCAGCTACTTGACCATGAAGGCCTGATTTGTGCAGCCTCCTCTTAACAGTTGTTCTAGAGATGTGTCTGCTGCTAGAACTCTGTGTGGCATTTATCTAGTCTCTGATCTGAGCTGCTGATAACTTGCGTTGTCTGAGGCTTGTGACTCGGATGAACTTGTCTTCAGAAGCAGAGGTCACTCTTTCTCTTGCTGTCCTGGGTCGGTCCTCATGTGTGCCAGTTTTGTTGTAAGTGCTTGATGGTTTTTGCAACTCCATTTGGGGACACATTTAAAGTTTTTGCAATTTTCCCGACTGACTGACCTTCATTTCTTAAAGTAATGATCGCCACTCGTGTTTTTTTAAATAGCTGCTTGGTTCTTGCCATAATATGAATTTTAACAGTTGTCCAATAGGGCTGTCGGCTGTGTAGGAACCTGACCACAACACAACTGCTGGTCCCCACCCCATTTATAAAGCATGAAAGTCCACAAAATAACCCTGATAAGGCATCCCTGTGAAGTGAAAACCATTTCAGGTGACTGCCTGTTGAAGTTCATTAAGAGAATGCCAAGAGTGTGCCAAGCAGTAATCTGAGCAAATGGTGGCTATTTTGAAGAAACCAGAATATAAAACATGTTTTCAGTTATTTCACCTTTTTTTGTTAATTACATAACATAATGATCCTGAAATAAAGAAAACACATTGAATGTGTCCAAATGTTTGGCCTGTACTGTATGTATGTTTGTTCTGCTCACCATATTTTTATCACTAGTACCAATGCTTTTAAAAAAACAAGCAGGAGCCTCTAAGGTATATGGCTCAGCCAGGTCAGTTTGGAGAATTTTATCAACATTTTAGTTACCAAAAAAATGCTCCCACAATCAGTGACAGAGATTTTAGACAACATTTAAGGGTTAAAGATTTGCTTGTTTAGTAAGAACTTGTGTTGATTGAGAGTATCCTTTCATGAGCCTATTTATTTCTCAAAGCATTTTCTGAATGTATTGATTGATTCCATTATATGGGTCGTACATGTATCTCTAACTAAGATCTTCATTTAACCTTGAGGAAATAGGATAGAACAGAGATAACAAATAACAGATTGAAGTGCCATGATTGCCTGAAACATAATAAAAAAAACCTGGTGAACACAGTAAAAAAAAGGATTACTAAAATTTTTAGTCAGCCTTGTTCAAATAGAAAACATAATGGCCAAAGATCTTTGGAGAAAATAACAATATCTAGAACATTGTTCAAGCTATGGGAAAATTGTTTCCAAAAGAATGTTTTTCTTGCAAGTAGAAACATTTCCCAATGTTTTTGAAAGTTGTACTCCTACTACACATATAAAACAGTTTATTTCCTTGTTAATATAAAAAAATAAGAGGAAATTACTGCCATATTCTCCAGTGTATAAGACGGCCCCCAACTTTTCCAGTAAAAATATAGTTTGGCATATATTTGCCATATAAAACTGCCCCTCATCCAGCGCATACCAAATAATAAAAAAAAACATAAGATTTGATTTCAATATGGTCATTTTAATTCAAATGCAACTGCCTGCACGTCATGGGAAATCCACCTGCAAATGTGCCAGCACTGGAAACAGCAGTGGACACATGGCTTTATATATGCCTTTCAACGCCCAGTAATTTACATTCCCAATTTCACACCCCTAACTGCAACGTTTCATGGTTACTAATGTTTCCTTGTGGTTATCCAAGTAACATAAATTGTATACATTAAACAATAAAAACTGAAACAATTTTGTCAATATAAAAACTTTACTTTATACATGTTAAGTGAAGGCTATTTAATATGTTTGATCTGCACTACTAGTTTTAGCCACTGGGGCCACAGCCTCAAGTGAGCACATCAGCTTCCTCTCAAAGCATCGAGGAGGGAGAGAGGGAGGGGGATGAGGGGGAGCTGCGGCTGTGTGACAGGCAGACTTCTCCGGCTTCTCAGTCTCAGTACCCGGCCTATAAGACGACCCCTGATTTTTCAGAAGGTTTTCCTGGGTTTAAAAGTCATCTTATACGCCGGAAAATATGGTAATATATTAATGTATTAGAAATTTTGGATCAAGTCTTAAAGGATCTTGAAGTAATCTCTGTTGCCACTGTACCCTGCAGCTCCGTTCTAAAGAGAATATTACAACTGTACTTAACCTAATTGCAACTAGATTTAATCTGTTGCATCTAAGGGGTTATAACTGGGGGTATCCATAACCCTGTGACATATACTATTCTCTGAGGGCCATTTCACACTAGCCGCATTACAGCCGTGGTGCGGTACAACACCCCAATGCAGTGTGGCTAACGTTAATGCAAAGTTTCACACTAGCCTCATGTTTGTGTTTATGGTAATGTGAGTTACCCACAAACTGCACCACAGCTGCATCACGGTTACTGTGAAATGGCTTTAACATTTTACAAATAGTCTCAATTTTAGTAAATTTTAGTAATTTTTTTTAAAACTAACTTGGTAAGTTAATTAATTGGGTAGGGTTGATATTGGGAAATGTATGTAAACATAGATCCTTGTCCTTCCCCACTTTCATGTTTTCCCTCTAGGCTGTGTGGAAGTGCTGTTTTCTGAGTGCAACTCATGCACAGCAGGACAAAGATGGAAGAGATGCCGGCTGGCATCTTTCATCTATATCTCTCTGCTGTATTGCTTATATCAGCAGGGCTCTGGAGGTGAAAAGGGCATCTTATAGTTAAAAAAATATGGCCAATTGTCAGATGAAATTGTGGATATATATTTTGATGACAGCTTTACAATACAATAGAAAACAATATTATCTTGAACAGGACAATCTCCTTGACCGTGCCCCCAAAAATTGGAAATAACCATTACCACATGTCCCAGCACCCCCTATACCATCTTGATGCAATTACTCCTTATTAAGCCATTTAAATCCAATACCAATGATCATTGACCCTCTTAAGGGCTCAAAGCTGTACCACCTATTACTGCCCCTCCACCAGCACATTACTAATACCAATGTTCTTCCATTTCCTTTATGATCATTGTCAAGGACCCATGTCATATGTTATTTTTTTGTGAGTTTTAGGTAATTGCAACACCATATGTTCCAACAATTTGTTACATATGTTACAACATAATTTGACAACAAACACCTGTACCTTTTATACTCAGTGTACTATAAAATATGATATATCTAAACTAGGCATTGCAATGCAACATATCTCTGTTTTCAGGGTGCATCTGAGGTAACATTCAGAATAGCATGAAATGGGATAGTGCACCAGTGGGTTTCTGGATTCCAATGTGTGGTAATAAATGACATACAGTGGCTTCCACATTTTGTCACATTACAGCCACAAGCATGAATCTATTTTATTGGACTTCCATGTGAAAGACCAATACAAAGTGGTGTATACGTATTTACAAATAAATAACTGCAAAGTGGGGTGTGCATAATTATTCATCCCCCTTTGGTCTGAGTGCAGTCAGTTGCCCATAGACATTGCCTGATGAGTGCTAATGACTAAATAGAGTGCACCTGTGTAATCTATCAGTAATGTCAGTAGAAAGAGAAGTACCTGTGAAGGTTATGGTGAGAAGGGATGAAAGGAATCAAAAAGCCCT
>CM070033.1:68925465-68948522 GCA_036250615.1 Ptychadena robeensis | reverse complement strand
CCAAGCTGCAGGCGGTGACTGACAGCATGGGCAAAATGAGGGAGACACTGGCAGGCCTGCATCAGGAGCTGGAAGGGGGCAACTGATCCCTGGCACCCCTTTCTGTTCCCCCCCTGGTCACATTGACCTTTAGAGACTTTGTGGACCCTATGGGTTCCTGGTTGCTGGTTTGGGGTGGCCAGCTGTTCATCTACCCCTGCCCTGGTCATGTTGACCTGTATGTCTATATTTATGATGTTTTTAATGTGATTTTGTATGGAGCGAGGGCCAACCATGGCTGTTTTTAGTAGTAAAAATCCTTTGCCCTGCATTCTCGTCTGTGTTGTCTTTACTGCTGCGCAGGGGTGGGAATGGTGGAGGGTGTGTTTTTTTCCCCAGTGGTAGAATGTGCATGATCGATTAGCGTGTACGCGCCCGGAATCGATCGTCCCGGAATCCGTTCGGAATCGGACCCGTGTATGGGGGCCTTTAGTCATGCACTGCACAACGTTGGCCTTTATAGAAGTGTGGCAAGAAGAAAGCCATTGTTAACAGAAAAGCATAAGAAGTCTCGTTTGCAGTTTGCCACAAGCCATGTGGGGGACACAGCAAACATGTGGAAGAAGGTGCTCTGGTCAGATGAGACAAAAATTGAACTTTTTGGCCAAAATGCAAAACGCTATGTGTGGCAAAAAACTAACACTGCACATCACTCTGAACACACCATCACCACTGTCAAATATGGTGGTGGCAGCATCATGCTCTGGGGGTGCCTATCTTCAGCAGGGACAGGGAAGCTGGTCAGAGTTGATGGGAAGATGGATGGAGCCAAATACAGGGCAATCTTGGAAGAAAACCTCTTGGAGTCTGCAAAAGACTTGAGACTAGGGCAGAGGTTCACCTTCCAACTGGACAACAACCCTAAACATAAAGCAAGGGCAACAATGGAATGGTTTAAAACAAAACATATCCATGTGTTAGAATGGCTCAGTCAAAGTCCAGATCTAAATCCAATCGAGAATCTGTGGCAAGATCTGAAAACTTCTGTTCACAAACGCTGTCCATCTAATATGACTGAGCTGGAGATGTTTTGCAAAGAAGAATGGGCAAGGGTTTTAGTCTCTAGATGTGCAAAGCTGGTAGAGACATACCCTAAAAGACTGGGGCTGTAATTGCAGCAAAAGGTGCTTCTACAAAGTATTGACTCAGGGGGATGAATAATTACGCACACCCCACTTTGCAGTTAATTATTTGTAAAAAATGTTTGTAATCATGTATGATTTTCGTTCCACTTCTCACGTGTACACCACTTTGTATTGGTCTTTCACATGGAATTCCAATAAGATTGAGTCATGTTTGTGGCTGTAATGTGACAAAATGTGGAACAGTTCAAGGGGACCGAATACTTTTGCAAGCCACTGTAGGTATGAACCAAAATTCAGGAATTAAGCTTATGGGTCTGCCAATTATTAACTTAGCGTTTGATTCTAGCAATGTGTGCCTTAGCAGTTGATGTTGCTAATTCTGGCTATAACTATTACAAATAAATGTTAAGATGACAACAATTTAACCAGGCAGGAAGTTGACAAACATTTTTACCATGGAAACAGCATACATATTTGGTTTTCCTGTCTTTTCCTACCCCTACTACTTTTTATTTATGTCTGTTTTGCTGTTTAAGACTTTACGTTCTCTTTGTTGCCAATATTACAGTAAAGTCAAATCTCAGCGGGCTTCAGTGAAGGGCCACTGCATGTTTTTCACCTTTTTTATGCTTAACACAACATTAAAGACATGGGAAAAAACAATACAGTCCTATGGCAAAAACTTAGTGCAGTAAAAATGCAATGGATGCATTAAGTGCATTTTCAGTGGATGTGTCAGGACAATGGTAAACCACTTTGAAAATGAAACAGATGAAATCGCTGAAAGACAGAGCCACAAATAGTATATAATAGTAATAGTAAATAGTAAATAGTAAATAGGGATTCTAATTCTTTCACATTTTCACTTATCACAAAGCGCTAAAGAGTATTGATAAGTATTCCCTGCTTTGGAAATATTTATAGAAACTGAAGCTTCTGAAGTGAATTCAAAGGTTTAGTACAAGTGGTGTAGACTCTACCACTGTATATTTAATTTTTTTTTATTGATTTCTACTACTTATTCTCAAGCCAAGATAAGTATAAAAAGGAATAGTTTTTTCCAATATATTTTTTCTACCCTTTGATGTTCAACACAGAGCTGTCAGCATTTACAATATATATTTACAATATTCAACTTTTTAACTATTTAACTTGAAAATGATGAAAATAATGTTTAAATAAACGAAGCGTCTATGGAATCTAAAGTTTCAGTAGAAGCACAGTAGACTATCTCCATCTTTAAATATTCTATAGGATATTATTTTCCCAAAATCATGTTATGATGAAACAGCTAACATTGATTTTAAAGCACGTATATTGTTTATTTATTCTTATATATTACACATGTTAAGATCATTAATGATGGGTTACGGTAATAGAATATCTTAATGGCTAATTTTCAGATAAATGTGCTTTTAATAAGGTTGTTTACATGTGCTATTAAACAATTGTCAAATGCTAGCAAATTTCCACCATTAATATTGTGAAAATCATGGCATAGGACAGGGTTCTCCTCTATTTCTTTTTGTGCTGTTTTAGCATGTTTTCCATAGACACACAATATAAGTACAGATGCATAAAATGTGAGAGATGTGAGCAAGCCATTAAATAAAATGTTTTCAAATCTATAGCTCATACTATTCAGTTGAAGTGTATTTCATTATTTCTGTTACATTTCATCCATGTCAAGATCTAGTAAGAGACCTCTCAAAGTCACTTTTAATTTAATGGACATGGCAAATTGATAGAGACGCCAACTAAATTACAAGTGGAAAGACAAAAAGAGCCCAAGAGAGATTACAACTGGGAGCTGCCGATGGTGACCAGTGATCAGACAACCTTGAAAAAGGAAATGTCTGCTATCTCATTATCATAACAAAAGTCTCAATGTATAAAACAAAGCTTTTAATAAATGAAACGTAATGGCTTATGAAAGAGGTTTACCTTTCAAAGCTATAATATAGGCATAACATAAAATGAATTTGAACTGCTTTTCTTTCTAAACTATGCCCTCTGTCACCTGGTTTAAAATAAAAATTTAAATAAATGTAAGGGTAGGGGCATATGCTAACTGCTCTTGCAGTTTAAATATTTTACCTGGTTTCTTCAATTGGTTGCATCAGCTTTTATACAACCCATTGATCAACTGATTTTGTATTTTTCAGCTCAGATGGAATGAAATGCAAACATTTCTAGACAGAAAAAGCACATCTAACCCCAGTAAACCATCGATATTATCTACCACACATATTTTGACCTAAAAATATACCACACATTTGTATGTAAATAAAATTGTGAATCATTTGAAATATCATGATATGGTGCATTGAATAAGGAAGGGCTGCAAACCTCATTGAAGGAAGTAAAGTCAACAAAACAGGAAGTCAGTGTAAAGGGATTAGTCCATTCCCATCTTATGTCGAACCTAGCCAGACAAAGATTTCCAGTTCCACTACAATGTCGGAAGACATACAACCCATAGTAGTTCGTAGAATGGAAGGTAGGTAACAAAAAGCAATAGATATACTCTGTTCATCTCTCTGCATTTAAGTGTTTTGCTTGTTGGAAAGTGGCAGGGAGAAGGCAAGTAAGTGATGATTAAATTGTGACGTAGATTTTTGAGGAAAGTTTAGTTTTAAGCTGAAGCTACCTATGAAGAGAAATTATGACAATATTCAACCTGCAACAAATAGCTGGAGGTTTATTAAGATGTGATCTCATACATTTCCCTTACTTTGTCACACAACAAGGATTCACAATTGCTAAAAGTGTTTGACCAAAAACTGAACTTGAATATTTCCAGCTCTTTTTTAGCAATCATTTATTTATGCAGCTGAAAAAAATGATATAAAGTGATTTCACTAACTAAATACTCAAAGTGGAACTCATGGAAGAATTTTTCTTTTGAAAAAATGAATACATTCTTTTGTATAATACAGAATTTAAGGTGCAATTGGTTTACTATTTTATCACTGAATGGTTAGACCAAACTAAGTGTTTAAGGATATTTTCTCTTGTCTATATTTTTGGCAACTATATTGAATGCTGCATTAAGTTCCTCCTTTCTCAGCTCAAGGGGGTTTGCATCCTTGCATCCTCCCCCTCAAGGGGGGAGCAAATAATGTCAGTGAGTACACTAACAAAAAATGCAAAGAACTTTTTGCACAGGAAAATATGTTGCTATAGATAAGAGCACAGAAAGGATTTAGTTTAAGTGCTACAATCTGAAGAAAGCCTATAATGTGGGATATTTGTATGTGTATTCTCTCATTCCCAACAGAAACATTTGCACACCCTATTTTTCCATCTAAATTTAGAATAGTAGAATAAATTCAACCCAATACACATTGTTCAGTCTATCATATCTACGCAAGCCCTCAGAAGTACTGTGAATGTTAGGGATTCAGAAGGAGGTCCTACAAATGGTGAAATAAATTATTCTTCTGGCTGTTGAAATTTGCAATTGTGAACAACTACATTCTTTACTCACTAGAGAAGAAGGGGTGGGGAGGGAAAATGCAAGCACACCATTCTTACAGGAGAAATCTCATTACCCAGCTTGTAGGCAATGTGAGGCACACATTGAAGAAAAAAGAGAAGGGCACCATCATCTGACACTGAAGAAAGGCTAAATGGGACCTTTTGTAATATAAAAAATCAACAAAGGCTTGCATGGTAGCAGCAGAAGAAATAGGAAAGGTGGAAGGATGAACTGCGAGAAGGAACCCTGTACTTTTTCCTGGAAATTGCTTTAAGAAATACCACACTACAAAAACATATAGGCAAAAATAAACAAATATATTTTTTTCCTGGCATAAATATATTTTATTTTGATTTTTAATTATAATTTAGCTGATATAATCTAAACTACTAAGTATACTAAAATCACCTGGTGAGCACACATTTGGATAATTCTCTTCTATATTAATTTTGAATTAATTGCTAATTGCTATACTGCTATTATATTTGAAACTGCAAGTAAACCACCAACTCTTTCATGCCCCAAATAAGGAGCTAAGAAGTATGTAAGTGGCAGAAATTTGGACTGGAAAGGGTTAGGAAAGCCGCTGATAACAGTAAATTAAAATGGAAATAAAATATAAAGAAGACACTGGCATTGTGTAGTTGTCCTGAAAAAGCTAATAACAACTGTAATGAAACCATACTCAAAAACATGAGAGTGATGACATTACTTTTAAAAGGACTAGGTTAACCAAAAAAACAGATGAGGATGGTGTTACATAGTTTACCTTTCAAAGATACGCCTCTCTTCATCAAATATTGTGATGAAGAGGGGTGTAACCTTGATGTGTGTAAATTCTGTGACATCTACTAGTGAGAGGTTAGTCTAGAGATGGAGCAGCAATACCCAATGTGTTGTGGTTGCACAAAAAACTGTTCTAATCATTGTTTACTCAAGCCCAAAGCTAGGAAAGCATAACATTACATTTTAAGCTGGTACAATGGTAGAAACAATCATTACAATATGGCATCAAATTTGAATTACATCATATCTTAAAGTGGTTGGAAATTATAGTAGAGACCTTTACATTTTTTGGCAACTTCCACTGGTCTATCACTATAACCTTCTATGAATAGCTAAGCTAAATGTAATAGTCTATTCAGCCATTCTGTATTCATTCTGTAACATTCCTACAAAAATTGTAAGTGAAAATAATATGAACACATAATATTAAAGGCTATAATATGTCTATATGATGCCTACAAGACAGGTGCAACCCGCTCTCTAAACATAAGTACAATCAAAGGCAGGAAGAAAGCTACAAGGAGGAAGAGAATCTGTTTGTAAAGAAAAATGAATACGATTTATATTTTCAACTGCCCAGTGACGTTATTGTGTGTTTACAAAGGTACAATGTATAGTTTTCTATGTCAGTCTTCATGTACAAGGAATTGTCTTCTATGCAAAGCATTTCATGATGTCTAGACTAGTTCAACACTTTTTTTTTAAATGCTTACATCGACTAATTTTCACTTATTTCCACTTCTGTTGGAACAAAAAAGTTTAACATAATGACTTTTGCGAATAAATGCGAAATCCCAGGCTCTGCTTCTCCTTTGCACAGACCTCCTGTGCCTAATGGTAAATCTAGCCCTTATTATGAAAATAATATATTATTAAAGCGGTCTTCCAGATAACCTGCAACAACAGGTCCTGCAGACTTGGCAAATGGCCCAGGACAAGCTCAATAAGCAAATTTAAGGAAGAATTTTACAATCACAGTTCAAGCTAAATGCAACTTTTCTAAAGTACTCTATCAAAATTGAACTAGGAAGTCATTGAAGTCATATTGCTTCTTCCAAAAAGTAACAGCAGCATATCAAATAGCTGAAGAGTTACAATGATGCTGATGGTTAGTAAAAGTGCCTCTATATAGTTCCCACCATTTATTTTTGCTTAGATATCCGCTCATCTGTGGTCACCCTAAGTTATAAGATACAATGCTACTCATATTTTCCCCTAAAATCAGGTAATTATTATAAAAAGCTTTAAAGACCAAAAAATCTGCTTAGAATTGACAGCATGATCATAATAAAAACTCACATTATTAACTGTTTTGCTTCATTGTGGAAGAATTAGATTGACACCTGCTTCTGCTGATGAGGCAGTAAATAAATTGGGATCATATTAAAAAAAGATTTATCATTAGATCTATATTTCAGGGTTCTGGCCATTTAATTAAGGATGGATTAAGGTCACAGACATTGAGAAAGAGATTTCAGTGTTTTGTATATTTTACAACCTTCATAAATAAATATAAATCCTTCTATTCTCAATTTCCTGTTGCTTGCCATCTGAGCATAAAACTGAATATCTAATATTTATGTAGAAAATTAATTCTGGTATGTCCTATTATGATCCTCCTCAGAATTTCAACTGGAGCTATGCATGTGGGGGGTTCGTGGCACATGTAGTATAATAGAACCAGAAGATGAGATTCTCAGTAAAATATCAATAAAAGTAGAATAAACACACAGGTTCAAATATGAAATGTAATGGTATTAGTAAATTGTGGTATATGGAGAAAATTATTTGGATATTACTTTTGGTATAGGAAATTGTCGGCAACTGTCATACATTTAAACACTTACTTAAATATAAAAGAACTATATACAATACCTCAGAACAGAAGATTTAAATAATATGTAACTATATCTGAAGCACTTCAGTTGAGGTTGCTAATCTGTTACTTACTAGTGGAAATTGAAATTGATGGTAACCATGCACATGGCGATTAGCCAGCAGATAAGGCCTAAATTACTGATTAAGGAGTCATGTATATGGTGAAAACGACTCAAGTGTCTACCAATCAATAGCCATTTGGATATCAGATGGTTAGCAAGTAAATCCAACGGTATAATGACCACATCACCTAATGTAAACAATTAACTTGTGACAGCTAGTACATGGTTGATAAAGTCAGCTTGAAATGTACCTTCTAACTTCTTCCAGCATTTGGAGCAAAGCTTTGTGTAACTGTTTTATATATTTATCTATATACTGCTAATGTTCCATTATTTCATGTTCTAAACCTCTGCATCCCCTCTTTGCATTTTTTGGAATATATATAACATAATCAGACCATGTTTTTTGCTAAAAATACTAGCATTTTAATTTTTTAAAAATTACCAGAAAAAAATTGCTAAATCTGACACACTAGTAACATTTGCAATTATTACATAATTTGATGGCATTCATTGTAACTTGTACCTATGGATGTCTTGCCATCATAACTACAAGTTAAGCTATGAGCCTTCTAGGAATTTTAACAGCTAATGAGCTGCTAAGAGGAAAATAAAGTAGATGTACAAATGTCCTAATGAGAATTCCTTGTATTTTTCATTTTGTCTCCCAGGTTATTTGCACCCATGAAAATCATTCTTAATTACTGGAATCTCGGAATGTTCCAACTGATTTAGAAGCATGCTCCCATGATGCAAAGCAGCCATGCAGATAAAGAAGCGCACACACTTTAGTCTTGCACAGTCAGCAAACAATTGTTTTCTTTTCAGCAAACTATGACGAAGATTTGAATTGTAATGTATAACACTGGTAATTAATCCATTTTTTCATGGTTTATACAAGAAAACTCATTTCAGGATATATTTTGAGTGAGGAGGGCCTATCTATATCTGTAAACGAATGATATCATTATTTGGGGAAATGAAAGTTTAAGCTCTGTAAGACATACAATCCCACAGAGATCTCTGCAGAGGAACTTGTACGTGCAGGTGTTTAATGTGATAAGGTACGCTGCCATTTATCTGTGTATTTGCAGACAAATATTAACATAGGCATGAATTAAGCTTTTAATCCCTTTATTATGAATTGGATATCTTTATTTTAACAAACATCAACAATGCACAATACTATATTTCAAACTATTCATTACGATTCCCCACAGTGTACCATTACATGATACACCATAATACGCGTGTTAGTATAATGGCAGACATCTGTTTTACTATACCTGATATTTATTCTTTATATATATACAGTTAAGTAATTTTCATAGATATGTCAGTTATTTTATTTGTTGGATATGGATATTAACAATATGTTATTGAGCCACTAGACATATATTGGGATCATTTCATTTCCTCTTAGTAGCACAGATGTTACTGTGTGAGGCAATCACAGTAAAAATATTCCCACTGGAAACATACATAAATAATTGCATTCATATAACTTTATTATCGAATTATCAAAGTATTAGCAATTTTGGAAAGTTTAGGTTGAACTCCCACAAACAGTGATTATGTCTTTATACAGAGAGCAAAGATTATTTCATGCATAATTTTATATGGGACTTTAAAAACATTATGACTTTTTTATGATTTTTTAAAACACGATGCTGTTGTGTTTTGATTTAATAAGTGTAGAGTCTTTATTTAGTTATGATTATCAAGGTTCTGCTTTTTGACTAAACAAATGATTTTCAGTGGTAAATGCTGCTGTAGACAGACATTTGAGCAACTGGCATTGACAAAAACAATGTCATTGTTCTGCAAATTGGTAAATATTTTTGTAATTATTAGTTTAAATATATAAGTTGGAACCTAGTATGGGCACATAATTCACCCTCCACTTCCCCTTTGCAATATATGGCACCACAATTAATTAAACTATTTTATTTAGTAATTACTAAACGAAATGTAAAGTAGTAAGACAGGGACATAACAATACAGTGTCCACTTTTAGTCCACTTACCATAGTGGTCAGTCAATAACAGTCACTGTAAAAGAGCCTCCTTATATTGAACATTAATTATTATTTCCCTGCTACTTTGGTGGCAAGTGTAGAACCCCCTCTTTTAGCAGTCAGTGAGTTAATCTTGTAGTATAGTCTACCTAAACTGATGTCTCCACAATTGATTGACACTACACATTTACCCTAAATGTGGTTCTAGCTGTAATCCTTTAAAAGGTGTCTCTAATATATAACCAAAACTTAAAATCACCTTAGCTTGTGATGCAGGTAAAATGATTTGCAACAAAAGTGCCACACCATAAGCTAACATTAGGACTTAATGGTCAAGTACATACAAAATGTAGCCCATAACTACATACCTTAATGAAGGGGGGGGGGGCAGAATTGCATTTTGTTCTATATTTGATACTTAGAAAAAATATTAAAATAGACTTTAGTATTTGTGGTATAGTTCATCTATCACATCTATATACCATTTTGCATAACTTGGTGACACACCTCCTTATAGATAATAGTGATGGCCGAACTTCGGCCATGTCCGTCCGCGAACAGGTGGATCGGACTTTTAAAAAAGTCCGCTGTTTAAAAAAGTCCCCGTTCGCGGACAGATTCAAATTCCCCGCCTCTAGGCCTCAGTGACGTCACATCCAGCACCTGGAACGCAAAGTGGTTTGCGAGCCGGTTTTTTACTGAAAGACCGGGTTCTCTACCTGGTCTTCAGTGAAAACATTCTTCCTGCGGCTGGATCTCGCTGCTTCTGATCCCACCGGAGGAAGAATAGAGGGCTCCTTCTCACCGGCGAACAGGGCGGGTCGAACACCCCTACTGTCCGCTGGCGAGAAGGAGGGCGAACATGCTTGTTCGTGGCCGAACTGTCCGCCTTGCGGGCAGTTCGGCCATCACTAATAGTTAATAAAAGGTGGTGGTCTTCAGATGGGTGGTGTTTCTGATTTTAATATTTCACCCATTAAGTTACATGAAAATGGCCGTCTTCCCTGTATCCAATAGAAATGAAGATTTGGCATTGGATCTAGGAATGGTTTTGTTTCCAATAGATTCCTCAAATCCTGCTTAAGGTACCAAGAAACATGAACTTAACAGCAAAATGAAGCATGTAAAATTTTTAAAAGATTGTTACTTAATTAATAAAATAGCTAATTAGTAATCCACTGTGAAAAAGGCTGCTCCTTTTTATTGAACTTTGAGGACTATCCTTTACATTGCATTCTTGGAAGGTACCTTTAAGGTGTTTATGTTTTATCAGATCCAATATGCAATTTTTTTACTAAGTTTTTTCCAATAAAACAAAAAACAAAGTATAGTGTAAGTACTCACACTAAGCTGTACTTACACAATGCAAGCTACGCAGCTGCTGAGGACTATAAAAGCGTGCCCCCACTCAGCGTGCGCTCTCTTCTCTTCCTGCCTCCGCGAGTTCCTGAAGGAGAACAAGCTACAGCTACCGCCATGAGCCAAGTCTTCCTATGGTTCCGAGCCCAAGATGTCGCCCTTGTTG
Source organism: Ptychadena robeensis (assembly GCA_036250615.1). NCBI lineage: Eukaryota > Metazoa > Chordata > Amphibia > Anura > Ptychadenidae > Ptychadena > Ptychadena robeensis. Next base: position 68,937,649 of record CM070033.1, on the reverse strand, counting down.
CCCGCCACGGGACCCAGCGTTTGGTTGCTGTGTGCAGACACTGCCAGTAGCTGTCAGAGAAGCCAAGCCTGCAGCAGTATGCTGCACCAGATGCGGCCGGAGATGCTGCCTTCCCGAATAAGGAACCTAGTTGGGTCCGGCTGTGCCGAGTCGAGTACCGCCAGTATCCTGGGGAACTGAGACGATCTACAGAGTCCCACTTCGCCAAGGGTGAGACCTCAAACTCCGATCCCTGCCCCGGTCCAGGCCCCGACTCATGCCCCGGTTGTCAGGGCTAGCTTCTGGGAAAGGCCCCAGGATCCCAACGGGTATGTTGCCCTTTGGACTGACATGTGAAACTCCTTGTTGGTGACCGGCTTCTTGTGAGTGTGGTGTGTGAGTGATTGCCCACTGTCTACGACAACCCTCTGGTGATTCTGCTGAAGTGGGACCCATCCTCAAAGTTTTATCTACCTCCTGTTAATAGGTATGGTATAAATGCATATAAATAATTCTAGTGAGACTCTGCCTATTAGTCTGTGTTTGTTTTTACCTCCCTAGGCAGCCCTCTCACTAATGCTCTCTTCCACAGTGAGACTCTGTCTATAAGATGGTATTTGCCTCCCTAGCCAGCCATCTCACTGATGCTTCTTTGTACTTTGTGCCGGATGCTGAGACCCTCTTTTAGGGCGAGTACACCCGACTGGACAGGTTGATCGGTACTGTGTCCCCCTAGACTCTGTTTAGCAATGGTCTTAACTGTTATATATGCACTATATGAAATATATGCTGTATATGCTGTATATGGTGTGTGTCTTCCTGTAAAGGGTTACACCTGTTGTTTACGAAAAGCTGGTACCATGACTCATGTCTGGGTGTGTACTTAAATCCTTCCCTCTAAAATTTAACAAACATAGTCCTGCCCAGTACCAGGCTTTAGACCAGCCCCATTCCTAGGACATAAATAGAAGTCCTTTAGAAACGTCTGTGCTTTTTCCTGTGAAGGTCCACAACACCCACCCATTGGTCCAGCCACTCGTTAGCAACGCAGTTTGGAACGTAGATCCCCATGTCTGAACCCCATCCCTGCCTCTGGGTGATGGTGAAAGCGTGTGAATATTCCTCAATAAAACTGTAAATAGCCCCCACCTGCTGGTGTTTGGGCTGCAAGTGGAACCTGGTGATTGAGCAGAGGACATCCACCCAAAGAACCTGGCCGCGTGAGTGGTTTGACACACTACACTTGCAGGGCACTACAAGATCTGGATGGGCTCATCTAAGAGCAGCGTGTACAGCCAAGAGATGAGATGTCTGGAGGGTCCCTCCCCTTGGCAGGCTTTCTCAAAAGGAGTCCCTACCATACAGGTGTGCATTTTTTCGTGCCGTCAGGAAGTGTCTTAACTGAAAGTATGTTTACCACGCAATTCGACCGTCCAGGGTGAGGGTGGAGATTTCAGCTCGGGACATGAACGTAGCGTTCGAGAAAAACTTTCCAGCTGGCACTGGGTCCTCTTTGTCCCAGAAATCAAGAAAGTCTGTTGTTTCGCCCCGGCGGGAAGTCAGGGATGTGCTTGGTCGCTGTCAGTGGGCCTGGGAAAGTGGTAAGATTAGTGTGGCTCCTATGGAGTGTAGGACAACTGAACGTGGCCCGTACGAGGGGGTGCCAGTCCCTCAACTGCCTCAGGGGAGGGTGTCTAAGCCATGTCATGGAGGTGAGTGGCGCTTGGAGGCCAAGGCATTCTAGCAGGACCCAGGGTTTCAGGACACTGTGAACATGCCAGTCAATCACTAACATTAAGTGAGAGGCATGGTAGTAGGCCCGAGTACAGGTCACCCCTAGGCCCCTTTCGCCTTTGCTGCCATCAAAAGGGACCTGCGGAGTCTGGGGCGTTTGCCCTGCCAGATGAATGCGGAGAATGCTTTTTCAAGCGTGCAGAAGTATGTAGGAGGTAAGAGTAGTGGTAGGGCTTGAATAATGTAGTGTAGGCGGGGTAGGAGGTTCATCTTCAGGATGGCAATTCTGCCCATCCATGAGAAGGTTCCCCTAGCCCACCACTCCAGGTCCCCAAGCACCTTCTTGAGTGTCAGGGAGAAGTCATATAGCCTGTCCAGGTCATGTGGTAAGTGAATCCCCAAATATTTAAAGTAACTGTCCATCCATTGAAAGGGGAACCGGGATGTGAGGTCAGTAGTGGTCGCGGGGCACTAGGTTGATTTCGAAGGACCGTCGATTCTGTAAAATAGATTTTGAGGTTTGACATGTGGCCATAGATGGTGAACATATCCATCAGCACACCCATCGACTCTGAATGTTTAGTTAGGAAGAACAGCATATCATCCGCATATGCTGCTACCTTCACATGCTGTTTTCCAAACTGCAGGCCCTCCACCCCTGTATTGCTCTGTATGTGTCATAGGAAAGGCTCCAGTGTAAGAATGAATATGGTGGGAGAAAGGCGGCACCCCTGTCTTGTGCCGTTTGATTTGGGGAATGAGTCTGACAAGTTCCCCACTGTCTGTATCCTGGTGGTCGGGTTGTATAACACTCTTACCCACGAAATGGTCGAATTTTTCTTTAAAAGCCCCTGAACATGGTATTATGACCAAAGTTTCTGGAAATGTAGAGAAGAGTTGAGGGTATACTACAAAAAACAAGGTATGTCTCTACAAATAGGTTTTGCATAAATGAAGTTCAAAGTCAAGTAAAAATTTGGAAAGTTGAAATTCAACTTTGATAATGAGCTTAATTTATGCAAAAACTACATGTGCTAGAGCAAAACTTTTTTTTTTCTCCAATGTTCGCAGAGCCCTTTTCTACATCTCCAGTAATTTTGGTGACGATACCATGTTCAGGGGTTGTGCAATTAACTCACAAAAATAATACGGTGATCCTTTAGTTAGACAGAGTACTAGGGAAGCCTACAACTCACAGAGTCTCACACAAAATGGGGGAGGAATAGTGAAAATCTGAACGATGCCATAACAAGGCTATAGCCAGATGAAATGTGAATTTTCTGATTATGCAAAAGCACATTTGTTGTTTATTTCTGTTCCTTAGCAGCTGCATTTCCCTCCCATGGCTTATTTTCGAGTCATAGTTTTTTTGGAAGGGGGGGTTAAATTTGGTACCTTGGCTTATATTCAGGATGACTTATACTTGAGTATCTAGGTTACTTAAATATTTTCAGACGTTAGGTGTACCCAAAAAATGACACGCATGTCCCCATTTGATCTGTAAAATACAGTTTTTAACCTTCCTAGCACACTGCTGAGGTCCAGATTTCTGTACCAGAAGCGCACCGCAGACTTTAATAGAAACATGTTTTTTTGAGTTGTAGGCCTGTAACTTACCAAAATATATCCCTACAAGGGTCTAGTAGTTATCCTGAATATAATAATGTTTGAAACACACAGTTATGAGATCAGGTCAGATACATTTAATAATCGCCAGCAATCTGCAGGCATTGAGGTGTAGATTCTGGAGAATATCCAATATGTTATTATGTTACATGTTTTTTGGAAAAAAAAATGGAGCACTATATCACCCTTACCAATCTCTATCATTATCACTGAACCCTTTCACATCCCTATATACATGAGACCATAGGATGTCTCTTCTTCAACCAAGACTCAAAGCAGCAAAACAGAATTTGCTGTAGCCATATCTAGAATCATTAGGTTTTATGAAGACCGTAACATTAACCCCTTATTGTTTTCACACTGTGATCACTGTTATGTCTACCCTCCTGTAGCTTATTCCCAGTCTTGCAATCAATATATATTTAACATTGAGCCTAAAAGCTGTCACAAGTGCCATAATGACCAATTATTAGCCCCACAAATAACTAAAATGGCTTCTTACCTATGTTCAGGTTCACCAGCTTTCTAAAAGTCCTCGCCAGAGCTGCTTATTTCTTTTAATGAATACACACATGATTTAAATATAAACAAAAAAGGCGCACATTTTTTTATTCTATTTAAAAAAAAAATGTGTGGTGCCAAAAAACAGAAGAAATGCAAATATATTTAGCTGTAGTTACTGAAGTATTGAAAACATGGAAATTAGCAATTGTTCTACTTTAATGTATTTTTCTGTTATGCCATTGCTAGAAATATGCTGAGTTGATAATTTATATGGGTTTGTTCTAACCTTAACATGATACATTTAAATACCTTTTCAACATAATTAGCATTTGATTCATGTACATTTTTTGCTCATTAATACACACATATTAGCATAAATGAATGCAAGTATTTAGTAAAATATATTTTAAAGCTTTTCATTGCGATTTAGATTGTATTTGATTATAGCACTGCTCAACATCATTCATGACATTCTTTTGTTCAACTAATGCTTCCTATCAGCAATGCTATTTTATGCCTACAGTATATTATACATGCTGACATTGTCAACAGTATAGTGGTGGTTATAGCATTTATTTTACATTTCATATATTTTATGGAGAATAGCCAACCTTATTGGTTGCTAACTGGTGAGGTATGTGTGTTGTGGGGTAGGGGACATCAATGTTCAGAGCAGGACTCTGATTGGACAGTTTCAGGCAGCTGCAGACAAGGGTAAATTCTATGTCATCTGAAGTTCCCTCTATGGCCTAAGTTTAAAAAAGCAAGTTAGAGATTATTCCAAAAACAAAGATTTAGACCACTAAATAATGTAGATATGTCTACGATTTGAGAATATTTCTGACGATTTGAGAAAGTGTCCATTCTTCTAAGGGAACACTTAGGTTGACAACTTATCTCCCTTTGTATCTTTTTATCCTACATCTCTCTGTGATTGGTGGATGTATCTGCCTAAAGCTGGCCATACACAGGTCGACTTTTCTGCACAATGAACTTAAAGAAAGTCCATCAATAGGAAATCTATCCTGTTTTTTAATAGAATTATCAAATGTAATGGAAATAGAGCATAAAATGTATGGTCAGTTTGGAAAGTTTAGGTCGATTTTCTAATGGTTTCTTGAGTATTTTTGGTTTGTATCTGATCCTGCTTTGGACCATGCACACAACATGGGAGAGGAATCAAATACAAGGATTTTTTTTTTTGCATTGATTACACGGTGTGGTAGTACAATCGATTAATATTAAGAGAGCTTGAATAAGCTTGGTTAGCTCAACCCCCCCCTAGCATTAGCGACGTCACCATCTCGTCCAGCGCAGCACAGTCACTATTGCACTGAACGAGATGGTACCCCAGTGTCATTTTCAGATGTGCTCTTTGAAGTTAACCCTTTCAGACGGTGCCAAAGGGCATTGGATACAGTGATAACTGTATTTCATACAATTCAAAGTAAAACAAAACACATTTCCAATTGTAATAAATTTATTATAAACAAAACATAAATATAAATACATACTGTTTTGAAATCATTCATACCAAATAAGTATTTCAGAGATTTTATTATTCAACTGATACCTTTTATTCCTTTTTTATGTATTTTTTTTTACATAATTGAGTGTTTAAAACATTATTATATTCATGGTGTCTACTAAACCCTTGTACGGACATATTTTGGTAACTTACAGGCCTACAACATTTAAATATTCGATTTAAGTCTATGGTGCGCTTTTGGTACAGAAATCTGGACCTTACAAGAGCGCTAGGGAGGTTAATTGATTGGTACTACCTAAAATAAATGACAAATGGACAGCACCAATGCTAATTTTTACAACCACCTTCCTCCTTTAGACCAATTACCATAAATGTGTTGAACACTCAAATTAATTTAAATTTGAAAATGAATATCAGGACAATTCTGTTTTAAAACAGGCAGAATTTGTAACATTTCCTTTTCGTCTTAAGTTAGAGCTGAAATGAGGGCTGATATCACATTTAGACCTTTATAAAGATACCATAGTGTGAATATATTTTCTGCAGACAGTCTGAGCATACTGACTGCATGGATACAGAATACCAATAAAACCCATTCACAGCCTACATACATAATGAGTAAATATGGGCATCCCTTTGTATGCAATGAATGTATATACAATGTAGACATGGATACAAATTTTAAATGCTAATACTTAAGTTTAGTAAAATTAAGATGATGATAATAATGATGTGTACATAAGGACAAAAAGTAGACAAAAAAACTATTGGTTTCCTTCAATAACTCATTAAATTGCACTTTTTTCCTACTGTATAACAAAGACTATGCATTTCAATTGACATTTCAATTTGATATCGTTTGTCCTATGGCAAGCTCCTTCCAGAGCCATTCATTGAGCCACTATGGGGTCCAGGGAAGGATCCGCCCTGTCTAGCCAGTCTCCTTTAAATGACTTAGATTTCAGGCAGCATTGTGCAACAGTGTGTAGTATTCACATTGCTTCCCCTTAAAATGATCAATACTAAAGTATTTGAAGCTTTAATGCATAGTTTAAACATGCACCCCAAAGTGTACTCCTGAAAGGGTCCAGAAGGTAAACCTGTTTTCAATAAATAAATCTTATAACATTTTTAGAGCTTTGTTGAATTTTTTATATTTATGATATAGAAAAAGGTACATGTGATTACAGCACTCATAAAATAATTGACATTTGTAATGCCAGGACAGTATTTTACACTCATTTATTTTATGCAGTTTAAAAAAAAATTTTTATTATTGAACATATATTTAACATACTGATTTGTGCATTTCTAATATTGATAAAAACTACATTCCAGTTTAAATACATTAATAATGAAATTCTGCGCACTTTTGTAATTTTCATGCCCAGGGTTCAGGTGTACATAATACACAAAGTGTGTAGTTGAGGAGTACATAATACACAAAGACCAGGAGAAACATGAGAATGTATATGGATGAAAGCATCAGCAATATGTAATGCACATACATGTATGTAGTGCATAGATCAGGGGACCAAAATATTAGAAGTGCATAACACACACAACAAAGAGGTCAGAAGTAAGTAATGCATACAATGTAACACATAGAGGGGTCAAAAGTGTTTAATGCACAGTGCACAGTACAGCTTTACCATCAGTTTATACCATAGCTATACTACCCAGGGCACATCTCTTCCTCACTCACCACTACACATCCCTCTAGTAGCACCCATCCCCTTCCCAGTATGCATCACACTCTCGTCCCTCTCTTGAATTGGAAATTGTATTGTTTAGGTCAATCATTAAAAAAGATAAATCAATCCACATAAATGGTGAAGCATAATGATCAAACTGAGAGCCGACATGTTGGTAAATTTAAGTTGATCATTCAAGTATCTGATGGGTTTTTTAGGCATATGGATGCATTTCTAACCGATGATACTATGGAGCATGAGCACAGGGCAAAGGAAAGGAATGTATCATCACCAAACTTTCTAGAGATGTAGAGGAGGGTTCAAACACAAATAGTTTTAAAAAGTCAAAATTGTAACTTTGAACTTACTAAAGGATACATAATTACTTAGCAAGGGATTTCACCTTAAGCTTATTGAATAAGATAAAGCTCTGGTGAATTCAGTCAATTAAATATGTAAAAGTAAGTTCTTGCACATGATTTGGTATTTTTTGCAATCTGAATTTTCACTATATTCACTAAGCCACTGGTTCCCAAACTTTCCTTGCAGGGCCCCCTATTTCTATTTAAGAACATTATCGAGCCCACATTCAATTGCATGTTCAGAATGAGGGCCTGCGCACAGCCCCCCCCCCCCCCCCCCCCCCCCCCCCCCCCCCCCCCCCACGGGATACCTTCCCGCCACCCAGTTTGGGAACCACTGCACTAAGCTAAGATAAAACTGCAATGAATGGTGCAATGCATAACTAACTATACAAGGTGAGCATGCTCCCTTAGGACCAGTGTTGAGCTAGAATATTCGAATTCCAAATATATTCGGCAAATATTAGCTATTCGAGAATTCGTGAAAATTTCGTGAAAATGGCGGCAGATATTCGCAATTTCGAATATTGGGAGGCTAGAGGGCATGGATTGCGAATATATATTCGCAATGCGAAAATAAATAACACATGCGACCATCATTTTAAAGGTAATTATTACCTTTAAAGGTAGAGAGTTATTTGCGAAATATTGCGAATTCGAATATTGCCCATGCCGCTCATCACTACTTAGGACTAGTTCACACATTCCTCTTTTTATCATTGTTGTGAAACGCATGTTAAGTGTATCCAAAAAGGGGCATGTACCGTATATACTCGTGCATAAGCTCGCCATATACTCGAATCAGGGTCAGAGTCAGGGTCCACTTACCTGTCCCGGGTCACTGAATTGCAAGCACTGGCAGCCTCTGTGAAGCTCCGCTGTGTTCTCCGACATCAGCTTGTGAAATTTAAACAAACACTACCATCTGCCATCTGGTGGCCAGTTACTGTTACTGGTGGTCCATTTATAAATTTTTACTGGAGAAGAAATGTAATAGAAATTCTAATAGAAAGCGTCACTACTTATGATTCAAAAATAATAATAATGATAATGATAATAAAGACTTTTTAGATGGAATTTAATTTTCATGCTTGAATCATAAGAATTGTCCTTGAAACCCCATCCTGTAATAACATTAAACCTGTGTTCTCTTAGTTTTATTGAGGTTGTGGCACTAAATTTGATTAATTAGAGGGATTCCTAGGGGAAATAGTGCCTTCCCAATATTTTGTTTCATGTAGAAAACTCCACTATATAACTTTGCTTTTCCCACCCTCAGCTTATACTTAAGTTAATATGTTTTTCCCATTTTTGTAGATAAAATTAGGTACCTCTGCTTATACTTGGGTCGGCTTATACTCAAGTATATACAGTAAACGGCTCTTAAGCATATAGATGAATCAGGTTTAAGCAAATAAACCCATTGTGCTGGTTTGTGAAAAGGTGGCACGTAACAGAGCCTAGGACCTTTTATTGAAATTGATATTTATTTCAGCATTTTTTAATTTGTGTTAGAAAAAATATATATGATAATTCAAGTGTCAATGTTAACAAAAAATGTATTTGTGATGAGCATAGCATTTTATTCTATACATTAGATTAGTGTTTATTTTAGAATTGTTAACTTTCAGTAAATTCAGATTTTTTTAAATACAAAACCGTTTTTCCATAAATGTGTTATCCATTATAGATGTCGAAAACAGATGTTATATTTCACAAAAGGAGAATTATATTATGGTCACTTATCTATAACTGAAACCGTAAGATATTCAAGATATGCTGAAACACTGCATTACATGTATAGGTCAAATTGCTATTGTTATATAACCCATTTGAGCCACCAATCTTGTTGTCTGACAGCTGACAGCAAGCAGAATGACACTTGTAGTGACCTTCTGACACACAAGGCAGATGGTGCAAAGTAATCTGTACACAACATGTTCAGTCCTTTTTTTGTATATTTCAAAACCTAAATAACCAGATATATTATTCATACACATGGAATTACCCAACCTAAGATATAAAGAAGTATGCATTATAAACAAAAACACTTAATTCCAAATTATTGGACTTATACTATAATAAATGTCAACCTGTGCACCAATTTTGGTACTTGACCAACAGACCATGTAGGAAAAATACTGTTTACTAAAAATAAGTGTTTAATTGCTCTAAAGAAGCTGGTTAAGTACATAAAAAAGCTTATAGCAGGGAATCAAAGTGGACTTCTAGGCCGATGTACAAATACACAGATATGGTGCAGTTATGTGTAAAAATGCATACATATAATTTTAATTATACAATGTATTTTTTGGTTGTATGTACTTAAAATTTGCTTTATGTTTATCTCTTTTAATTACCTTACAGAAACTGGAAGAGGGAGGAAACTGTCCTAGAGGCTAATTTGGTGGTCTCCGTGCATGTTTCCAAAATATTGCCATGAGGACAGTGCAGGACAGAGCATACCCTCTTTGAACTCTTGGTGCTCATATACTCTTCAATCACAGGTTAGGGACAAGGTAGTGACTGTATAAATTACATACACATCTATACAATTTTTTTCAAATGCATGTTCATGCCTAAAAGGACCCACAGCTCTCATCCCTAGCTCCCTGAATCTATTTTGCTAAGCAAACTGAGAGGTGCTGGTGTCTTTTTATTGACAATCTATACCTTTACAAGAATGCATAAATTTTTTTTTGAATTCTGCAATATAGAGTTATTGTATATCTAAAAGCTTTAATTAAAAATAAGTAATCTTGTCCAGGCACACTTTTTACATTTTGACTTCCCGGGACAGTGAGTTGTAAGCCAAGAACATAAAAGATAGAGATAACCCAATGGGCTTTATCAGACTGTCTTTAGGCTAAAAGATATGGGAAGTAGACACTTACCTGCTGATAAGTCATCCTGGATAAATAGAAAATGAAAGCAATACTGGTGGAAATGAAATGAGATTTTCTGAGAGGCCAAAAATCTCTTTAAGTTGTTAAACTTTACATCATATAATTTTCATAAATAAATTACAGAAGCCTTGTATAGACATACAAGCTCGTCCTTACATTGATATTTCTTACACTGATTTCACTGCCCACTATGAGCTACTCACAATATAAAGTGAAAAATGAATCAACTCAAATAGAGTCCAACTTTTGATGGGGGATCAAAACATTTGCATCTTTGCTTTGATAAAAGATTCCTAAACAATTTCTGAATGTAAAGGCCCCCATACAGCTTACAATCTTACCACACTATTTCTGTACAATCAACTTTTGTTCTACCAAAACCATTTAATATGAGGACCTTTCTACACCTTCCAATCACTGTATTCCATCAGGGAGGCCACGATACTACATAGTTGTTGACAGATCTAAAGAAAATGGTATGTGATCTAAGGACCCCCATACACATATCCATCTGTGAACGATCTTGGCAATGATCGACTGCCATGCACCTCCGTACCACTTGCTTAGGGTTTGATCATCCGCAAAGATCACTATACTTTGCATGGGGAACAATCCAAAGTATCTTACGGGAAATGATCTGTGAGTGGCATCACGATCTATGTACATTCAGCAAAAGTCTGAAAGCAGTTGTCACAGATCTCCACAGGGCAAGGGGATCTGTGTCTGCAGCTTCTGCATTGCCTGCACCTAGCTCCTAATCCTTTCCTTGCCTCAGAGGGTTAACTCTCCTGCAGCCGAGCGTCCTCTGCTGGACACCTGTGATGCTCCTTACACTTGTCATCTGCTCCTCCCTCCTGCACTATTTAAGAGAGTCTTAGGCACCAGGAAGGTGTCTGGACAATAGGTCTCATGTGTTTATCTCCAGCCTCCTTGCTTGTTGACTTCCTGGTTCCAGACTCTCTGCTCATGCAACAGATTCTCCCTACCTCTCGATCCTCGGCACTTCATTCCAGTACCCCCTCTGTCTTCCCGGCTCCAGACCCTCAGCTCATCTCATGGACTCCACTTATCTCTATACTCCTGGCACTACATTTTGATATATCATCAGCAGCTAACTTGCATGGGTGCATCCAGGAACCGCAACCTGGGGTTTGTCTGCAGCACAGCCCATCAGCCGTTGCAAACTGCTCTAGTGAACACCAGACGGTCCCTTAGACCCTGCGCCCCAGATTTCACTTTTGCCAACTGTGCAAGTTGCTCCAGTGGGTCCACACCCTTGAATATCCAGTGTCACCCTTGCTCTGCTGTCACTGGTGTGGAGAACACATGGTAATACATGTATGGATAGCTTAAAGGTGTATATGGGGGCTTTATTGGCTTACTAGTCCAATCAATTGAGTGACCTTGAAGAAGCACACCTTAATAAAAAAGCAATTTATTCTGCTGTATTAATGTATCAAATAATTTTAAAAGAATTAGAATTTTTTCATAAAACTAAAGTTCATTACTGGTCATAGTGGCTGCTCTTGATGGGAAATATATTTCTGTGTAACATGGTTGCATTGAATAATTTTTTTTCTAATGATGAATACAGCACATTTGAAGGTTTTATAAAAATGGAATTGTTGATCTCCGGGCCAGCTGTTTTGTGCTGGGAGAAAAATAATCAGATTTTTAAACGAAAAATGTAGCACAACACATTTGACAACATAAAAACCGAGTACACACAAAAGTTAAATATTGCTGGGTTGGGAAATGTATGCAGAAATGTTTAGAAGAAATTAAATAACACTTTTAAATCAAATATTTGTTCAATCTACCAGTGTAGCCAGCAGGAAAGGTAAATTATGTTCATCAATTGATTCTAATTAGCCTGTCTGAGATCACCCC
>CM070033.1:68910568-68925452 GCA_036250615.1 Ptychadena robeensis | reverse complement strand
CCCCCCCCCCCTGCAAAATACACCAACCCCCATCCCTTTTCACACACAAAGAAACAAGATTGCAAAAAAAAAATAAATGAATGCAGCCATCCCGCCCACCCTACAGGGTGAATCACATCAAACTACCTTTGGTTTGTCACAGAGGAAACTCAACACACGTTTCTCAAGAAGTGATAAGTGCATAGGATGTTGTTGTGTGCTAATTTTAATGATTATGATTGCATAACTCCTTAATTAAACATCATAAAGAGGGCCTGTCAATTAGATAATGATCATTACGTAGTTAATGGCTGCAGTATTAGGTGTCATTTTTCACACCAAAATTGCACAGTTGCCAATAGGTTTATTCTTAGTATAATATGTAAGATGTATACAGCCAAGCTCTGTGTATACGAGGTAAATAGTCCTTACACAGATACTTGAATGCCTTTTAGATGGGAGACACATGCATGTGACCATTTGATTGTTTCCACTGAATGGTAAATAAGAATGACAGCTCTGCTTGACTTATAGTGATGGAAGTATGATTTCACAGTACAGCTGGACAAGACAAATCCAGTTACACAATTACAATTGGGAAATGTCAAAGGTAGCCCTATGTTTTATTGGACAGGAACAAATGCAAAAATATCAAAAAGGTGCTATGGTAAAATAGGTTTATAAATTTTTTCACAATTTTAGTTTCCAAATCAGCTTTATTGAGTACAGTCAATACAGAATACATAGAATGCAAGCATGGAATGATATCATAAATGAATAAAACATAGGTATGTCCAGAAAAGGATCTGCCAACTGGTGAATGTTAAGGCCCCCATACACGTGTCGGATTCCCACCGGATTCCGGCACGATCGATTCCGGGCGCGTGCACGCGAAACGATCGTGCCGGAATCGCATGCAGCCCACCTTGTCCAATCGATCAGGTCCGATCGTTCAGGGGCCCAGAATCGGATCCGACAGAGAACCAACATGTTGGTCTTTCTGATCCGATTCTGCCCAGATCAGGGGGAGTTGCCATTTGTGAGGTGGACAATCGGACACGGAATCGTCCCGGAATCCGTTGGACAAGGTGGTATGCAGCGATGGATACTCTTAATTGGCCGATTGATCACACCTGCGATTCCCGGCAGAATCGCCGGAATCGATCGGGGGAGTGATCAATTGGCCATGGAATCCTACACGTGTATGGCTAGCTTTAGGAAATAACATAAGTGTTTCACAATTTTATTGCTTTACAAGTACAACCAGACAAGACATGTGTAATAAAAAGCAAAGTAGATTTGTACATTTAGTAAAGTTTATTTGAAAGAATCAGACAAGCACCACAGAACCATCAAGTGTCCATACTAGTGGTCATTTAGGTGTAAATAGCATTAGACGAAGGTATGATAGAGGTTATGTTGATTGGCTTAAATAAACATGTGCTGATATCCTTGCACTGGTTTAAATGTGGCAATTAAATAGAGTTTTACAGGGTGCAATAAAAAGAAAATAAGGAAATCAATCACTACTGATGGATCATTGGCGAATCATTTAACCATTTAATGTGTTACAATGATAATGGTAAAAGGACTCCTACCATATATACCAGTATATGCCTGTGTATGCCAGTATATAAGACAATAGGAAAAAATGCATATGAAGTAACTTCACAGCAGATAGCTACAGAACAATGTGCATTTTAATAATGTTGTATCCCTCAGTAACAGGTAATAAATACATATATTGAAGTTTTAGTGATGAGAAACCTTTTACAGCAGGCCTTGACCCATGGTAGACGTACAAATCAAATGTTCAAAAGAGCTAGAAGATTTTTCTTCTGCGTGGGTGACAAAGAGATTTAATGTATCATACACTTTCATAATGGTAATGTGTGCCATAATTGCAAACTACCAACTTCCAAAAAGTAATGTAACAGATCAGGCTTTATATCAAATCAATAAAAATTTTATTTTTGACCACAAATGCAGACACTTTATAAATCCTTATTTCAGACATAATTGTCATTGCAGCAGTAAAAACAATATATACTGGAGACTCCGTAGTGTCTGCAACATCCTCCAGCATGACCAGTCTGGCAGTGGGTCAGTAATGGTGTAGGGCGGCATTTCTATTGGGGGACACACAGCCCTTCAAGTGCTAGCCAGATGTTGCCTAACTGCCATGAGGTACCAAGATGAGATCCTCAGACCCCTTGTGAGACCATATGCTGATGCACTTGGCCCTGGGTTCCTACTAATGCAAGATACTGCTCCAATTGAGCACATCTGGGACATAATGTCTAACTTCCATCCACCAACGCCACGTTGCACCACACACTATCCAGGAGTTAGGGAATGCTTTAGTCCAGGTGTGGCAGTAAATTCTTTTAGGAGACCATCCACCACCTCATTAGGAGCATACCCAGGCATTGAAGGGAGGTCATACAGGCACGCGGAGGCCACACACACTACCTCATTTTGACTTGTTTTAAGGACATAACATCATAGTTAAATAAGCCTGTAGTGTTTCTTTCCACTTAAATTTTGAGTGTGACTACAAATCCAGTCCTCTATGGGTTGATAAATTTGATTTCCATTGATAATTTTTGTGTGATTTTGTTGTCAGCACATTCAACTATGTAAAGAACAATGTATTTAATAAGAATATTTAATTCATTCATATCTAGGATGACTTATTTTTCTGTTCCCTTTATTTTTTTTGAGCAGTGTATATACACACACATATTTTTCACTCTATAAAACACACTGGACCATTAGATGCGCCCCACAGTTTTAGATTAAATTAAAAAATAATATAAAGATTTAGACACAGCATATAAAGTGAATAAATAGGATGTTCCAGCAAAGTAGCCTTGGCTGGGCCACACAGTACTCACTCTATATTCCTGTATTCAAGCCAAAAGGCCAGTGCCAGGAAGCAGTGCTTAGTTCCAGCAAAGTGTGCACTCTCTGAACCTACTGACCAGCTTATGGATTGTAGGTTAGAATTGTAAAATTATTTTTAATGATGGCTGAAAAGTTCGCCCGGCAAACAGTTTCGCAATGCCAGCCTGCCCCCCTATACCTTATGGTGGCCATTTTACATTTATCATGTTTCCGCCATACTAGATAGATAGGGAGAGCTTCTGCTGATAGAGAGATAGCTGAGCTACTTTTCTATTATACTCCATCCAGTGATCTGTAGCTATAACTATACACAAGGCAATTCTGCCTCGACAGATGAGAGATCAACTTCAGCGGGATGACGTTATCTCGCTGCAGCCGGCCTCTCAGCTGATTGGCGGGCACCCTTTGTGTGCCGGTCATTACTTTGAATGGGACTGCTGTAATTACCTTTAAAATGAATAGTCACATTAGCTATTTATTTTCACATTGTGAATATATATTCGCAATCCATGCCCATAAGCATCCCAATGCGATTATTCAAAATTGCGAATACCCGCCACTATATTCACAAAATTTGCGAATTCTCGAATAGCCGATATTCGCCGAATATATTCTAAATTCGTATATTCGAGCTCAACACTATACAACAAGTAGAATAGTTTGCTGTTTAATGCTTTAGAACAAATTTATCATAATATTAATAATATACTGAATACATTTTTTTTAATTCTTTGAGGAAATCCAATTTGATTCTCTAAAGCTTTTCTTATTTTACACAGAACGGCTGGTACATTTTTTTTTTCTCATGGAAATAGTATTTGATATGGTTCGTAAGTGTTTTTCAAGCTTCTCTGTACTGTGGAGAATGATCAACATGAATCTAGAGGAGCTTTTCAGATATTAAAACCATGTTGCCAGATGAACTTGATTGGCTTCCATATATATAGCAGGAATAGGCATGGAGAACATTCTGCAATAAGACCTCATATTGAGACAGTATGTATTATCTAAAATCTAATGGCTGAGAAATGGCTCACAGCAGTGGAACAGCCACAAGTGGCAAAGCTATTAATCCAGTTTGGGGAAAAAACAGACCCCCTGGGATAGGCTCATATTAAACATACAACTATGCCATCAGCAAATTAAAATCAATTGAAATCTATTTAGCTTGGATAAAAAAAAGTCTGCTTCCCCCTCTGCAGCTCATCTGCTGTGCCAACAGCTTCCAGTGATGAAACAGGTGCTTGTAAATTAATTAGCCTGATGAAACACACCTTAGTATGAATTTCCCAGAACACCCTGGCAGACAGCCATCCTGGTCCCAGGAGCTGATCAGCGTTCTGTAAATATTGAGATTTGATAAAGTGAATGTGGCTCTGGCAGCAGATGGCTTGGAATGCTCTGTTGACACTGTCTGCGATTACTTGGATATGAAGACTTTACTTCTCACGGACCTCCTCTGGGAGCCACCAGAGGACTTGATCCCCTCTCCAGCTATTTGCTTTCTAATTGAAAATCCTTATTCCCAGATGAAGCATAAAACCACAGCTTCAGGCAACTCACACTGCACTATTTGACTGTCGAGACACGGGTAATTGCTTTCGGTAATGCAGGTTAAATGTGACATTTAGTGCTTAATAAAAATTATCAAGGCCAAAGCCGTTTATCATTCTCACTCGTTGGTTTGTAAGTTGTAAGGGAATTTAATCTGATTTCTGATAAATATGTGGCACTCAGTGGACTTACATTTTACAAATATTCTAAACACACCAAAATACAACTGATAAGTCAGATTAGTTTTTGTGGTTTCTTTATTTATTATACCGTATATACTGGAATATAAGCCAAATTTTCAGCATCTGAATTGTGCTAAAAAAAATTACATTTGGCTTATATTCAAGTCAAGAATTAAAAATCGCAGCAAAGCCCCTGAACATGCTATCATCACGGAGGGGTTGTAGGGAACATTTGAAAACAAAATTATTGCTCTAGCATATGTCGTTTTTGCATAAATTAGGTTCCAAGTCTAGTCAAATTTGAACTTATTTTGTGCAATACTTTTCTCTTTACCCAGTTGCCACAACCCTTCTCTACATCATGCAAATTTAATGATGATATGATATCAGGGGCTTTTAAGTCTACTGAATTAAATAATAACATCTACTAACAAAAGCATGTTTACTGTGTGTTTCTGAGCCTTAGCTGCTGCATCCAATTCATTCAGTTTTTCCAGGTTTTTTTTCTAAAATTAGGTACCTCTGCGTATATTTGGGTCAGCTTATACTCGAGTATATAGGGTATGTGTATTTATATCAAGATATTTTTAAACCAATCGCTACAGGGTTTTTTTAACTAATTGTGCTAATATACGCCTGCATTAAAAGCAGTTTTAAAATCATTCAAATAATATATATTAGTATAGAATATTCAAATAATATGTGGGATTTAGTGGGATGTGGAGTGTTACCACATCATTTTAAAAACATTTCACAATACTTAGCTCTTGTTTACGCCAATCAATTTTAAAGTTAGACAAAATGTACACATCACATTATATGACATCATAGCCTGTTACTGTGCCTGACCAGCTTCCCATCTTGTCTACATTATGTAAAAGTTGTAATGTCCATAGCAATGCATAAAATTTAGGTAAACAACACGTGTTAAAGCATAACTAACGCAGGCATAACACATGTTAACACACAACTGCAACAGAAACGTGTGAAAATAGCCTAAGGCCCTTTTAACACGCATCGACAGTGTATCTAAAAAGTCTAAAATGTCAGGTTCCTGTGCTGTACAAAGATGAGACAATGATGCTGCCACCACCATGCTTCCCTGTGGGTATGGTGTTCTTTTGGGTTTATACGGTATTGTATAGTATAGTGGCAAGAGAAAAGCATTTACTAACAAAGAAAAACATCCAAGCCAGGCTACATTTTTTAAAAACACATCTGAAGTCTCCCAAAAGCATGTGGGAAAAGGTGTTATGGCCTGATGAAACCAAGGTTGAACTTTTTGGCCATAATTCCAAAAGATATGTTTGGCCCAAAAACAATACTGCACATCACCAAAAGAACACCATACCCAGAGTGAAACATGGTGGTGGTAGCATCATGCTTTTGGGCTGTTTTCCTTCAGCTAGAACTTGACTTGAAAAGAGAGGGTATCGTTTTCTGTGGGTTTTCTGTGGGTTCTCCATGAAGACCCTACCCCACCATAAAAGCAACGATGCTGGGTTTCTGCTCCATTTGTCACATGCATAGCATTTTTTAGGGTATTAAAAAAATTGAAAAAATTTGCATATTGGAATATTTGGGATGGCCACTGAAGGTCAAGGACATGAAGGACAGGACAAGAACACAAGTCAATGTGCATATGTTAAAAAGCGGAGAAATCAAATCAGCCATCTATATTAACATAGCCATTATAAGCCAGACTATAATGTCATCTAAAATTTTCATCTGTTTTTTATTTTTATTTCTGTATGATAAATTAAAACCAAAAAACACTTCACATGTTCATGACTGATCCCAAACATCCACTTAGTCATTCTTGGTCTGTCAGAAAAAGTGCATAATTTACTGAATATAGGACACATTCTTTCCCCCCAGAAATTGGTCTTGGCTTCCTGCCATTTCTCCTGGCAAGGAGATTAGGGAGTTGTCAGATGAGAGATGCAGCCATGACCAGATCTCTTATCTGAACTGTATTGCTAATACCAGCAAAGCCCTGCTGATATAAACAATTAGGAGAGAGAAAGATGAATCTATCTCTCTTCCTGTCTGTGTAAGCTGCAATCACTGCAGCTTCCACAGGCACAGCCAGAGAGGGAGAGGAGAGACTCCCATGGCCCCCCTCTTTTCCCAATGAGTGAGGAAGGATACGTATGTGCCATCATAGTAGTGCTGCTAATGATATCTAGTTGTTGAATTTCGTATTGCATTGATTTATTCCATTCCATTGATCCAATTGATTTGAACACTTCAAATACTTTTTTTCTGGTTTTCCTGCTCTAAAAGCTGGGTGCTTCTTATAGCCCGAAACATACGCCTTTGTTTCTGAGTGAGGCAATGACATGTGGAATTTTTACATATAGAGTATGATTTCATGTGAATACTTTCCTCTTTAAAATGTTGTATAGTTCATACAGGCCAATATAATATTTATTTATACTATATCATAAAAAGCTAGTGTAAACATGTCAAGTGTTCAAGATGTAAAAAAAAATTTAAGAACTATATACATTACTAACCCTTTTCTAAAGTGAGTTTATAATTTTATCTGTTCCTCTTATATTGCATGAGATAATATTTAAAAGATAATGAAATTTTGTCTTCTGAAAAGGGCACAATTAATAGACATCCATTCATAGTAAAAGAATTATATATGTGTGCTCATTTATATAAATTAAAACATTGCCAAAGTTAATATGGTTCAGTTGACATATGAATAAAAGCTGATCATTGTAAGCATACTCTGTTGATGCTAAATGTTTGCCTCATTCTGTTAAAGCAAGCTCAGAGTTAAAGTTTGGTTGGCAAGAATAATGAAAATATGTTGAAAATTAGTGATGGCCGAACTGCCCGCAAGGCGGACAGTTCGGCCGTGAACAAGCATGTTCGCCCTCCTTCTCGCCGGCGGACAGTACGGGTGTTCAACCCGCCCTGTTCACCGGCGAGAAGGAGCCCTCTATTCTTCCTCCGGTGAGATCATTAGCAGCGAGATCCCGCCGCAGGAATATTTCACTGAAGACCAGGTAGAGAACCCAGTCTTTCAGTGAAATTCCGGCTTGTAAACACGGATGTGACGTCAGTGACGTCACATCCGGTTAACACAACCAGGAACTATGTGTTCCAGGTGCCGGATGTGACGTCAGTGACGTCACATCCGGGTTTTCCGATAGAGGCGGGGAATTTGAATGTGTCCGCGAATGGGCGGACGGCGGACTTTTTTAAAAGTCCGCTCCGCCCGTTCGCAGACGGACACGGCCGAAGTTCGGCCATCACTATTGAAAATCAACAGCCAATAGATAGACTAGTCTGCCATGAGGATGCAAAGTAACAATGTCAAAGACATAGATTAGCCATCAAGAACTATCAGCTCCACGTAGGTGAAATATAATATAGGACATTATCATTTGGGCACAGCTTCCACAGGACAAGTCCATTTAATATAATTTATTAAACTTTTATCTATAAAGGATTACGATGGTTTATTTTGAAGTTTAAGCTAATTGTAGGATTTCAAAATATTAACATATTGTAGCCACTACTTCTGAATATAAATATTTCTTAAAAATTCATGATGTTTGTGTTCCACAAATGTAAAACTGCATTATCATTTAGTACATGATGGCGTAGCAGCATATCTCTACATGTTTCACGAAACATGCTTCCTCAGGGGAATGCTTTCACATGTAGATCACTTCTAAAACTTGTTTGCACAGATGGAGTATGCTTGATAGTGTAACAATCAATATGTTCGATACTAAGCTAGTCAGGGAGTTCTCAGGGGACACTGGGATCAGCTTATGAAAGAGAACCGTCACTAGTGTCAATAGTTTTGAAAGATGGAGAGATCATCAATTTGAGTCCCTGTTGTGAGATTCCTCAGTGATTTTAAAACACTAGTGCCTTGTTTCACAGGGTGAGGATATCACTAACTGGAGGCCCTGTGGTCAGGTCCCCCAGTAAGTTTAGGGTGCTAGTGCCTCATTAGTAGCATAGCTGAAAATATCTCCATGATCATCTCCTTGCAGGTAGATAAACAGTGTATTACCGTTTATCCTCAGAGGTGGCTTTTATAGCAGGTAATAAACAATGGTAAACAGATGGTAATAAAAAGCATATTTAGGGCCATTTCCCACTATATGCGTTTTTTAAAGGCATGCATTTTTTATAGACATGCGTTTCTGCATATATGCAAAAACGCATGCGTTTTTGACATTACATCTGCGTTTGCGTTTGCGTTTTTTAACAAATGAATGAAAAATGCCAGAAGAATTTATCAAAAATGCTTACAGCAGTGAGTTTTTCAAAAATGCATGCGGAAAGGCAGCGTTTTTAAAAACGCAACGCATACAGTGTGAATGGTAACATTGGTTTTCTATGTAAAAACGCATGCAGTAACAAAAACACATTTTTAAAACGCACTGCAACACATATAGTGATAAATGGCCCTAAAGCAGTATCATGTATCTTGTAGAGCTCATGGATGCTCACACCTAATTTTCATCTTTCTTTTTCATGTCAGCTTTCTCTTATATATCTAATTAAATCTTTCCAGACAACTTAAAATTATTACAACAAATCATTAGGTTTATTGAGTAGAGAAAAAATTATAAAAGAGTTTAAATAGTAGAATAAACAGCAAATTAATCTTTTGGACTGTATTTTACATAGAAGGGAGGTGGCTTTAACAAGAAATCTACCCACACAAACCCATATCTGCTTTTCTACTTCAACTAGAACACAGATTAAGGGCTAACAGAGCAAAGAAAGAATTTAGGAGACGTCCCAAACTGTACATAAAAAGCAATGGAGTCATCCCAGATGTAGCCAGGTGTCTAGAGTAATAAATGAAATAAAATGAAAGATCGTTTATATATATATCACATTTTAGGTCCGGCAATAAACTATGACAGAAGTTTGTATCACAAAGAAAATATCTTTCAGTGTACAGTGCAGTGTAGTCATGAATGCATGGGCCAGCATAGGACGGTAAAATATACAGGTCAAGGCCTTTTACATTTTTCTAAATATTTTTTTCTTTTGACAGAGGATGAAGATTTCCTCTATAGAGGCCACCTGTATCATATTGGACAAAACAAGGGAAGGCGCCATTAGACAAAATTTATCTTCTACATATAATGTAATTTTTTGGCCTCTACCCTAGTGATTTGACAATGGTTCATACCTACAAACATAGGTAAAGAAAAAGTAGCAAGTATGCAGTTTCCCTGACACTAAGAATGGGGTTCTGTAACTAAATTAGCGTGACCTTTACACTTCCAAGAGATGTGGATTGCCTACAAATATCTTCAGCATTACTAAACAATTGTATTTGAATATGAGTATAACTACTGCTTGCCATGATCAAAGGAAGTATTAAAAACATTTTTGCTTGAATGCGATTGAATAAAAGTGACCTGGCTTCTTCTGATTTACCAAGTGCAGTAAATATATACAGTACCTTGTTAAGTGAACATAGTTCATCTTTAGTAATTCAACCCCATTATGTCAAACTATGTAGGCCTTGAAATTAAAGTATGATAAGATGGTGACAATAAGTAAGGCTACATTATAAACGAGCAGTTGTCGAAGACAAAGTGTGTTGCTAATGCAAGTATAATATCTTCCATTAGCAGTATTTGCATGGAACCTCTGACATATTTTTGTATATTAGCCAAGCATTTTCCATTTTACTTCCTCTTAGTAGAGGCTATTGTGTCTATGCATACAATTAATTAATCATATGTAATCTATTTAAATTTTTATTATGAATCTGCTTTGGAGAAATAAAAAAATACCTGGTTATGCTGTGTGAGTGGGAAGGACTTCATGGACATTAAAGCATATAATAACATGTTGCCTGTTTTTCTAATCTCATAAAAGCGTCTGCCTAAATATCTTTGAAATTATAAAATGGAAATACATTTTTAGTTCTATGGAGGTAAAATTAAGGGATTATTAACTGCTTTTGTCCTTGGGATTTTAGTTTTTGAGGAAAAGTATCCATCACCATTTATTCAAATGCTGAATAATATTTTTAAAATTAGTATGTTTTACCTAGGAATACAAAATCTGCTTGATAAATGGACAATGTCAATATTAAAACTTTAAAAGCTTTGTAACAGTTTAAAAAAAGAAATTGTTGTGGAAAGAGAAAATAGGTGGTTGTGTCCGCATTAAAACTTATATTATAGATAATATAACATTCTACCTAAACCTTTGCTTGTTAAATGCATGTAAAGAAATATTCTTTAATCAATGCTCTCTTTGTATAATTGTTATTAGGCAAAGCTCTTCTTTAAAAAATAATAATAAATACATGTCCTGCCACCCAAATATCAAAAAACCCTGTGTTAAAAAGGAAATTATTACCCAAAGTCAACCAGGAAAAATACTTTTAGTAGCGTTGATCCATGAAGTCCCCAAAGTGCTTACTGGGTCCTCTGCTAAATCCTCATGTCATTATGGTTCAGTAGGTTTAATTATGTTGCAATACTTATTTTACATGTTGCAATACAATTTGCTGTGAAATCAACATGTTCAGCACATATCATATTTAAGCACCTGAACACCACCAAACTAAATATCTATGTTGTGCATGCTTGTTTTATGTCACACTCTTTAGATGAACTGTTTACCAAAATAAATATAGGTGATCGTATAGCCTAATTATTTAGCTGTGATAGTACTGCATGTTATGGTCTGCCATCCTGACAAATTGTATACAACTTTCAAATGTTTTAATAGGTGGGAAGTATGTTTCTCTCTTCTTTCTCTCTTCCTGTTCATTAGTAAAAATTTCTTTCAGCCATTTACCTTTTCACTAGTACATGCTATACTAAATAAGTAAAAACATAGAATTATTAACATTGACCTTTATAATACTCCTTATGATGTACACATAGCCAGTTAAACATAAAAATCCGTTTTAGTGTGCTGTTCTGCAATTTTACCTACAGTTATATTAACCACATGCACACAATGTAGAAGTTATCTTCCAATAGCTGAGCTGTAAAAACTTCTCGTCATGGGCGCCAAAACTATTGATAGCAACCTACCAGTTGATCACTAAGGCATGGGGAATAGATAGCACAGCCCTGCCTTTTTTATTTGCTCTTCTATATAAAAAGAAGGATTAGATTGGGGTCTTTCTATTTTAGTAGATCATTGTCAAACTAGTTTTCTGTCCAACAAAGTGTGGGTACACCTGATATAGGTAATGCAGAGCACACATCTGTATTGCATTTTTACAAATTATTAAATGTGCAGTAACTTGGCCCAGCAAATGTGCAGGCCATTCAGACCCAGCAAATGACTGACTACTTGCAATCAAAAATCAATTTAGAGTCAATAGTCAAGGTGGCAACCCTCCTGAACCAGAGACAAAACATTCCACAGCATTGTTCTACATAATAACCAGAGCACCAGTTCACCAGTCCTGTCCACCAGTAAATATTTAGGTAAATCGAATATGGTAGAAAGGTGAGATCAAGTAAACCAAAGTTTAGTTCCATTTGCATTACGCTCTTTTTTAAGCCATAGTATGGTTACATTGCAGGAGTGACTGGTAAAAATCTGGAATTTAGGAAATACTTCCACTTCAGTCTAATCTCCTAATCCTACAATTGTAATATTCAAGCCATAAAAACTGAAGTTAATTTAACTACAATATGTAAATTGCTTTACATTTATTATTTGCTACAAATGCAATGTGAAAAGCATGTTAAACAGAGATCCCATTGAAATAAAAAAACATTAGGTGTTTGCATGTTTAGGGAACAACTAATGCTAGTTAAGAAGACGTGTTGAAAAAAAACACAAACACTTCATACATGTACTCGAAATGGCAAGCTGCTATTAAAGATTTCTTTCCACTATGACATTGCTGTACAGCTTCAGCACCTGGACAGTGTACTACCACGAGTAATTAAGACGTTCCCTTAAAGGGCTGCCTAGCAACTGTTCATTTCCTAATGTAGTCGTAGACAAACATAATCCGTTTCTCTACCTTATTTTGCCTCTACTTTGCAGAGGAGACTGACCCTTCCTCCAGCAGACATATCTGTGCCACTATATATGACCATGAAAACGATTACAACAATATAGGAATGCACTGGAAAGCACATAATGTTGTGGACTTAGTCTCAGGAACCTTGTTAGTATACAACTGACAAATGTTTTTTGGATTAGTGAACTGAGGTATAACAACTGGGTAGACAAGGTTTTGGACCATCACTATGAGCTAATATCTTAAGAAACGTATGGAATGATCAAGCTCTAAACTGCTTTGCTTGTTAAAATGTTGTTGTATTGCTCTTATGTACTACTGTCATCTGTTTTGTTTCCATTTTTGAAGGAACCGGTATTTACCACATTACCGCTGACAGTAGAAGAAAAGTGACAACTACAGCACAGCAAATACAGTGGGTAGTGTGCCCTAGAAGAAGTAGTCGAGGTGTTATAATAATGCCATTGGTTGCATTTAGAAAGAAAGTCCAGGCTTATCTGGACCTTGGTCTTCCATTTCTAAAGTCCCTTATCCACCTCTTCCGCGTTCCTTCAAAAAAAGATGACAGATAGCATTGTCCCATTGTAGAGGCTTGTATATATAAGCTTTTTTTTTTTAAATTATAGGATCTATGGTTGATTTTTTTTACCCATGAAATTTATAGCATAGCAATAAAAAAATTTATGATTTTAAGATTGGGCATTTTGAAATTACCTTTATTTTATTTTTTTATACTTATTAAATTAATTATACAAGTTAAATGAAACTGCAAAACCATTTACACTGGGTTTTTTTTTCAATAACATGGAGAATGAGACCTTGAAAGGAATAAGCTTCAGTTCAGAATTTCTACATTATGAAAATAATGTAT
The DNA here is from genome assembly GCA_036250615.1 of Ptychadena robeensis. Classification (NCBI taxonomy): domain Eukaryota; kingdom Metazoa; phylum Chordata; class Amphibia; order Anura; family Ptychadenidae; genus Ptychadena; species Ptychadena robeensis. The sequence continues at coordinate 68,911,954 of CM070033.1, read as the reverse complement.
TATGGCTTAAAGTACACTAATGATGAATACTTATTTAGGCATATTGAAATTTTGATACAAAGTTTGTCCTTAGCCGAACACTCAGGACATTTGTGTTCCATTCTTTTGCAACATATGTGTGAATTAAAAAAATCACTCCATGTCTTTCAAATGCAGACATCTTATATGTTGGCCTTGAACTAAAGGGTCTGACTTGATAAAATGTGAATCTAGCTGAAGCACAGTGAGGTGAAGGGACGCTTTGTTCATTTTAAACATCCAATTATGTACAGGAAAATATAAAGGCAGAGGTGTTCAGAGGACTGTATGCTTGAAAAAAAAATACAGGTGAACTTTAATTTGCAACTTTGCAATCAAGATTTCAATCATAAAGTATTTGCCCATTCTTCCCAAGCAATAAAAACAATGAAACAAGCCATGTTTAAATTTTTAGCTCACTTTAATTCTCAAAGATGTAAAAGGTCTCTGCCTTCAGTCAGTTGTTAGCTTAAAAAAGGCCTCCTCTAAATTATGTTAGAATACTTTGTTATGTAAAAAAAAAAAGCCAAACCTGTGTTGTGAACTTAAACAAATATTTTTCCAACAATTCTTTCAGATTCAGAGATAAATGATGTAAAGTTTTAACTTCTGAATGAATATAAAATCTCTAATTCCCGTAGGGTTTAATCTTTCTGTGACTGGTCTCTCGGCTGCAGTTCTCTGAAATCACCATATACAATGCAAAGCAAGTGAGACATTTATTATATAAATTTTTATCACATCCAAGTAAAAAGAGCTACCAAACCTTGCAATGGGGATCCATTAGTAACCCTTAGAATATGATTCTGTCATGTGCAAATCAACTCTTTTACTTTCAAAAACGTACTTGAAGGTTAGAAATTCAATATAAGATTCTGCATAAAGCCTATATGGGGTTTTATCCCATAAAAAATTCTACTGTGCCCCACATGTAATCAACGAGCTACTGACCAAAGTGTGCTCTACCTAAGGCCCTGCTCAACACTGCCTCTGGTCCTGTCCACGCATTGCGGCCTACTGGCAGGAGGTACTAGGGCATATACATAGGATTACAAAGGAATCTATTGCTAAGGAGGCACTTCTGTTGTTGTTCACCTATCTAGATTGGGCTGTGCAACCTGATATTAAGTCCTCCTTGTCCCAATGAGCACAGATATGCATTCTCAATGCCCATAGGTGTATCATAGCAATGTGGCTCTCCCTCATACCCCCCAGTATATCTATGGTTCAAACTTCAGTAAGTTACCTCTTCCATACAGAAAGGTTGGAAGTAGTGATGGCCTGAACTGTTCGCAGGTGAACTATCCGCGGCGAACATCGCATGTTCGTGTTCGCGCATTTTTGCGAACATATGGCGAGTTCGACCCG